>CM077438.1:14958728-15558728 GCA_039654765.1 Mylopharyngodon piceus
ATGACATCAACTGGAGCAGGAGTTTTGTTATTTTACACACCTGTGTAGATTGACGTCATTGGAATGTAATTAAATCTTCCAGTCTACAGACTGACCAACATCAGTAACTTCTTGCCAAGAAGGACCATAAACTTTGTCAGAGCGCTTTGGTGCACGAGAGCATATCAAGTACATCCTTAATTATCTGAAAAGCAGTTTGGTGAAGTGCCTTTCCCTACGCAGTTCGGGATTTTGAGGACGGGCTGGATTCCAAGCACCATAAAACGTCCTCAGCGAGTGCTTCTATAATAAGAGTTTACACTCCTTGACATTTACAGCTGGGTTTTGCAATCTAAGCAGATGCACACTCTCAGTAGTTGCCTCTCAGTCTCCTTCCTGTGCTCCAAATAATCTCTCAGAGTGAAGAGGAGCTCTGGCTGTAGTGCCGAAGCATCAGCTGGTCGTATATCGGGGAGCAGGGCTCACACAACGGCAGCTCCGAGGCTGGCGATGTGGGAGACTCGCTGATCGAGTCCACAGAGGAGTCTCTGAATGGAGAAGGTGGTGTCAAGGCGCCCAGATCCTCAAAATCAGTGGTCCTGACCGCACACGAGGAGTCGTAGGTGCTGTCAAAAAGGCTGGCCGGTGAAGCCCTGCTACTCCCACCGGCTATGATGCCTCCGGTGATGCCGACCGCGGAACGAGGGTTGGTGTTTGCTACGGCCACCACATCTGCGTAGGTGGTGACGGTGGTGGGATGCGGCCTTTCTTGCGGGTGGAGACGGAAAGAGGGGGAGCAGGGTCTAGGGACCGGGGCGGTGGTGTTCACGGCTGCTCCCGGCGGTGACCCGGGCAGCATCATGCTGTTGAGCTCACTGATGTTTGCCGTGAACCGACTGACCACACAGCTGATCTGATCCATGATGGAGGTCTGGGGCGGGCCGCCATGATGCAAGCGCTCCGTCAGATATGAGGGTATAGTCACCACTGCCGTACGCTCTTCATCACGCTCTTCCACTTCGCATCGCTGCAGCGGAGGTCGCTGACACACGGTCGGCAGCGGAGAAGCGGTCCGGGGGTGGTAGGCTACAGGGTAGCGCTGGTTTTTCTGAGACCCGTCGTATGCCAGCTTCACCCCGGTGTCTGGCGGCCGATCACAGCCCTTTGAGAAGGGCTTAATAATGGCCGTCTGGTTGGCCTCTTCCTTTTTCTTAATGTGGATTGAGATCCGCTTCCACAGGTTTGGCCTGTAAGTTCTCTCGTTCTGTGCCCAGGTCACGGTTTTGCCATTGGAACTGTGGAAAGAAAACAGCAATGTGTATTTGAGTGATTAATTATACATAAATACACATTACATAAATTTTTTTTTATTTTTCACCATAATTAAATGTGTTTTTAATATATATATATATATATATATATAAAATATATTTGATCAAATCTGCAAATAAATATAATATATATAATATATATTGCTGTGATTATTATGTTTTTAGTATGTTATATGTTTGACAACCGTTCTTTTAAAGAGTTAGTTCAACCAAAAATTTAATTTCTGTCATTAATTACTCATCCTCATGTAGTTCCAAACCCATAAGACCTTCGTTCATCTTCGGAACACAAATTAAGATATTTTTGATGAAATCTAAGATGTTTTTTTATCCTCAATAGAAAGCAACGAAATTACCACATTCAAGGTCCAGAAAAGTAGTAAAAACATAGTTAAAATAGTCAACGTGACTACAGTGGTTCAAGCTTAATGTTATGAAGCGACGAGTATACTTTTTGTGCCCAAAAACAAAACAAAAATAACGACTTTATTCAACAATTTCGTCTCTCCCCTGTCATTCTCCTACGCTATTTACGTTGCAGCGCTTCCAGGTTCTACGTCAGGTTCTACGGCGCATGTGTCTGATGCTGCCGGAGGAGTCAGCCAATACTGAGCTGCCGTTCGGACGTAACCACGGAAGCGCTGAACTGCATTCACTGCGTCACAGGACACAAAAAAGCATTCTCGTTGCTTCATAACATTAGCCCCGTTTCCACCACAGGAACTTTCCCCAGGAACTAGGGACTTTGGGGTGGTACTTGGTGTGTTTCGACCGCAGAAACCAGGATCTAAATAGAGTTCCAGGTAAAAATTTTCCCCTCAAAAAGTCCCTGCTCACGTGGTACTACTTTTTCAAAGTTCCGGAATTTTCGGGGGTGGGACTTGGGCGCTGAACATGCTGATTGGTTGAGTTCATGCAGCATTTTGATTGGTTGACTCCACGCAGAATTTTATTTCAACCACCATTTTAAAAAGTCTGTATCTTTAATAGTCCGGTGAAAACAAGACTATTAAGGTTGAACCACTGTAGTCACATTGACTGTTTTAACAATGTTTTTACTACTTTTCTTGACCTTGTGGTAATTTCATTGCTTTCTACTGAGGATAAAAAACCTCTCAGATTTCATCAAAAATATCTTAATTTGTGTTCCAAAGATGAACGAAGGTCTTACAGGTTTGGAACGACCTGAGGGTGAGTACTTAATGACAGAAATTTAATTTTTGGGTGAACTAACCCTTTTACCCTAATTGATAGAGTGTGTAGCTTTTCATTTCTTAAACAACCATGTAGGAAGACACATTTTGGCCATATTCCAGGATGACAATGCCAAGATTCATCAGGCTCAAATTGTGAAAGAATGGTTCGGAGGGAGAATGACAAATCATTTTCACACTTGAATTGGCACAGACCTTAAATTCATTGAAAGTCTTTGGGATGTGCTGGAGGAGACTTTACAGAGTGCTGGACTCTTGCATTGTCAATACAAGATCTTGACCAAAAATTGATGCACCTCTTGATGGAAATAACATCACAACATTTATTTCCATCAAGAGGTGCATCAATTTTTGGTCAAGATCTTGTATTGACAATGCAAGAGTGACAATACTAAGACTCTTAAGTATTTGCCTATTTAAATCCAAACAGCGAATTTTTTTTTTTTTTTGGCCGGGCAGTGTACACATTTTTAATTGTTTTTTTGTTTTTTGTTTTAAATACAAATACAATTTAACATAATTAACATTTAACATGAATATTGTTTGTGAATGTTAAACTCTAGAGTGTTTTTATGTAATAAGAATAAAGGGTCTTGTGCCTCTGTGTGATGATCGTAGGTGACTTAATTGTCATAGAAAAAATGCTAGAGGACAAGCTAGCATATATCAGGTTAAGCAACTAATGGCCTTCCCAAAACTGAGAAACTGAGACTGAATTTATGGACTTTTTTGGTATGGATTTATGCAGGGCACAGAATCACCAAAAAACGAAGAGAGACTCCCCCCCCCCACACACACACACGGCTGCTATGCCCTTGTTAGTGTGTAACATTACAGCTAAAGGCAAGAGAGAACTGACCCTACCATTATCCATCCAAATCCATCCATTCCAAGTGCAATTACCACCCTCATTCAGTCCTGTATGTCAGACAGGAAATCTCTAACTTCAGTTCTCCTAATGCACCTGGGGACCCATCGACCCACATGCACGAAACTCCGAAGTTGCTCCAGGAATGATTCACAGGCAGACAGGGTAATTGGTTGGGGCTCTTTTTCTCTTTCGAGGGGAATATTGGCTTTTTTTTAATGTGCTCTAAAATATGCTCAGTTGGGGAGTTGATTCATTTTCAGTCTAAACTCATTTTCATCCTCAAAAGCAAACCTTTGGCAGGCATTACTGAGAGATAAACAGATTTAATGTGAGCTTTATTTATTTATTTATTTTTGTCAGAAGCGGCTTCTGCATTTGAGAGCAGTGACTGCACATCATCTTATTATAAAGAGGAAAAAATAAGGATTTTCAAAACTGACATAAAAAATAATTGACACGTCATGCCTCATTATCCTTAAATTCATTCAGTGTAAATCCAATTAAACCAAAGAGTTTCAAAACATAAAGGAAAAAGTAAGATGTCAATACTCACTTTAGAGAGCTGAAACATAATAATAATAATAATAATAATAATAAAAAAATTTAGGTCTGTCATTATGACCAAGCATTTTTTGTAACCTGCAGGATTATTAATAACAAACTATTCACAACATTTTTGGTAAAAAATAAATAAATAAATAAATAAAGTAAAATAAAATAAAATAAAATATTAGACGAAAAACATAAACTAGAAATATTGCCTTGGCTACTAGCTGGAAGTTGTAGGTTGAATCATTAAAATTACTAACAGGAAATAAATAAAAACTAAGGCTAAAACTGAAATAAAAACACCTAAATAGTAATATATATAAAAAATATAAATAACAAATGCATATAACAAAAAAAGAAAATGAGAACTGAAAATATATATAAAAATCCATATATTAATTAAACTACAATAGTATATAAATAATACTAAAATAACACAGCTCCAACACTGACCTGACTGTGTCTGTGCCAGAACCTCGCCGTCTGAACAGGTTAGCCAAGCTGCTAGACCGGCTAGCGGCCGAGGCAGCTTTCCCGTCACCCACGTGCATCCTCACAACTGTCGACGTAGTGAAAGCGCTGCGTACGTTCCTCTCAGGTTTGGCCAACATGATGTAGACTTTGGGCACAAACATGCAGCACAGCGCAGTAGTGGCGCTGAGGCTAACGGAGAAACACATGGTGATTATCTTGTAGTTTGAACCAAAATAAATTGGCACGAAAGCCAGCCAGATAATGCAGGTGGTGTACATGGTGAACGCGATGTATTTGGCCTCGTTGAAATTGGCGGGGACGTTACGGGTCTTAAAGGCGTAGAAGGTGCAGCTGAGGATGAGCAGCCCGTTGTAGCCCAACGGTGCCACCACTCCGAGCGTGGTGGTGTTGCAGATGAGGTGCACCTCGCGTATGGACGGATAGTCGTAGATCACTTGTGGAGGTTCCATGATGAAAAGCGCCACGATGATGCCCAGCTGAATCAGGATCAAGATGAAGGCGATGACCAGTTGGGCACAGGCGCTCATGAAACGAGGCTTCTTGGTGCAGATCTTCTTTTTGCTGCCCGCAAGGATGCGAGCGATGCGGTTGGTCTTGGTGACCAGGGCTGAGTAGCTCATGGCAGGTGAGAGCCCGATGCCTAACCTTTGCAAGTAGCAGTAGGCCACGTGCGGCTTGGCGATGAGGCAGAACGTACACAGATACCCCAAACAGATGCCAGCCAGGATGATGAAGCACAGCTCCCTGCTGGAGGACTTCACCACCGGTGTATCGTGGAACCTGATGAAGACTAAAGTGACGAAGATGGTGGCGAGCAGGCCAAGGCAGGCGAAGACCACGGCGGCGATAGGCTCAGGATCTCCCCACAGAAGGTACTGCACCGGGATTGGCTCACAGCCTGAGGGACATGAATTTCAAAAGACTTAATTAGACACTACTACAAGTTGCCCCTTGAACTTCAAATAAAATATTTTCACTTCAGGGTTGCAATTATACCGCACAAAGATCTATACGCAGTGCAAACACTATTTTTCATAAGTGAGCTAGTTGGTTTTGTTTGTTGATGCATATAGATTCGTGTACACTGTGTATATCTGATGGGGGAGGAATGGGGACAATATGTTTTACTATCCTCCTGTATCTCTATCCTGTTAGTATTGTAAAGTTCAATAAACGGCTTAAGCAAAAAAGAAAAGAAAAGAAAAAAAGCAAGTTGGTACAATGCACACGTCTATGATTATTCAGAATCACTGATGTGTGACATTTAAACTCATATGGAGAACATCCATCATTATGCAGATAACACAGTATAACTTAACGTACAACTTTATAAACAACAACAACAACAACAACAAAAAATGTGCAAAAACAAACAAAACCATCCGTTCAACCAAGCGTCATGCATTATGCATTACAGGCTGACATCAACAAGCGCTGATATATTTAGCATGTGCGATTTGCATCAAGAGACAGTGAATGAGGATGAAACTGAGTCTTGATTTGGATAGCGTTTAATGAGGTTGATCAGATGAGACTGTGAAGGTTTGGTTTGTTTTTTACAGGTCAGATACACTGTCATTCTCAAACTAGTCACACTAAAGAGCTACTCTGGAAAGTTATGGTCATGATTATCAAAGGCTTTTGTGAAAGTCCCTTTAGGGCAAGTCAATTAAATCCGCAACCATATTTGTATTGCCCCCGGGCAGCTATTCATGTTTCAAAATCTCTGTAAATGTTTGTCGAAAGTACACTTTAATAATTTTTCAAATCAGGAATAAAATATGACATCAATTTCATCGGAAATTGTGCTTCTTAAACTTAAATTAGGCTAAAAACAGTATTTTTTAAAGACTGGTCCAGTTAAAGCACATGCACTAATGCTTATATTCAAGTATAAACAGTAACACTTTACAGTAAGGTTTCATTACTTATGTTGTTCCAAACCCATAAAACTTTTGTTCATCTTCGGAACATAAATGAAGATCTTTTTGATGAGTGAGAACAAATGCGAAAACAAGCTCACTGGTTTTTCCGGACGCTCAAACGTACTGCGTAACACACGAGAATGAACCTCATTGGTTCTCACATGTCAAGCAAACATGCTTGAGCTTCCGTTTACCACAACTGATGTGTGAGTTGATGAATGTTTATATGTGAATAAAAGCCTATATTTAAAATGTTCATCATATAAAGCAGTCGTGTCTCTTCAGAAATTTTGGACTAAACCGCTCAATTCATATGGATTAGTTTTACGATCTCTTTATGAAGCGTCAAAGTGGTAGTTGCGTAGCTGTCTATGGAGGCACAGAAAGCTCCCAGATTTCATCAAAAAGATCTTCATTTGTGTTCTGAAGATGAACGAAAGTCTCAAGCTTAAAATATTTTGAGCTTAAAAAGATTTGAGCTTAAAAAGGTGATTGGTTGTTTTAATTTTAAGTGGGACTATGGCCACCGCATTGAACACTTTGATTTCTCATATTTATATATTTACATGTGCACCATCTTTGCTACAGAGTCTTTGTACAGTGCATAAACTATATTGAAGATCCTTGTAAAAAAATATATGGTATAAAATCTAAAAATACAAAATCACAGGTAGTCAAACTGAAAATCAACTGCTACTAAATGTTGAAAATTGGCACTCAGGCTCTCGCATGAATAGCAGAGCGGCCTCGGCTCTCAGTAATGTACTACATGCTGAGAGACTGCTGCTTCTGGGCTTACGCTTGACAGCAATTCTGGAACATTCTGACGGGGACCCCCGCCAAGTCCAAATCTCTGTTTTTGGCATTAAGTTGCCATGGTCCAGATTCTCAAATAACGCTCTAAGAGATAAATGGGTCTCCTATGTTATTCCGTGACCCAGATACTTATATCACTCACTGTTGTACAAGATGATAAGCGTATGTGGCTGGTCTAAGAGTTTTAGAATCATGGGTAAAAGATGGCTGTGACTTCTAGATGAAATACAAGAAGAACATTTTGCTCTCAAAGTGGATGTAGAATCACCTGTGAGGTCATCTGTAGGCCAGGATCCAAGCTCACATGCACGGCAGGTGTATTCATCAAACACAAACTCGTTTTCTTTACACGGAGTGCAGGTCCAGCAGCAGCTCACCTCACCCTTACGGATAACCTGAGGTGGTCAGAACAGACCGGTCAAGACATACAAGTTATAGATTTTTGTGAAGAAAATGCTTGCTCTCAAAGCCGCCACCACAATGGTGGTGGGCTTCTGTGCGGTTCTAAGTGGTTTTTAGAGCATTGCTTTGTGGTTACTAAGGTGTTTTGAGTGGTTGCCATGCAGTTGATAGGGTGTTGTGCTTAAAGTTCATCATTTAGATGATAATAGTGAAATAGTGAATAGTGAAATTTGCAATTATAGGAAGGATTTTTTTGCGCTTAAGTTTGTATGTCTGATTCGGACTAGCATTCAAATTTGTAAATCTGATTGCTTAGAAAACTAGAAAACACCTTTCCTATTAAACCACATGATTTGAGATATCAGGTTAAAACTTATGGTTTAAGTTTCTTTAAAAAAAAAGAAAGATATATTACATCTGAATATTTAAAATATATACAATATACATCTTAATATTTAAAACATTATACATCATATATATTGTACATCTTATATATTAATATAAGATACACATCTTGTATATTAATATATACTATATATACACATCTTATTTATTAATTTATACTATATACATCTTAATATTTAATACCATTCAAAAGTTTGGGTCAGTATGACATTTTTAGAAATTAATACTTTTATTCAGCAAGGACACATTACATTGATTAAATTTATAATTTATAATGTTACTAAAGATTTCTTTTTGAAAAATAAATTCTGTTCTTTCTAACTTTCTATTCATCAAAGAACATATTACGATTTTCACAAAAATACTGTGGAAATAATAATGTTTTCAACATTGATAGTAATAAGAAAAGTTTCTTGAGCACCAAATCAGCATATTAGAACGATTTCTGAAGACTGGAGTAATGATGCTGAAAATTCAGCTTTGCCATCACAGGGATAAATTACATTTTAAAACATTAAAATAGAAAAAAGTTATTTGAAGTTGTAATAATATTTCACAATATTACTGATTTACTGTATTTTTTATTTAATAAATGCAGCCTTGGTGAGCATAAGAGACTTCTTTCAAAAACATCTTATAGAATCCAAACTTTTGAATGGTAGTGTATAACAAATAAGCACATATACTCTTAAAGGCACAATATATAAGATTTTTGGATTAAAATATCCCAAAACCACTAGAACAATGTTATATATTTTCTTGACCTTTGTACTGTACTTACATTATCCCAAATGTTTTCAAGAATGTTTAAATCTAGAGAAATAAGCAATTTTAACCAAGACACGGACCGTGTTGGTGCGTCGCCTATCAATGACATCATACCCGTGTTACCCTCGATTTACCCTCGGTTTTATTTTGTAGAAACCATGGAAACATCAAAGAGGCTTTAATATATTATGTGTTATATTAGACAAGTGAGCAACTGTTTGGATACATTTATCGACAGAAAACTAATCATTGTTATAGCTCAACACAGTAAGTCTTATTGTTTAAATCTCGTTTTCTTGATTTACCGCGAGTATCATGTTTTACCATGCCTACTATCGATCTAGCTTACTGCAGTGTGCAACAAGTGTCTCATAGTAGCCGAACGCACAGAGTAGCATTATAACAACTTTCAACACACAAATGTATCTAATATGATAAAACAGCGCTGCTTTACCCCACATACTCATGTCAGACCAGAAGAACCAGAAGTGGTCGTCTTTTCCACCAGCTGTAGACATGAAGACAACACCTCCCATGATTCTGCAAAATCAAGGCGTCATCAAGCTACGCCTTTGTTTTGAATAAGCGACCTCTAGCGACGAAAAACTACATATTGTGCCTTTAAATAAAACAAATTTAAAAAAAAACATACACTGACATACATTTTCTCTTCAAAATATTCCTTCACTGCTTTTTTCACCTTTATCTGAGCTTTTTCACAGGGATCACTGCACACTGATCTGATGATGGCACTGCTGTTGGCCCAAATCTCCTCGTCATCCATCTTCAGCCCACTGTTGTCCCAGCTGCCCACGTGGATGTAGCTATAGTCCTCCTCGCTCATCTGTTTAAAGTTCATAATCTCATACCTAGAAAAGCACATGTAAAAGCAATGTAATGGGTGTGAAAACAGAGTCATTCTTAAAATCATCAACATGGTTTCCCCATATATCCATTCAGTCTGAAGGAAGATATTTTTGAAAATGACTTCACAATGACATCAACGAGAGATTGTTTTCATTCTATTTGAAAGGAGTTTAGAAGCACATTCTTACTTATGAATGGAGCAGAATATGAAAGATTCCTACCTCCCTGGGGAGTCTCCGTTCTCATCAAACAGCACCACTTCTCCCGAGACACCGCTGAAGTTTGTCCTCATGAGGAATTCTAAGAGTTTACCTCCATCAATCGGCCGCATGGCTTCACAGAGGCCTGCATAGCCGGGACACAGAGACTTCTGCATGGCGTGCAGGCCGTAAGCCATAGAGTAGATGGCATTGATCACAAAGCCCATCTTTGTGTCCTGAGCGTACTGGTGTCGGAGCGACTCTTTCTCTATGAAATGCCGTAGTGAAAACAAACAATATATTGAGTTCTAAAGTCACCCTTACTTTTTTTTTTATTAATATCTATTCAGTGCTTTCATCTGCCACAGTAATGTCTGTCTTCATTTGGGGGCTTTTCTCAGCATATACTGATATTATGTAGTTCATTTAGAAGGTTCGTTATTGGATGGATGGATGGATGGATGGATGGATGAATAGATGTAGTAGTGAAAGGACATAGATGGATGGATGGATGATGGATAGTTGAATGAACAGATAAATTGATGGAATGAAAGACTGATGTACAGATAAATGAATTGTTGGACAGATGGATTATGTATGGTTGATGAATGGATGGATAATGAATAGTTGAATGAACAGATGGAATGAAAGACTGCTACATGAATGGATGGATGGATGGTTAATGAATAGTTGAATGAACAGATGGAATGAAAGACTGCTACATGAATGGATGGATGGATGGTTAATGAATAGTTGAATGAACAGATGGAAAGAAAGACTGCTACATAGATGATGGATGAATGGATGGATGGATGAAAGATAGATGAAGGATCATGGATGGATGAATGAATAGATGGAATTAAAGATGGGTGGATGGATGGATGACTGGATGGATGGATGAATGGACAACTGAATGGATGATGAATAGCTGAATTAATTGACTGAATAAAATACTAATTTATAGATGGGTGGATGGATGGATGGATGAATAATGAATAGTTGAATAGATGGAATGAAAGATGGATGGATGGATGTATGGATGGACAACTTGGATGGATGGATGGATGGATGGACAGACGGATGGACGTATGTATGGATGGATGAATGGATAGTGAATATTTGAATAAATAGATGGAATGAAAGATGGGTAGGTGGATGGATGGATGGACGACTGGATGGATGGATCGATGAATGGATGAATGAATTGAATGAATAGATAGAATGAAAGATGGGTGGATGGATGGACGACTGGATTGATGAATAATCGACAACTGCATGGATGATGAATAGCTGAATGAACTGATTGAATAAAACACTAATTTATAGATGGGTGGATGGATGGATGTTATAGATAGATGGATGGATGAATGAATGATGAATAGTTGAATAGATGGAATGAAAGATGGATGGATGGATGGATGGATGGATGACTGGATGGATGGATGAATGGATGAATGAACTGAATGAATAGATGGAATGAAAGATGAATGGGTGGGTGGGTGGATGGATGGAAGGATGAATAGACGACTTCATAGATTTATAGACTGATGGATGGAAGATGGTGTATGGATGGATGGATGGACAGATGGATGGAATAATGAACAGGCAGACAGATATATATATATGGATGTATACAGTATATGGTTGGTTGGATGGATGGATGGATGGATGGATAGATGGACAGATGGATGTATAGATGGATGAATAGATGAATGGATGGATTGACAGACAGATGGAAGGAAGGATGGATGGATGGATGCATGCATGGATGGATGAACTGATGGAAAGTCATAGAGATAAAATGTCCTAAAATCATGTAAGCTGTGTGTCTGTCATGGTCAGAGATCATTTTCCACTCACTGGTGCAGGTCCTGTTGTATTTGGCACTCTCTTGAGGATGACCCTTCAGCCGGCACTGGAAGCGGTGCTGCCAGAACTCAGGAAACCAGGGGTTCCGGAGGTTCGTGTCCGGCTGTAGGTTCAGGTAGTAATCATCAAACCATGTGACGTAAGCAGACTGCAGCTTGATAGTGATTCCCCCTGCTGCCTCCCTCTGGAAGCCATCAGTGACGTCATAGCGGTCAGCCCAACCATCGCTGAAAAGTGTGCAAGAGACAAGTGAGTAATGAATGGCTTTTTTATAGAACAAACTCCCTTGAGACACAGTCAGGGAGGCTCCCAATCCAAACTGACCCACATAACAGCCAAAGCCCAGTAGTTATGACCAGGTTATACTATGAATTAGGTCTTGAGGACACAGCTGGCCAGTATTTCATACTGACAGTACTGTCACAGACTCTGGCAGGCATAATAAACCTCTCCATGAGACGTATATGCTCCAAGGCTTCACTATTAAGCATCAAAGGGATGGCAAGAGATGAGTCTATCCGTTTTCTTCCTCCTCTTTCATACAAACACAAAAAATAAACTATACTTTTCAGTGTCCTCTCCATCTATATGTTCTCTAACACTTCCTAAACTCACAGCGCTAAATGTTACACAACTCAGCAGTGTGTGGGAGGTATCATTTTTGTTCTCATGGTAGGTAAGGAGAGGCTTTCATAACTTGTCCTTGGAGGCAAAAGCAATGGGAGTGAAAGCATAGAGGAGCATATAAGCAGAAGCTTGAATCATCTCATGGAAAAGAGCTGAACAGCTCAGTAAACCCACACACTGACCCCAGTGGGTCAGCCTCCCTCTGCCCACTGCTGCTGCAGGAAAACTTACAAAGACAACAAAAAATGCCAAAGCAAAGGCGCCACAGTCTTTACAAAGATGTTTGACAGCATTTACAGCACAGTAAAGCATCTTGTACATACTGCAAAATGATGCTGGGGTGATTTATTGAATATTTGTTTTATGCATTTGATGTTATTTTGGTGGCAAAGTAATATTAATCAACAAATAGGACATTTCGGTAACACTTTAGTGTGGGGAATACATATTCACTATTAACTATGACTCAATAAACTCCTAATGTACTGCTTATTAATAGGTAGTAAGGTAGTTGTTGTACTGGTTAAGTTCAGGTATTGGGTAGGATTTAGAGATGTAGAATATGGTCATGCAGATTAAGGCATTAATATGTGCTTTATAAGTACTAATAGATAGCCAATATGCAGGCTAATAAGCAACTAGTTAAAAGAGATAATTGTTCCCCATACTGAAATGTTACCTACATTTCTTGTGTTACAACTTAAAGTGATAGTTCACCCAAAAATTCTGTCATCATTTACTCACCCTCAGGTTGTTCCAAACCTGTATAAATTTCTTTGTTTTGTTGAACACAAAGGAAGATATTTTGAAGAATGTGGGAAACTGAACAGTTCTGGGGCACCATTGACTTCCATAGTATTTTTTTTTCCTATATGGAAGTCAATGGTGCCCCAAAGCAGCCTGGTTACAAACTTTCTTCAATATATCTTCCATTGTGTTCAACAGAACAAAGAAATTTATACAAGTTTGGAACAACTTGAGGGTGAGTAAATGATGACAGAATTTACATTTGTGGGTGAACTATCCCTTTAAGTATGAGAGAATTTTTATAGTATTAAAAAAAAAAACTAAATCTGGATTTAGTGAGGATTTAAAAAAAAGAAAAGAAAAAGAAAAGTTATATGCTTTATACGTCAATGTTTCAGGAAAAATATGTCTGTGGGTGTTTCATGTTTTGGAATCTACACGAATCACAGGTTTAATCTGTTAACAATTAGCCCACAGAGGAATGACACAAACACGCTTATGTGGGAAGCTGCTGTATTAAGGACAGAAAATAATATCAGATTTACACCAACAAATGCTGCAAATAAGCTGCAAAGTGAAACTAATGATTAAATTAGGTTACATTTTTATCCATCCCCGGGGTGGAGTCAGATCAGCCCTCATCAGTTATGGATCAGCTCTTATGCACACTTCACTGATGAACAATTCGACAGATAATACAACAGAATACAATACAGTGTCCTCACGCTCACTAGAAACAGATGGCTGGGCACAGTCTGCAAACTGCTCGTTAGTAAATAATTGAAAGCCATTCAGTTGTGAAACGGCAGAGCTTGGACATCACTGCTTTCGTGGCTGTCAATAGGCTGCTGAGAGCAGATGTTGTCAGACAGCCTTTCGTAACAATTGTTTTATCAATGGGGACGATCTTTGAAGGATGAGCAAAAAATGTTTTTGGTCATCACATTAAAAATAACATTTAAATTGGATAATATTCAGACTTTTGAGCTTTGATGTGCAGGAAAAAGTTCTTGAAAAGATAACAATGGTCTATAACTGTCTAAATTGCTGGGTTATAATCAAAGCTATAAGCGATTCATCTTTGGACGCACCAGACACACACTTGTCGTATTTTAAAGGGTTAGTTCACCCAAAAATTAAAATTCTGTAATTAACAACACCTTCATGTCGACCTTCGTTCATCTTCGGAACACAAATTAAGATATTTTGATGAAATCCGAGACTATTTTAACGATGTCTTTACTACCTTTCTGGGCCTTGAAAGTGGTAATTAAATTGCTGTCTATGAAGGGGTCAGAGAGCTCTCGGATTTCATTAAAATATCTTAATTTGTGTTCCGAAGATGAACGAAGGTCTTACGGGTTTGGAACGACAGTTAATGACAGAATTTTCATTTTTGGGTGAACTAACCCTTTAAGGTTGGTGCTGCTGTCAACAGCATTTTGGTTGTTTTTGCTATCGCAATATCTTTGCATGAATTTCAATTTCATGCATTTCAATTTGTCAAATGGCTTCAATATGTGTAGATGCAGCAGCATGTACAGGGTTAGGAATGAAAGAAAATATGTGGGACATTTGATGACGTCATCAGAGTTTGCCATACCTTGGCTTTTGGTGAATTGATGCCACTTGCGTGTAGGGTCAATGAATGAATGCCAATGAAGCAAACGTGCATATGCAGGACATTATGTCAATGAATGAAATCAGAAAGCAACCGAGATACCAAAGAAAGTACGTGGAGCTTTTTTAAATGTCTTGAGACACTTTATCACTTTAGCAGCCACATAGAGATCAAGTAACTGGAACAGAGACACAGTGGCCATATTCTCATTGAACCAACACTCGACTACCTTCCCTGGAGCTGGTGTCTGACACCTCATCAAACAAACACACACACAAACTCGGTCATCCGCTCATGCACACACAAACACACATCACCCACGCATACACATGCACACACACAGTCACTGGCACCCCCATAAACATGGCATCTTCTCTCAGCCCATCCAGGCTGTCTGGAATGCCCAGAGGCCCAGAATAAAGACCATGACACCATTTTCTGAAATAGACCCTCTTCAAATATTCACAAATGACATAAATAAGCAAAATATAGGCCCTTACCACAGAACAAAGCCTGTTCAACTTCACCAAAAGAAAGATTTTCCAGATGCATGCAGTTTGATATCATCTAACTATAAAGCTATTAAAGGAGCTGGAGTTTGTTTGTAATTTGTAATATTATGGGCATTGAAAAAATGCCAAAGCAAATTATATATTGGATATTAAATCCGGATTAAATCAAAAATCAAAATTTTACAAAATATTTCTTTAGATAAGAGGAGAAAAATATTCATAGCACATGCTTAAAAACCTCCTTTTCCCAAACACTGGCAATTTTAAGAGATTTTAAGTAACTTGCATTTGTTACCTTAAAGAGCTGTTTTTGGTAAATGAAAGCTGATATAAAATAGATGAAAAAAAAAAAAAAGAAACTTAAAAGGAGAATTAGAAATGTTGCCTTGGCAACTAACTGAAATAAAGTACCAAAATTACTAAACCTTAAATTGAAATGAAAATAAATTAAAGCTAAATAGAAATATTAAAAAGCAAACAAAAAATAATGAAAATTAATGCTTTGAAAAATGAGAGCTATTTCAAATTATTACTAAATATTAATAAATACTATAATAGCATATAAATAATACTAAAATAACACTGGTATAAATTCATGTACTTTGTTGATTCAGATTGATTAAGTGATATTAACCACTGTGGACCATCTGCATATTTTTGGCAAATGTTTTACAATATCTTTGACTCTAATAAAACCAATTAATTTAACTTTACCATTTTTAGGTTGCCAGTTGAAGGTATGATATATCAGTAATTATATTTTTTCCCCATCATTTACATTTAGTAGGTGTCCTTATCCAGTCCATTTAATGTAAGCTCATTCTTAAAGGTGAAGCGTGCCCTAAACAGAACTGCAAAAAAATAATGTTTTCCTAAATGTTCCCAACAGCCCCAGCATGTCTTCCATTGTTTGATTGAACAGGTAGTCCCAAAATACAACATTAGTTGAGCCAGATATTGTTGAACTAAGCAGTGTTTACACTTTTTAGGAAGTCAGCGGTTTACTTCTAGTCGTCTCTGCATATAAAACTGGGATAGGAGAACATATTTTAACTTTGAAAAAATTACACACTTCACCTTTAAGAGTTTATAAAATGTTCCTCATATCCACCAATGAGCGAATGTCTAAATACCAAACCCACGAGCTCCTGAACAGAAGCAGAAATTGGAGGGATTATTCTTAGTTTAATATCTCAAAGACATAATACATTATTTCAGTCCTTAATATCCATAAGCGATTTATTAATGGAACAGTGAGAACTGAATTGGGGGTGAAGCTAAAAATAGGTCATTTAGATGTCACACTCCAGGAGATTAAAAATGGGAAGAATAATTTCTTACTTCATTTGACACTATGAATAGCACGTGCACATATTTCAAGATATCGATACCAAGTCAAACTTAAAATACTCTTTTCACAGCATCTGTCATATACATGTATCTTTTTATAAGTCACTGAATGGTAAATTAGTAATCTTTTACAAATAGCTGAAGCGTCTCTGATGCGTTTGTTAGGTAAAGTTGAAATTTAAGAGCTTTTAAGAGGCAATCTGTACTTGTTGAAACAGATACAGCATTACAGAATTAGTTCTGTGTCATTGCACCTCTCAAGTCGTGAATGCAGAATCAATAGGCTCACTCAAGAGGAGTTGTTATCATAACACGAATAAAGTGCCTATCACTAAAACAATCATAAATCACATACCTTGCTTCAGTAGTGGATGATTGTTCACTATAATGGTGATGATGATGGTGATGGCAACATTTGTGGTGATAACAGACAGAAAGATGAGACTTGCTTCCATGTTTTGATCCATCTTGATTTTGTCTCTCTCACACATACACACAAGCAAAGAGTTGCAGATGATGATCAACAGGCGTGGGTGGACATTCAAAAGGTGTAAACAGTCTCTTTGAGATACCTACAGAACTGCCTGATGGTGTGGCCCTATCTGACCCACAAGCACTAAATAAACACAAGATAAGGATAACAGGCAGTAAAGAAGATACAGAAGATAGGGGTCGCCTGGGCTGGTTGTCACATTCACTATATCTACATCCAAATACAGAAATGTATGTTTACTCTAGGCTTCTCAGTGTGTTGTCTAAGCAAGTTTGCATATGTGTATTATTTTATACGATTGATGAATTATAATAAATGTTAGCCGAAACAATAGTTGCTATTTTTTCTGTTTATATTCTCTCTCTTTTACTTTTATATTAGTACTTTGTTTTACACATTTTTGTTGTTTATTGAATAATTTTTTGCTTTATAATAGTTTTACTGTTTACATTTTTGTGGAGAAACCTATGTAGCCCCTAAAGGGACATGGTGTTGGAAAAAATGAGATGGAAGGAAAAATTATAAGTCCCTCATGAAACTCTGCGTTTACTCGCAAACCTTTTGAGTTCCTTGCGAGTGAACGCAAAGTTTCTCGGAGGAACGGAAAAGTTTTTTGAGAGAATGCAAAAGCATTGAATTTTTTTTCCCTCCCATCTCATATTTTGTCCATCACCATGTCCCATAGAAACCATTAGCCTGTCTTTTAGTTTAGTATATATACCCTACAGTTCAAATGTTTGCTGTCTGTTTTATAAATAATATTTTTTATTCAGCAAGTATATGCATTAAAGGGTTAGTTCACCCAAAAATGAAAATTCTGTCATTAATTACTCACCCTCATGTCATTCTACACCCATAAGACCTTCGTTCATCTTCGGAACACAAATTAAGATATTTTTGATAAAATCTGATGGCTCAGTGAGGCCTTTATTGCCAGCAAGATCGTTTCCTTTTTCAATGCCCAGAAAGGTACTAAAAACATATTTAAAACAGTTCATGTGAGTACAGTGGTTCAACCTTAATATTATAAAGTGACGAGAATACTTTTTCTGTGCCAAAAAAACAACAACAAAATAACGACTTTATTCAACAATATCTAGTGATGGGCGATTTCAAAACACTGCTTCATGAAGCTTCGAAGCTTTACGTATACTTTGTTTCAAATCAGTGGTCTAGAGCACCAGAATCACATGATTTCAGTAAAGAAGGCTTTGTTACGTCAGTGTAAGTGTCAGTGTAAGTGTTTTGAAACTTCAATAGGTCACGTGACTTTGGCAGTTCGATACACGCTCTGAACCACTGATTTGAAACAAAAGATTCGTAAAGCTTTGTTTAGAAATCACCCATCACTAGATATTGTTGAATAAAGTCGCTATTTTGTTTTTTTGGCGCACAAAATGTATTCTCGTCACTTCATAATATTAAGGTTGAACCACTGTACTCACGTGAACTGTTTTAAATATTTTTTAGTACCTTTCTGGGCATTGAAAAAGTTTTATCAAAAATATCTTAATTTGTGTTCCGAAGATGAACGAAGGTCTTAGAGGTGTGGAACGACATGAGGGTGAGTAATAAATTATATAATTTTCATTTTTGGGTGAACTAACCCTTTAAACTGAGATTTGTTACCAAAGATTTGTATTTCAAATAAATGCTGCTCTTTTGAATTTTTTTTTTTTTTTTTATCAAATAATTCTTTTAAAAAAATGATCATGTTTCCGCAACAACATTAAGCAGCACATTTGTTTTTAACATTGATAATAATAAGACATTTCTTGAGCACTAAATCATCATATTAGAATGATTTCTGAAGGATCGTGTGACACTGAAGAATAGATTAATGATGCTGAAAATTCAGCTTTGCCATCACAGCAATATATTACATTTTAAAATATTAAAATATAAAACAGTTACTTTGAATTGTAATATTATTTCACAATATTATTGTTTTTACTGTATTTTTGATCAAATAAATGCAGCATTTGTGAGCATAAGAAACTGTACCGACCTCAAAATGGTAGTGTATTTGATATATATCAAAAGTCCAAATGTAAATTAGATGGATTCTATTTTGAAAACTTACCCCATATGATAACTTGCCCCAATAGACTTTATTCAGAGCAGTGCCATGACAGGTATAAAAGCGAGGATGTGAGGGATAGACTTACCTTGTTTTCAATGCATTGTATAAAGCTCCTAG
The DNA here is from genome assembly GCA_039654765.1 of Mylopharyngodon piceus. Classification (NCBI taxonomy): domain Eukaryota; kingdom Metazoa; phylum Chordata; class Actinopteri; order Cypriniformes; family Xenocyprididae; genus Mylopharyngodon; species Mylopharyngodon piceus. Next base: position 14,977,970 of record CM077438.1, read on the forward strand.
ATCACTTATCATTTTCCACAGCTCATATTGTTGGGAGTTTTTTGTCTACTGAAATTTCTTGGAAAGATATTTTTGCAGTGTTTCAATCCAAAAACACATTAAATAACAGTACATCCCACTGAAGAGATGTATGTCTATCCCTCACAGCCTCGCTTTCATTCCTGTTAAAAATTAAAGCTGGCACTGCTGTGAATAAAGTCTATAACGGAAAACTTTTCCTGCGCAGTAACAGTGGAAATGTTTAATAACATTGCGTAGTAATGACTACCCAACTACGGTATGTGTCTAAACAGAAAACACAAATCTACTCAAAAACAAATACTCTGAGAAATATTTACTGCAGTAAAACGTGGCAACTAGCCCCGGTCTCTCCTACAATCTTTCTCAAGTGTGCTGCTCAGTTTTTTTCTGCAGCAGTATGTGTTATAGATGTACAGTAATCTTTTCTAATACGCCACATTCACTTTGAGAAAAAAAAAAAAAACAAGATTTGTTTTCCAAAACTGCCAAGAGTGCTTGCCACAGCTCACAGGCACAATTTCAGGAGTGTTTTTTAGCCATTTCTTTAAGAAGAAAGCATCTGCCAAGAATAAATCCATGTGTATGGGGTACATGTGTTGGGTTACTCACCTGCCAACCAACAGGAACTCTCCAACTAGGCGGCGCCGTCTCATGGCCATGAGGATGCCACGTACGGTCATGCCCTCGCAGAAGCACGCCACCACACGAGCTTTGGGTAGGTGGCTCCTGAGCTTATCGAGAAGACGGTCAAAACTCTGTTCTCCAGCATTGCTGTAGATCTTGTCAGAGTGGGCGATACAGATGCCCTCCTTTGCTGCCATGTCTTTGAAGGCCTCCATTCCACTCTCACCATAGTTCCCTTAAGATGGAGAAATTGAGTTTTAAGCTTGAAACATGCTCTGTTCTGTATATGTATATAATTATGCATTACTTTATATTACAGTAGTGGCCAAAAGTGATGTCCAGAGGGGATATTTGGTTTTAATGACCTACAAGTTCTACAAGTTCACCTATTAAGCCATTAAAATGTGAGGAAAAATTTATAATTTTTAAATACTTTAAATATGAGGGAAGAACAAAACACTAAACTTATGTATCATCGCAAATTAATTTGGCAAATAAAGCAGCTGACACACTGGAGTTGAGGAGGAAGATGAAGGAGGTGAGGAAACACATAGCTTTCCACTTAAAGATATTTATTTAACACAAAAAATAAAGAAGGGTTATTCAAACAAGAGAAAATCCAGGCAACAACGCAACAGTTTACATGCACAGGGTGAGAACACTGAAAAAAGGAACTGAACAAACTGAGGCCTTAAATACAAGAGATAATGAGCAACTCAACAAGAACCAGGTGTGTAACAATCTGTAATTATGACAACTGATGAGTGATAGGAACACAGGAAACTGAAGGCCCCATGAAAACAAGGAAGGTAAACTAACAATTAACTAGAACACAGGCAAAACAATGACAAAGAAAACCATGGCTAGAAATGAAACAGAAGACAATGAAACTAAACATGACAAGACTGGGACACATTGACTACAACATAATCATTACAACATAATAATTTTGTTGAATCTCTCTTGTTTTTTCATGTGTTCATAATTTCTTTGTATGACAGCCTGGTCAAAAACTATGTCCGCAAAATTTGTTTCATTGTATGTTTCAATGCGTTATAACAAATAAAACAATTGACTCCAAGTACAATCTACCCAGTATCCTTACAAAATCTTTCACAAATTTTTAATTATATTTGAATAAAGGGTGAAAACGTCAATTTTACTAGGCTGGACATCACTTTTGGCCACTATATTATATTATATTATATTATAAAACGGTTAGTTCCTGTCCTTGATTCTGATTCACAATAAAACACGGCTATGACCACTTCACCCAACGGTTCTGTGTATCACTACACAACACCCTTAGCAACCACTCTTAGCAATGTAAACTGTTTGTTCTCAATTTATATTGTTCATTGAAGCTTACTGTATTATGTAGAAGAGTATTGTGAGAAAGAGATCGAGTTTATTACCTGCATTCAGATTTAGCATTTTCCTTCAGGTCAGTCCTATATTCATAACAAAAAATCTGTTTAAATGTCCGCGGCAATATCTTGTCCTTTTAACAGTTAAGGGGTTTTCCCGTGACTGACAGCGTTGGTCAAAGCATTTGTCAGTTGCGTCTTGTTCCGTGTTCACTACAATTTGGTCTTTTCAATGTAAAAGTCTTCGCTACTGACTGACACACTCATAAAGACAGTCTTTGTCGCCATCTAATGGCGTAATAATGAAACTTCTGTTGCTGTTCACGGTCAGGGACTATTTTTTTCTGGCAGAAGGAAGGCTTTTAGTGATTTTACTTCATGAAAGTTGCATTGATACATATTTTTTGGCTTTAATATTTGTTTTGTGTGGCAACCATTTTATAAAAGCAATAAGGTACTCGAGGCTAGTGCTGTATTGTAAGTCACGCCCTTCAGCTGTGACTTATTCACGGTACAGCACAGCCTCTCGTACCTTATTGCTTACATATTATATTATGAATAAAATAATAAATATATAAAATGCATTTATTTATGTTGTTTATAAGTGTGAAAAATATATTATATTTATTATATATATATATATATATACACATACACATTAGAATTTCGATTAAACGATTCAATAATATATTTTTATCAAATAATTCATTGTTTATAATATAATCAAATAGCTTGAAATTGTACAGTTATAATGTAACTCTGTGACAGCAATAGGTGTCACAAACATGTTGATTGATGCACAAAACAATCCACACTAAAATGTGATGCTCAACCTGTCAAAATCATGCTGAAATGACTTTGTTAAAATCTTCAGGAGGAAATGAAGAGTGGTAGGTGCTACACACAGTTAAGAACAGCATAAGATTTGGCTGACTTTCTCACATTTCATTCTCATCATTAGCTCTGCCGGTGTTTAGGAATAATATCTATCCTACTTCTTCCTTATTACTACGAAATGGTGAGTGGGCTAGTAGAGGAAAGATTGTTTGGGTAATTGAAATTAGCCTTTCAAGCAGTAATGTAATGTCAGATTTACTGCAAAGACTCCAAAATAGTCATTATATTCTACAAAAGTGTCCATGTTCTGTGCTTTGCTTCCTGGATATATTTAGTAAGAAACATAAATAGATTTCAGTTTTTCACGCTTAGAAAAACTAATGAAAAACAGGCCATGGTGCCCCTCTTTCACAAAGCGTCAGGGGTAAACTCCCCCAATTTACATAAAAATCAGGTCACCTACTTTTGTGTGAGGAATGTTCCCAGTCTTCACACATTTTATGAGGTGTGAATTTTATATAATTGCAGAGATGGCTTGATAAAAAGCAAACAGCTTCATTTCACCCAAATAAATCCTTTCACCGTTTCTTCCAAATCAATGCACAAAAATCTTAATTATACCCAAGATTATGAGCACTGGTAATGAAGATTACCAGTGACTGAGCTTTGCTAGAAAAAAAATAAATAATAATCAGTACATCAGCAGTGAGCCGGTTAACAGTTTGGACCTGTAACCTAAAGATTCAACAGGTTTACAGGTTTAAATTTGGCAGGAGGGATATGTGAACTGTAAAGTCACTGAGATCCCCTATCACCACTGCGTCCCAGAGGAAAGCATTTAACCCCAGGTTGCTATTAGCATTCCAGTGAGTACGCTGTGTTTGCAAGGGGAAAAATGTCCATTGCTATTCATCCTGACATGAGAGTTTCGAGAAACCGTATCAAGACAATATAGAGGGTATTTGCTAAAAATGCAGCAGACATTGGTTATTACTGTTATGCAGTACATTTTAATGCTCCCATCCGTAATGTCTCAATATATTAATAATGTATGCTACCATTCAAACACTTGGGGTCAGTAAGAGAAAAAAAAATATTTTGGCAATTAAATGGAATTAAATTGCATTAAATTGATCAAAAATGACAGTAAAGCCAGTTATAATGTTTTATTGTTAAATGCTATTTCAAAATAAATGCTGTTCTTTTGAACTTTCTGTTCATCAACAAATCATGGTTTCCTCAAAAATATTAAGCAGAATGACTGTTTTCAACACTGAAAAAAGACTCCAAATCAGCATATTAGAATGATTTCTGAAGGATCATGTGACACTGAAGACTGGAGTAATGACTGCTGAAAATTCAGCTTTGCCATCACAAGAATACATTACATTTTAAAATATACTCAAATAGAAATCAGTCATTTTAAATAATAATAATAACAACAATAATATTTGTAATACTATTTCACAATATCACTGTTTCACTGTATTTAATAAATGCAGCCTTGGTAGGCATAAGAGACTAAGAAAAAATCTTAGCAACCCCAAATTTTTGAAAAGTAGTGTCTGTCTATGATAAAACGTGAAATATTAACTATTATTGTAACACTTTAACTAGCTTTTAAATATTGTTTTGTAATCTTTTAACTAACAAATGCCAATTAATGACATTATCCTGGAAATGAAACAACAACAAAACAAACAACATCAACAACAACGCAAGTATCAGTACATATTAGTAATGAATTTGATGGATTCTGTGATGTTTCGGGGTTTGTCTCACTCTAAAACATTCTAAACTGTTTGCTAAAATGACAGAAATCAGTATATTATATTAAAATTTGAAAAAATAAATAAATAAATTAAAAACAAGAAAATGAAGTCTCAATCCCTCACTAATGATTTAGGTTATTTAGCACCAGACATTCTGTTCACTTTATTGCCATTATGCAAATAATCAAGGTGTGTAAATAATATAAGTGTGTCACCCATGTGTAACTTCATATCTATCAAATGCATCTCATTCTTCCTCACTGTGATATCTTAGATTTGAGAAATGTACTTCCAAATGTGCATGACTCTATCTCTAATCTCTCTCCTCAGGGAAGAACTTCAAATCTTTCACTCCATTCCTCTGTGCCAGTTCGGTGAATTAATTCTCTTGCTGCGTTCAAACTTCACTAGAACCTTCTGTCTCAGACAAAAATGGATATATAATTAAATCTGAGTTACATAATATTTTCCAGGCATTGCATCGATAAAGGGCAGAAAACAAGAGGTCTCCTGATCCAAATGGCTGGTCACAAGAAGCAATAGCAAATGGTTAAAATGACCTCTGCACACAGTAACAAGAGATATTTTGATGACCTCAACTGTCTCTTTCCCTCCTACAGAGAGACAGACACTGCAGAATAGACAAGTCTTTAAACATTATGTTCACTCAAACAGGAAAATTCATTAAACGCCCACAGACAGTGAAAACAGAACTAAAGATGTAAATGATCATCATGGTCGCCTTTCAGTTAATGATTTCTGTTTGTTCAATGATCTGTCATGAGGCCAAAAAGGCCAAAACAGAAGCACAGCAGCAATACAATACATGAGCTTGTCTATTAATTCTTTCTATGTACGCTGTATGCAAAGCATCATGGGGTGTTTTCAAACATCAAAGACACTCTTGAACATGATGAAACAATACTATCTATTGATATGATTCTGCTTGGCACATCATCTGAATGGTCTTAGTTTGAAAGGAAACTTCTGCATTTCAATACCTCCTGTAAATTATTTTTTTAAATAAAAAAGACGGTAAATCTCACTTTTATACACACAGCTTTCATTAACATACATTTAAAAAAGGAATTTCAAGGGTTATTCTCATCTAAAACAAGGCAAAACGCCTATTTTCCATTGGTGCTCAGCAGGTTGATTGACAAGCTGGTTAAAAACCATGCAGTCAAATTAAATGTGACTACAAACATTTGGTCTTTTTCATCAATAGAGCCAACAAATGAGCCAACAAATTGCAGATGTCAAAGTATGATATAATACAAATGGAGCAACAGAATATGCAAGCAAATGAATCAACATCATGGAGCTTTTCACAGCTCCTTGTTCTGTATGTGGGTGAAAACTGGGGTGGGCTCCACACGTAACTACCCGCTGGCAATTAACACCTGTCTGTGAGGTCATCTATCTTCCAGCCAAACTGCTTGAGTTTGTAATATACAGTAAAAAAAAAAAATAGAAATAAAAAGGATTAAAAGCTATATTGATATATTAAAACAAACAAATAAATGAATAAATAAAATTACAAAAACGCAAAACAAATTACTAGAACTTAAAATGAAAATATATTTTTCAAAATATTAATAAAAACTACAATAGTATGATACTTAATTAACACTGTTATGCACATCCAAGATATAGAGTTTGACTTAATACAGTTTAAATGGTGTTAAATCTTTTCTAACCAAGTATAATTTAAAGGGTTAGTTCACCCAGAAATGAAAACTTGAAAACATAAACATTCATGAGTGAACATAAACAGAAGCTCAACCGAACCTGTTTCACGCGTAAGAACAAGCTTCTTCCGGAAGCTCAAATGTGCTGCGTAACACGAGAATGAACCTCATTGGTTCTTGCACTCGTCAAGCAAACATGCTTGAGCTTCCGTTTACCACAACTGATGTGTGAGTTGATGAATGTTTATATGTGAATAAAAGCCTAAATTCAGTCTGTTCACCATATAAAGTGATCAAGTCTCTTCAGAAAATTTGGACTAAACCGCTCAATTCACATGGATTAGTTTTACGATCTCTTTATGAACTTTTTGAAGCGTCTAAGTGTCAGTTTCATCAAAAAGATCTTCATTTGTGTTCTAAAGATGAACGAAAGTCTTACAGGTTTGGAATGACATTAGGGTGAGTAATTGACCCTTCGACAGGAGTTTGATTGACAGGCGATCTAACCAATCATATTACCAAGTCTGCCGTTTTGTCCGACAAAGCAGTCAGAGGAATTAGTAGATTAACATCGGTGGACTTGAACTTAAAAAATGGCGTGTACTGACATCTTTTCGCAGTTGAAACAACATTCCTTTTGATGTTCATTCATGTTTATTTGATGCTATAAATTAACTATCAGGAAGAGATGATCGGTTCATGAGCCGCTTGAACTGAGGTGCTACAGCGTTTGAGACTTTGAGACTTTTAGAAATTTGAGACTTTGTTTCATATCAAAAGTAATCTGCTCTGTCTTGTCTGTTGACGCATTGTCAGTGTCCTCTTTGCTCCGCGGTCTATTTTTCACTGCGTGAGAACATGATGTGTGGCGTGAGAGTGGCATGGCTTGTCGGATGTAGCAACAGTAACTAAAAGGGGCGGGTCTTTGCGAACGGTCAATTAATGACAGAATTTTCATTTTTGGGTGAACTAACCCTTTAATATACAAGTACATAAAAATGATTAACAGATTCCTGGACCTTGACTATGTGTGGCCCATACTGTATCTGAGAGATAAACACTTTATAAGAACCCCTTAAAAGATTTGACATTTCCCTCTATGAATAATAAAGAGATTTTGCTGTTTAGGCCTATAAAGGTGAACCACAACGGACAGAGTGATACATTATCACCTAATAAAATCCCTCCGGAAATCTCTCGCATTGAGAATGTGGAAGATTTAGCACTTTAAATAATAGTGTTACGGGCTGGTGGAGATCTGCGTTTCTCACTGGAAGACTTTTGTGAAATACTAATGCGAGGAAGAAATTAAACTTCCAGAACTAAAAAATGAATTCTGCTCAAAAGGAAAAAGAGTTTCAGGGCAGATTTAGTTCTTCTAAGAGGCGTTTCTTTTCTAACGGTGGAAAATCTCATAATAACCATGAAGAAAAATGCTTCCCTAAGGAGAGAGATCACGTACCTTCAGTGTGAATGGCAGATACGTAGGTCCAGTTGTATTTTTTGACGATGTCCACCATCGCTCTGGCTTGCTGGGCATCAGAGGGCACCACCCTCATAAAGTACTTGTACAAAGACTTATCGCTGAGATCCATACTGGTTGCCGAATACGCAATCTGGGGAATGTTGAACAGCTGAAGGAGATTCTGAACCTGGATGGCCACAGAACTGGACCCAGGCCCGATCAGACCCACAATGGGCTTCTTCCCTTTCATGGGAGTCCCTCCACCTTCAGTTGAACACTTGGTTATCCCCTCCTCCTCCTCAGCCGACACCAGGGTGTCACGGATGAACTCGATGCTCTGCTCCAGAGCCACGGCCGAATGCCAGCAGGAGTCTCTGATCTCGCAGCCCAGCGTGATGTTGGGTAGGATGTGTGGGTCTGCATTGATACGGTCCAGGGTGTGCATCATGGCCTCCACCCGCTGGATGCCATACTGCTCGCGTACGGCACCACACTTACGCTCGTGAACCTTGTCGGCTGGCGGCTGATGATGGACGGAGAAGAGCGCCCCAATGATGATGTCGCCGGGAATGTGGGCCAAAACGCGTCTCTCGCTGGCCTGGGCCTTCGCTAAATTATCCGGCCGTGTAGGACCCAATCTGTCTCCGATCAGCATAAACAACAGTAAATGTAAAATCCCCATTTCCTCTGCCCTCTCAGATCAGAGTGTAGAATACAGGTAGTTCCCTCAGGGCATCTGAAAGAGACACAAGAAGCAGAAATCTTCAGAGCAATATCCCTAGAGATCATCAACCTCCCACTGAATCACAGAGGTGCACATTTGTGAGAGTCGTGATAAGGATGAGCTGTCGCCAGGGCAACGTCTTATTCTAAAGAGTGAGGATTTTTCTGCCTTCCTCTAAATATCTCGAGATCAGGAGGAAAACAAAGTTGAAACTGGTCTGGAAACATGAAGAAGTTCAGTGATGCATAATTAACACCTGTTAGAAACAATAAGCATGTAAATCTTAAAATATGTATTGATTCAGATTCATGTATTCATTCAGAATCATAACCTCAGAGATTTTCCATAACACTGAGACCCCAAAGATAATGATCTTATGCAGATTTGCAGCCACTGAATATTTATACTGCCTCTTTACCCTTAACCTTTTTCATTACTCTAAATGAATTATTAATTTCAGTTAAAAGGAGTTACACAGCTTAGAGAGATAAATACATAATTCTCCTGAATGATTGTTGCTTACTTATAAGTAAGCCATTATATCATAAAATATATATGATTTGCTGTTTCCTTTATAGTTTACTGGCTCTAAGGGCAATATCTCATACTTTTACAGATCACTTGGAGAAATCATTCCACATGTCATTTCAAGAAAACATGGGAGAGGGATTTGGGGACTGATATTGATGAATGTGACTGGGCTAAATGTCTATCCACAATTTATACTACTTTTTGTTGCAAGAGACTTATAGAAACCCACTGTATGAACACAGAACCCCATGTATACTTAATAAGATTGATCCTTCATACTCAACTCTGTGCTCAAAATACAGAGTTGGTATTGGTACATAGATGCACTATTTATGTTCTTCCATTGCTATGTTTTGCTCTCTAACTTCAAAGGAACTACGATTAATTTTTAAACAGCCAGGACTGTATATCTTAAGTTTTCCAACTCGTCAGAAAACCCTGAATTCCTGTACCACCTAACTGTTGGACAGACTTATAAAGTGCATTCCGTTAAACTGAATTCGTGACATACAGTTGCTCAATAGTACAGAGAAATCCATACTGTATAGAGAGCTTGCTATGATGGAACGGGTTATTTTCTTTTATTTTTTGTAGCTGTTGTACATTATTTTGTTTATGTAATAGTAAAAAAGACGTTAAACATTAGCAAGAAAATAATTACTTTATTAATTAAGAAGGTGCCAGACACAAAAGTTGCAAGTTACAAGATGCATTGGCTGTTGTCTGAGCTGTCCGTGGTGCTGAAATACAGTCTGAAGAATCAACCATAAACCAGTGAATCTGAATCAATGAATGCCAATGAAAATCAAACTGTGTGGCGGAATACTACTTCATATGTTTCCATAACACATAATTAAGAACTCACATGAAAAACTCACTAAGAAAGCACATGAGACCGTTCAAATCATCAGAAACGTGACCATGAACTTAAGCGTGAGGTATTAGACCTATATGGAAAAACTGTTAAATACCAACGCTAATGATAATAAAAACACCAATGAGAATAAAACTTACCGTTCGGTCGTTATTTTGGTCCAAACGCTCGTGTTCTCACAATCGGAGTGTCTCTGGGTGTATGAGCGCGTGCGATGCGCGTTCACTTCAGCGACAACTCTCGCGCGCGTCACGTGACATATATTTTTCTAAATATTTACATCTTGTTCTCACAGTCCATGAAGATGAAAACCATACAGAAATTAAATACTCCAGTCATCTGTTAGTAGAAGAAAAGTCGAAAACTATTTTAAAAAATTAGTCATGTGATCTTTTATTATTATGTAGCCTAGAGGCTACCCATAAACTTCTATGCTTTACAAACTATAAAGGTATTTATTTTTCCTATAAAAGGTATTTATAATATCCACTCTTTGTGTTTTGAGGTTTAACTTTTTATGAACTTCTCAACCAGTTGTTGGGGGTAAATATTTTTTGAATTAAAAGTCAGAATAAAAAGTTGTAAAGGTTCAAGAAATTCAGGTAATTCCCTGACTAGAGAGCGTTTTAATTAATTAACGTTTTCACCTTAAGTATTTTTTCAGAACTAAAAGCACTGATGCAGAACTTATCTTAGTCATACGGGCACAGCGCCATCATCTGGTGACTCAAAAAATTATATCATTTATTAAATATCAGTGCTATTTCTCACCTTATTGTCTTACAACCCCATAATCCCATTAGATATTTTCAAGTACCCCTTCATCAATACCAGACCAGAAATAACTAATAACTTACAGGTTATCATTAATATTATTCAGTTGCCCACTATTACAATGCGCTTTCTCAGTTGCTGCCCCTAAGTTTGTTTAAAACCTGTCTCAAGATGTATTTCTTTGATGAGGCCTTTGCTACTTTGTAAGAACCATTAGGTTTGGATAAGATGCATTTGTGGTGTTTGTTTGTTATTGATTGATTTTTTTTATTTTTTATTTATTTATTTTTTTATCCTTATGAAATTGTACAGCACTTTGGTAAACTCTGTGGCTTTCACGGTGCTTTAAAAATAAGTTTGGATTTGATTTGATTCACTTAAAAAAAAAACCAAAAAAAAAAAACCACCAAGTACCTCCTTTTAATGAGGAAGTTTTGACAGTTCTGCGGTTGCGTCCAGTCCATCTGACATTGTTTGGCTGTAAAGAAGAGTGTAACCATTTTTTACATATTCATTTTGAACCCCTGGTTGGGAATTACTGATATAAATCACATTTACATAACTAGACATGCTATACAGGGCTACAGTTATAGCAATAAAACATTTAATTGTAAAATATGTAATGCTTTCAAAGATGTTTTTCTGGAGCAAATCCAAGTGAGACTATGAATAGTTCCGTTATGAGACATTTTATTATTACTAAAATTTAATCTATATAAAGGTTTTATTTAAAAAAAATCTAGATTTATTTTTATGCAAAATTTAAAATGAATATTTTCCATATTTTCTATAAAACATCTTTTATATAAATGTTTTATATAATGTTTATACTTATTGTTGGGATTTAATGGATTCAAAGATAGATCGCACAAAAGTTTCATCAAAAGCAAAATAATATATATATATATATATTATATAATAATATATATTAACCTGTAATGGCTGAAAGGGATTTTTAAGAAAGGACATTCATTCAAAAAGACAGCAGCAGAAGCATACACAGCTTAAGTGTATCTTATTATATCGCTATTGGCCTCTAGATGGCAATAATATCCTTTTTTATTTCACAGGCACACAAAAAATTCTAAATCATATTTTGCTGAGATTGTGGCATTTGTCAGTTATTGATTGCTTTTTATTATTATTATTATTATTATTATTATTATACTGTAGTTGTGTGATCCAAAACGTGAATCAACATCTTATACACACCAAACAAAGTGTTAATCCTCTGATCTGAGGTGTCTCAAGGCTATATTACTATCACCTGATTCTAATTGTTCTTGTCTATTTAATGCTCTTTGCAGCTGGTTACTTGTTATTGCAGTTGAGTCTAGCACGGAGAGACCTGTTTTGTATGTAAACTCCTGCTGTCAGTTCTGTTTTAGCAGTTATTGTAACGTTTGATCTTAAAACCTTTTGTAAAAGTTTGTTTATTAGTGATTAGCCTTTGGCTAGTGCATTGAGCGTCAAAATGCCTACAGAAAATCTGTCTGATAAACGCATGTCCAAGTTCAAAAATAAGGGCAAGGAGCCAACGGTAAGCTGTTCATCCATTTTGGCTATCTTTTCCACTTTTAACTGTTTGCTCCTTAAAATCTTTTGATGGATTCACATCCTATCTCTACTTGCAGAAAATGCGTGACCGCAGAATTGCAGAATGCGTTGAGCTTCGAAAAGCTCAAAGGGTTGAAAGTATTTTGAAGAGGAGAAATATTTCATCCTTGGGAGACGAGGAACCTCTGTCACCAGAGTTTAACACTGACAACGAACAGGTGTTTACTAGTTCTACCTTTTAGTTAACTCTCATTTTTACAGTACTCCTGCATCTCACTGTTTTCATGTTAAGGTCATATCTGCAACGATTCAAGAGATTGTTGCAAATGTAAACAGTGACTGCCCAGAGAAGCAGAGACAAGGTTGTCAAGCAGCTAGGTACAGTAACCAATCTTAAATTGATTATCATCTCAAATCATGTTACGGAGCATTACTAACCTTCAAATTGATCCCTACAGGAAGCTGCTTTCTCGGGAGAGGAATCCTCCCCTTAAGGAGATCGTAGAAGCAGGACTCCTGACTCGTTTTGTGGAGTTTCTAGGGAGGCATGATGACCCCACGCTGCAGTTTGAGGCTGCCTGGTCTCTTACTAATGTTGCATCTGGCACCTCCTGGCACACACAGCAGGTGGTAGAGCATGGAGCGGTGCCAGCCTTCATCGCCCTGCTCGCTTCTCCAATGTTGAACATCAGTGAACAGGCTGTCTGGGCTTTGGGCAACATTGCAGGTGAGGATACTTCGAACTTCAGGTGGCCTTTGCATCCTAAAAGAACATGGAGGAAGAACACATGTACCGTAATGTTTGGTGAAACCTGGGCATTTTGTTCAGAAAAAGATGAAAGGTGCCAGTTGTACTACTCTGAGGTTTTGGAACCATTTGCCAAGGTGTTCATTCCATTTAGGTGATGGTCCATCATATAGAGATGCCCTGATTGACTGTGGCGTCATCCCTGCATTGTTGGCACGGCTCACACCAGATGCTCCTGTGAGTTTCTTCTGGACATCCCACGCCTCCGAAATATCAATTGTAAACAAACATGCAGAATGTAAACCACAATGTTTTGCAGGTGGGATACCTTCGCAACCTTACATGGACCCTATCGAACCTTTGTAGGAACAAGAATCCCTTCCCTCGTTTCAGTGCTGTTCAACAAATGCTCCCCTCCATAATCCAACTGCTCCACCACAGTGACAAATCCATCCTGTCTGATGCTTGCTGGGCCATTTCGTACCTCACTGATGGACCCAATGAACGGATTGATGTGGTCATCAAGACTGGAATCCTTCCTCGGTTGGTTGAGCTGTTAGGCTTTGAGGAACTCGCTGTGGTGGTAAGTACCCCAGTGTTTTGACCTTTTTGGTTTTGACCTTTTTGGTCTTGACCTTTGGACCACTTAAAAGGAAGTTGTCCAATATTTTCTAGACACCAGCCCTACGTTCAATTGGGAACATTGTCAGCGGCTCAGACCTGCAGACGCAAGCGGCCATTGATGCAGGCGTATTGAGTGCCTTGCCACAGCTGATGCGACACCCTAAGTCCAGTGTACAGAAGGAGGCAGCTTGGGCAGTGTCCAACATTGCAGCTGGACCCTGCCAACAGATTCAGCAGCTCATCACATGTGGATTGTTGGCTCCTCTAGTGGATCTCCTAAGGAATGTATGTCATAACTGATGCCTTTTGTTGAGTGTTTTCTGCCCCCGCAGAGTTGCCTATAAAACGTTCTGGCTTTAACATGCTTCTCCTAAAGCTGGGAATAAAATGAGACCAATTATACAAGTAGTCCCTCCTGGGGCCCTCTGAAATGCAGTTTCACTTACAATTGTAAAAAATGTACCATAACATGCATTGTCAAATCTTTTTAGGTAATTATATGGAAAGAGCAGACTTGTACAAGCAAATGGCTGCAATGAATTTGGTCTTGCGCAAAAACTTCTGTTCTTAATGTTTGCAGTTCTATAATGAATTCACTTTGATAACCAAAGCCTTTTTGGGCTGCAGTGGTGGTCTTTTGATTTGTGCACTTGTTTGCCAGTATTTGTAGTAAGTGCTTCTAATTGGGATTCATAAATGGATGTCTATTTTGCAGATAAAATGGGTTATGTACCAAATTACAGCATGTGCTTTTTCAGTGTTTGTTTGGATGGTATTTGACACCGTGGCATACTTTGTAACTTTTCAAATTGTTTTGCAGGGTGACTTCAAAACCCAGCGAGAGGCAGTATGGGCAGTGACTAACTACACAAGTGGTGGGACTGTGGACCAAGTTGTTCATCTAGTCAAGTGTGGAGCTTTAGAGGCCATCTTGAACTTGCTTCAAGTTAAAGACACCAAGACTGTCCTGGTCATCCTAGATGCCATAAATAACATTTTCTTGGTGAGTTAACTGTGTGTGGCTTTACAAAAACATGGAAAACCCTCCTGCAACTCCCAGTGCTTGGCATTGTGAGGGATATGCTAAAATATTAACTGTGTACCTTCTGCAGGCTGCTGAGAAACTTGGGGAGGTGGATAAGCTTTGCTTGTTGGTGGAGGAAGTGGGAGGGCTGGATCGAATTGAGTTGCTTCAAAACCATGAGAACAATGCTGTTTATAGAGCGGCTCAAGCTCTCATTGAGAAGTATTTCAGTGAGGTGGGTGTTGCTGGAAGTAATTTTTGTTGGAATAGGGTGACTTGTCAAATGGTTTTGTAATACTTTCGTTTTCAAATGCACGTTGATCATGCAAAACTGAAGACTTCAACAAAAGTTGTGTTTTTTTTTTTTTTCCTCCCCTAGGATGGTGAAGATCAGTGCCTGACAACTGAAGCCACAGACACAAACTTTGTCTTTGGAGCATCTGAAGTCCAAAAAAGATTTGACTTTTGATCAACTTATTTGTATAATAAAAAAAAAAGCTTCAATTGAATAAAGGATTATTTTTGCAGTTTGTTCTGGCTTTTTTTTTTTTTTTTTTTTTTTTTTCCCCTCCCCCTCCATGAGACTGTGCTTGCAAGGTAGCAAAGTTTTTTTTGTTCTTTGTAAATGGCACCACAGCCACGTAATGTGCAGAGTCTCATGACAAATGGCTTAAGTCTTGTTGCTGGCTCTATGTGCATCAATGTTAACCACTGTAACATTGGTTTTGTGCCATTGTTGTGGTGTAAAACCAAAGACCAGTCTCAACTTAATATGCAAATATCTCCAGGATCACCTGAAAGTCACTATAATATTGATAATATGCTTGCTTCTTAATCTAGCAGACAAATTAACTTTTGATAGTTGAGCAGTTTTTTTTGGAAACTATCCAGCACTTTTTCTCAACACTCATTCATCCCTTGCAAAAGTTTTTAAAATGGCTTTCACTAGAAAAATGTGTTCTTTCACCTTGACACATCAAGCGTGAACTCTTACTCCAAATAAACCAATATTAATGAATGCAACGTCAATGATTATTTGCTTCAGCCCAAAAAAAATATGGAATGTAAAGAGCTCCATTTACAGGATTGGACACATTTTGGTCTTAATCAAAATAACACAGTGTTGGTTCTTTCTTAAAAATAAAAACCCTCTAAACATGTCTTGTACAATAAATCTATAATTTGACCTTGGACAAAGAGCTTTCAGAATATACATAACATTCATGCTTCATTATGCACCAAACCTTAGAATCAGAAAATTGTTCCCACTCAGAGCTAATAATGGTGGTTCTTACAGTCTCTTAATCATCACACTCATCCTCACTGTCAACATCTTTTACATTCGCTTTTTCCTTTGGAGGAGCTGCAGGTGGAAGATCCAGTCGGGCCCAAGACATTGGCTCCGCTTTTTTCAACACAACCTCAATTTTGGCAGCCATCATGTTCACCAAACTTTTACTTGCATCAATTACCTTAAGGAAAAAGCAAATAGACAACCTCAGAATTATTAAAGTGATGCTTTGTTTTTATTGTGGTGCTGAAGTTTATATTAATGCAATAAACCTCAAAAAGTCATGGTTTACAGTGATTTAGAACAGTTAAGTGTTGTTAGGCATGATGTGGAGTGGAAAATCCTTTAGGACCAGAACTATCCACTTTCTAATAAAATCCTGAATATTGTAAAATTAAAATACTTGGTCATATCCCAGTTAAATATGCAGAGACAACTTCGGGAAATCTATTTTTAGATGTCATTTTTAACTTTTTTTTAACTTTTTTAACTCTGTCCGGTAACGCTAGTGTCACAAAATGTATACATTTCAAGCTTTAATGAAAAAAAAAAGTTTGATATAAGCTCTTTACAACTGAATACCATGATGGAATTTTTAATTAATCATAACTAATTTCTTTTTCTTGCAGGAATAACATTTATATGCTTTTGAAGCCTAAATGTCCCCAAACCTTGGGCCAAAGTCAGTGTCTGAATCATATCTGAATATAACAAAAGGGGAAATGAAACTTAGGGACAGCTAGACAACTATCTAAATATAATAGCCCCATGATACTGGGTAACCAACGAACTAATAAACACATGATTTGGGCAGATCTTTCTTTACCTAGTAACAGAAGGGTTTGACATATGAAGAACCAATCATGTTGTAGAATCCTTTGCCATGTAGAATTGATTTTGCCATCCTATCCTATATAAGCTGTTGTATTCTTTTTGTTGGTGGGATTCTCTGTGATTGATACGAGGTCCTCTGGCCGTGATTAAAGCATATTCTAAGGCATAGTCTGGAGTCTGTCTGGTTATTGCTGCGCAGCAAGTTAGGGCACACAAGAGACCTTATTCCCAAGTGATAGTGTTCAAAAGGGTCAAGACATTGACCAACTCAAAGTCAGTTGTCGACTAGTAGACGCAGTGCTAGAGTATAAATATTTTTGAGTGTCACCAGTAGACGCTCGGGTGTCAACTAGGAGACGACCCAGGTAAACTTAAAGGGATAGTTCACCCAAAAATGAAATTATCCCATGATTTACTCACCCTCAAGCCATCCTAGGTGTTTGTCTTCTTTTAGACGAACACAATCGGAGATCTATTTAAAAATATCCTAAGTCCTCCAAGGTTTATAATGGTTGTGAATGGGGGGGCCGCGTTTTGAAGCCAAAAATAATGCATCCATCCATTAAAAAAAGATATCCATATGACTCCAGGGGGTTAATATAGGCCTTCTGAAGCGAAGCGACCCATTTTTGTAAGAAAAATATCCATATTTAAAACTTTATAAATTCAAATAACTAGCTTCCGGTGGACGACTGTACACAGAATGCGCAAGTCGACTTGTGCCAAATGAGTAATCCTCTGACACGATGTATGACTCAGGATGTAGGAGTATTGTAAGCTTAGACGCCTCTCGCGGTTCAAACAAATAGGGCTGTGCAACAAATTTAAGCTCCTCTTATATCGAAATCCTCTGAAATTTCTCTTTAAAAATTATCGTTTTATACTTTTAATACGTGATCGGTTTTTTGTTTTGCTCTATCCTCTGCGGCTCCATGCTCATCATTACGTTGTGCGTCAGGTCAAAGGATACTCTTCCGCCGGAAATCGACTTGCGCATTCTGCGTACAGTCGTCCACTGTAATTTAGTTATTTGAATATGGATATTTTTCTTACAAAAATGCATCGCTTCGCTTCAGAAGGCCTTTATTAACCCCCTGGAGTCGTATTAATTACTTTTTTTATGGATGGAAGCATTATTTTTGACTTCAAAACACAGCCCCCCATTTACAATCATTATAAACCTTGGAGGACTAAGGATATTTTTAAATATATCTCAGATTGCATTAGTCTGAAAGAAGATAGTCATATATACACCTATGGCTGAGGGTGAGTAAATCATGGGATAATTTTAATTTTTGGGTGAACTATCCCATTATGTCAGGTGCATAGAGGAAAATCTACCATAATACTCACCCCCCACAAACTGATCTCCTGTTCAAATTCTTTCTCTCCTTCAAATATAATGTGGATTTTGAGCTGCAAGAATAAAGATGCACATTTACACATTTTAAATTACCAGTATACAGAATTTTGCAAATAAATGTACAATTACACAGTAAAATATTGAGCACAGGAATTACTTTAAAAAACAAAAACACCTATGACATTTTTTTATGTAATGACAGCATAAAAACAGATGTGACCTTGATGTCTTACCACAGTGCTGTTGCCCTCCACTGAGCTCAGCTCTGGTACTGAATTTTTGGCATAAATGGAAATGATGACCTGACTTCCCGTTTGGTGCCAATCAAACCTGCATGGTACAACCTTTTTTCCCTGTACACACATTAAAAAAAAAAAAATGTCATCCTTCACTTCAAACAAGATTCACATGTAAATGTATTCAATATTTTGGTCTTCAACAAATTATTTGTTCATTTGGAAGTTGCATATGGGCTTGCTAGAGTGTTACACTGTTTTATTAGATTGTATGTGAAAATACTGTATCATTGCGGTCTTAATGCAGGGAAAAAATCCAATGCACGTAATATAGTGCCTTGACTTTGAAAACTCATGGTAGGCACTTACTGTATCTTTCGCATTCCACTGATGCTTTCCTCGGGTACAGCCCTCCTGAGACAGAAACGTGTTGAAGTCTGAGGTTTTCCTCTTACAGCAGCTCCAATATTTCATACTTTTATGAGGAAAGAAAAAAAGAAGACTTAGGGGCAGTTTACACAGCATCATTTTCAACTAAAAACAGAAAACTTTTTATATATTTTAGCCGTTCATTTACACGACAACAGCATTTTGGGGGCCTGAAAACGCAAACTTTGAAAATGGGCTTCAAAGTGTAACCTAATGTGAAAACCGATACAGTTATCGTCTCCTTGTAAACGACAAAAACGGCCTGGCATCCATAATACAGCATTTTTGGTCATTTTCTCGGATCCGTGTGAAAGGGGATTGTTTTGGCAAAAAAAAAACAAAAAAAAAACTTTTCCGTTTTTAATACATCATTGTCGTGCAAACATACCCTACACTGCAGAATCCATGGATATATCTGAGATTTCTCCATATACACTTTTCTAGTAGTTTCTAGTAGTCATTTTCAGTTTTGATTGGATGCTAATTTACCCTTCATGGAAGATAGGTACACCAGCATGATACAAACACGTCTCGTCATCACTGGCTTGTCCGCTGAATGTCTTAAAAAACAGAATAATGAGAATCCATTGTTTATATGATGGACTAAAGAAACCCTATGTGCCTTGATTTCTAATCGGAGAAGCAGACAGAGCAAACCGTACCTTACTGCAGCCTCCATTCTTACAGGACGTCCCTATCTTAATTTCATCACTATCCTCCTCTATAATACAAGAAAGAGAATAAAATGCATCAGATTAAAAGACAAATATAAAAAGGCAGGGAAAAGGAGGGTCGGCTATTCTTACCTTTTATCTCCGGTGCATTTTCCTCAGTTAGTTTCAGCTTTTCTAAAGCCTGTTTGAGTGAAGGAGAGATCTTCTGTTGTAGAATGGAGAAAGGCTCATCTGGACTACAAAGACAATTAAAAACGGATGTTTTCAGTCATTTATCCTTAAGAGGTTGTAACATCAATGTGGGTTTCGGCTGGGTGGACTGTTAATGAGAAGAACTTGTTCTCTTTAGTAGATTTAATGCTGCATTACTTTATCTTCTGAACACCTGAACTAATGAGCCGGAAAATACAAACGGGGAAGACTGTCCTTTTTGAGAGTTTTTACCTTGGTCGCTGAATAGACTCCAGAGGCTTTGGTGCTTGGGTGATGCATTCATCAAACTTTGGCTTCACGTCATTCACGTTCTTGTCTGCAGAGGACTTCACCTCTGGTTTAACAGGCTCAGAGGGCTTCTCCTGATTATGAGGGCCTTTTGTGCAACCCTAAGAGATTCATAAATACAGACAAACATTTTAAGACTTAGCCATTTCAATATAATTAGATATTTTTAATCTATATGAGCAAATACACAACTCTGTCTATGAAGATGATCATTCGGTCTCATCACAGACGAGTTGTAGCACTCACAGCAATACTGAGGAAATCTGAAAAGTCAGTTGTCCGCCTCTTGCAGCAAGACCAACCCTGGGAAGCAATACAAGACACAATTTAATAGGTTTAACTCTGAGAAACATTAACAATGGCACGATTATATTTTCCAATAATAAGCAAACTGATCTTTTTGCATGTCCACACCTTTAATGCATCATGAAACACTGGCACTCCGGGGTGGTATGTGCATGTATCTATGATAAGAAGAGAGTGATTATGAAATGTGACGTCACAGGAATATGGTCACATATCTGTCTGTGCAGCTTATAGTCAGTTAGTAACTCCACCAACTAACTGCTCAGCTACAGGATTCTTCGTTAAGACGTTTATATAACTCGCTTGTATTCTAGCCATCTATAAAACAAGTAAATATTAATTTACGAAGTCTGTGTTATTGATTAAACATCATCCAAACGTTAATGACCAGCTCATTGTAGATGCTTCACTAAATTAACATGCTAAATAACGTTCAAATAAAATTAATATGTGACCCATTTTAGAAGCAGCCATGTTTTGTTAATAATACATCTATATGAATAAATGTTGTTAAAAACAAGTGGTTTTCTTTCCAAATTTACCCTGCTATCTGCCATAGCAATTCGGCTATCGTTTGTTATCTAAAGTCTTACCATCTGAATTCTTGTCGGGATCAAAACGTTGTCCACATCCCTTATTATAACACAGTACAGACATAATTGACAAAAATGCAAACGTATGTTGTACAACGTGGTCAAGAGGGAATGATCCGAAGTCTTAACTAGCTCGCTACTGCTGCAGCTTCCCTTCGTGAGGTCCCTTCCGGAATCTTTCGCGAATTTCCGTAATTTGTCGTTCTGCGTTTCGGCTACAATCGTGCATTTTCGGAATGTTTCGGAATTGGAACGATGGGATCACAGAATGGGAGAAGGGATGCACCGCATAACGGAGTTTACATTAAAAACACAGACAAGGCTGTGCATGAAAACGAACCTTGTCCAATACTATTTCACTCCGTCACATGAAATTATTATTAATATTTGTTTGCATGCCATGAATCTGTAATTTTTATATTAAAATAACCATAAATACGTTTTATCGATATTCTAAAGAACATAAACTGTTTTCTGCGCTCTATGTTGCATAAACACGTTAATCGAATTGTCTAATGTTTGTTTGAGATAAGGTTTAGATCCTATTGTTGCTATGGGACAGCAGCAACAACACCAACTCCGGTTTCGTTTGCGCATTCACGGGATAACGTGCACTCGTGAGCGCGCTTTAGAGGTGCGCGCTCCACTGCTTACAGTCAACTGTGAGTGGCAGTGAGTCCTGTATGGCAAAGAAGTGAAGGATGTAGTTTCATGGAGCGGGCTCTTGGACGTCTGCAGCGCAGAGATTTCTTTCTCCCTAAGCCAGAGGTAAGAGCTCATTCACATATTTTTGATGCACTCATTATCGGAGAACAAGTGACTGCTCGCTCTCGGTAACAAACATCTTTTACTTGACTCCCCAGCGCTGAAAGTTTCCTTTGATTACAATCCTATTTTAATGGAGAGTCGTGCGTTCATCAGAGAGGATTGGTTTTGTTTGACATGATCAAAGTTATTTACTTTAAATGCAATACAAATATA
Source organism: Mylopharyngodon piceus (assembly GCA_039654765.1). Taxonomy (NCBI): domain Eukaryota; kingdom Metazoa; phylum Chordata; class Actinopteri; order Cypriniformes; family Xenocyprididae; genus Mylopharyngodon; species Mylopharyngodon piceus. The sequence continues at coordinate 14,999,811 of CM077438.1, forward strand.
ATGTCAAACTGTAGATAATATGTAATTTAGCCAAAATTTCTCTTGTTGCACATTTCTTTCAAGACTATTTTAATATTATTTGCTGTGTGTTTCAAATTTTTGGTGGTTAATCGTAATTTGTGCTCTTCGTTGCTGTTATCAATCTTGCAATGACATTACCATTTAACTGGCTTGTCAGTGTTTTGTAAAAGGGTATTACTGAGTCCAATGAGAACAGGGTCAGGTATTTATTATCATTATTATTTTTTTGACAATTTAATCCAAACCAAGGGCTTCTGAATAAATAACTGCCATCACATCTATTTGAGCAATAGGGCTATGTCTTTTTGAGATAAATGCCCTAGAATTAAATGGTTTACTGCATATATCTCTTATTTGCAGGGTAACTGGATGATGGCATGGCTATAAACAGCTGCCCTGGGGGCAGTATGAGGATCCGTCTCACCAGTTTCTTCTTATTGCTCCTCCACCTGCTTCCTTGTTTGGGGCAACTGCAGGAGCGAGGGTCCTCCTCCTTTCAGTTTACCGCCTCCAACTACAATGCCACCATTTATGAGAACTCTGCAGCTCGGACATACATTAGGACTGAGGTTAAAATGGGGATTGCTCTATCTAAGTTGGGCCCTTTGGACATCAAATATTTAATTGAATCTGGAGACGATGAGGGGCTGTTTCAGGCTGAGGAATTTGTGTTGGGGGACTTTTGCTTTCTCCGCATACGGACTAACAGTGGGAGTGCTGCCATCCTAAACCGTGAAGTGCAGGATAATTATACATTAACAGTTAGGGCAACTGGCAAAGGCATGCTGGAGGCTTCTGTGATAGTTAATGTTCAAATTATGGATATGAACGACCTCCGACCTTTGTTTTCTCCCACTTCCTATGCCATTGATATTCCAGAAAGTACTCCATTGGGAGCAAGTGTGGCTCAGGTGTTCGCCACTGATGCAGACATCGGCTCCAATGGCGAGTTTTACTATTTCTTCAAAGAAGATGTGGAGGAGTTTGCTGTCCACCCAACCAGTGGGGTGGTATCGCTCACAGCCAAGCTCAATGCAGATAAGAAAAGCAGATTTGCCCTTGAAGTTTTAGCAGTGGATCGTGGAATGAAGGTTTATGGGAACAGTGGTATTAGCAGTACAGCCAAACTAGTGATCAGTGTTGTGCGTATCAATGAGTTCGCACCAACACTGAATGCAGTCGCACTTTACCCTTTAATATCAGACAAAGAGCCAGTATACGCCATTGTTACTGTTGAAGATTTGGACGAGGGACCCAATGGAGAAATTGAGTGGGTTGCCATCATCGCTGGTGACCCGCAGGAACAGTTTTTCTTTGACAGAGCTCCACTTGGAAATGAGTACAAGCTAAAGATGTCTGAACCAGTCAACTGGGATAAATTTCCTTACGGTTGCAATCTCACTTTTCAAGCCAAAGACAGAGGCACACCACCAAGGCTGTCCAATACTCAGACTGTTCAGCTCTTGGTGAAAAAACCACAGTCTGTGAAGGTGAGTTTTGAAAAGAAGATTTACAAAACCTCAATTATCGAAATTGCACCACCAGGGACCATTATAGAGACTGTGAGGATATCTCCAAGACCGCCGGTCATCAGCTACGCCCTAAGCCTGACCTCAGATTCGATTTATTTTATCATTAATCCACTCACCGGTGTCATCTCAACAGCGCAACAGTTTACCACATTAAGCCAGGAGCTCTTTGATTTGGAAGTGATGGAGAGAGTGAGTGGCATGACAGCAAAGGTGCAAATCACGATTGAGGATGCTAACAACAACTCCCCAATGTTTACCAGCACATCTTACAAAGTCTCTGTCAATGAGACCATCCCCATTGGCACTGTCATTCTCACTGTAACAGCAGTGGATGATGATAAAGGTGACAATGGATGCATAACATACAGCATAGCCAGCCTTCAGCCCCTCCCGTTCATCATCAACCAAAATACTGGAGAGCTGACAACATCCAAAGAACTGGATTTTGAATCTTCTTTGGAGACATACGTGTTTGCCGTCCGAGCCTCAGACTGGGGCTCTCCTTACAGGCGAGAAAGTGAAGTCAATGTCACGGTACAAGTGTTGAACATTAATGACAACCAACCCCTTTTTGAACGTGTGTCATGTAAAGGTACGATAGGACATGATTTTCCTGTGGGGCAGACGATCATCATCATGTCTGCCATTGATATTGATGAGCTTGGGCTGGTTAAATATGAGATTCTGTCTGGAAATGAGCAAGATGTCTTCAGTCTTAACCCAAACTCTGGAATGTTGTCATTGCAAAGAGCCCTCACTGCAATAAGTGTAAAGAATGAACAGTTCAACTTGATAATAGGTGCGTCAGATGGCGAGCTGCTTTCCGAACCCACCTTTGTAAATATATCATTGGTCAGAGGCAGAATGGCAGCAAGGAGTTTCAATTGTCGAGACACAAAAGTTGCACAAAAGTTGGCTGAGAAACTTCTGAAAAGAGCCTCCGCCATTAGCAAATCCAAAGTGGATGAAGGCTACACAGATCTGTTTTCTGTCAACAGACAGACACCTCAATTTGAATCCTTTCCATCAGATATTGTAGTTCGTGAGGACATGCCTGTGGGTGCCAGTGTGCTTCAAGTGAACACGAATGATGGTGACACAGGCTTCAATGGTCGCGTCCTGCATGCCATATCAGATGGGAACATCGACAGCTGCTTCAATATTGACATGGAAAGCGGCCTAATTTACATTTATCAGCCTTTGGACCGTGAGCGATCAGACCGGTACCTCCTTAACATAACTGTATATGACTTGGGCCTTCCACAGAAATCCAGCTGGAGATTGCTGACAGTTAACATTGATGATGTGAATGATAACAGCCCAAAATTCTCCCTCAAGAGCTATACTGCTGTTGTACCAGAGAATGCAGCCATCGGCACAGAAGTAATCCAGGTCACAGCCTCAGATGATGATCTTGGTCAGAACGGTGAAATCTCATACACCTTGTTAACAAACACCCCTCTGTTTGTCATAAACAGTGAGACCGGCTCTGTTTATGTGTCTAGTCAGTTGGACAGGGAGTCCATCTCGGATATCACCCTCAAAATTCAGGCTAGAGATAAGGCAGAAAGAGGGAATCAGATGTTCTCAGAGACAACCCTGAGAGTGTACCTCGAGGATGTAAATGACTGCGCCCCTATGTTTATTCCCAGGAGTTACAGTTGCCGTGTTTTGGAGGACCTTCCTATAGGTGCAGTTGTAGCTTGGCTGCAAACGCAAGACCCAGACATTGGATCTGGTGGATGGGTGAGATACTCCCTGTCCAATGACTTCAATGGGACATTTAAGATCCATGCTGAAAGTGGCGCCATTAAGGTGGCCAAGGACCTGGACTATGAGAAGCAACAATTCTACAATCTGTCAGTGGTTGCAGAGGACTTGGGTTTTCCAGTGAAGCTTCGCTCCGAGTCTTATCTTGAAGTGGAAGTCATTGATGTCAATGAGAACCTCAACGAGCCATACTTCTCAGAATTTGCAGTGAGGGGCACTGTGAAGGAAAACTCTCGACATGGAACAAGTGTCCTCCAGGTGACTGCTCAAGATGATGACAAGGGCAGAGATGGAGTGATCAGATACTCTATCAAAGCTAGAAGTGGTCTTGGAAGGTTCTCCATTGATGAAGAAACAGGTATCTATAATTTGATTCTTTTATGTGCTTTTTGGTTGTGTTGTCTGCTATGTTTTATTTCTTTTAAAGACTAACAAGTCCTGAGTCGATGCTTGCACAATAAAACAAAACCTGTGAAAATGGTTGTGAATTTATGCCCTAACATTTTACTGCCGTGTGCTGACTGAATGGTATTAAAAGGTCACTGTGATGTTATTTCTCTTGGCAATGAATTTGTGCTCTGAGTCTACAATTGCCTCTGAAATTGCTGCCACTGGAGAAGACCACTGACCTAGAAAGGTAGGACTTAACCTCAGTGTGGTTTGAATCCTGTGATTTCAAACACAGTCTGTGTTTCAAAATCTGTTATGTGAGATCTGATATTTGCAATACTGAAGAAAAAAAAACTGCTTAGTTACTTGCACAGCTTGTTGTGTGGTGCCAGCTTCACTATTAATTACAACTAATGACTATTGATTAGAGAACTACAACGGGCAGTGGGATGTAACTGTGGTCCTCCATTCACATGTCAGCTAATTAGGCTGAGCCTGTTAATCAGGCCCCTGTTTAAAGTAAGTGAGTGGTGCACGCTTGTGCCAGAACCTCAAATGAGCATGGATTTTCCACAGAGAACTGAATGCCCTACCAGCAGCAACAGACAAGTTGTAGGGGAAGCGGATACATGAGAACAAGAGTTGTCTTTTATCTTCAAAGTAAAACCTCTGGGACAAGTAAGGACAGTGGCATTGGCTCAGCACGCCCGCTACATATCCGCCTTCCAACATTCATTTAGCTGCCATCTTGTGTGGTGTGTTACAAGTCCTTGACATTGTCACTAGACTTTTGAGATGATTGAAAGTGGGCAGTTCATGCAGTACACTTACAAACAAGCAGAAATCAAAGCCACTTGATTTTGGTCGCCAGATGAGATGTGTTGGATTGAAGTTGTTTGTATGTAGAGTGATTCCGATATAGGAAGTCTCTTTGCGTAGATGCAAGAGTGAACTAAAAAGGTTGGTGGGATTTATGAAGGCCTTATCGGCAGAGCGCTCTGCTTCTTTGAGCAGGCATTGGTATTCCTGCCCACACTTTGGGAAATAAATCAGAGTGCACTCTCACTCAGACGCCTGTCGAGAAACAAGTTCAGCTCTAATTTGCCTCTGAGATTTGGCCTCTTTTTCTCCAGAGTCAGGTTAAGTCCTTTATGTCAAAATCTCTTAGACACCTGCGCAAAGGGCCGCTTGTGCTGCACATCCCCACACACTGCACAAGACTGATGTATTCTGTTTAGCTTTTTGAAAGATAACATATTTTTGGAGCGTATGGGAGTCGAGGATCTTTACCACAAGCCCACTTCCTCTTACAGACTTCTTGAACTTGGATTGTAATTCAGGGGAGATATCAAGGGTTTTCCTTTTTTGATGTCTGCATGGCACAAAGGAAATATCTCTCTCACCGTAACAAAGATGCAGATGTGGAGTAGAATGAAAGGGACAGGTAAAAGATTTATGTTGAAAGAGTAAAATGCTTTTTCAGCATGTTTAGTTGTGATGCTTGTGAACTCCTGATAATTTAAGATACCTTGCATGAAAACAACTGCCCTTGATCTTGTTTGCAGACATGTATTGCTGGCTTAGTTCTGCCTGATTATGTTCCAAATTCTGACAAATTATGAATATTTGATTGTTTACATCTTAAAATATGAACTATAATTTCTTCAGGGAATTTGAAATTAAAATGGTGACACCAAATGTTATGAATATTATGAAATTACATTATGGCTACCATTTTATTTGCAGCAAAACATCTGCTATTAAACTAAATAGCATGTGTGTTTTGCATTTTAAATGGTTATTTCTGTAATTTGTGAGTTCTATAGAGAATAATTGGGACCTATGTGTGATATTGCTAACCACAAAACACATAATCATCCTTTTAAGTCTGTTCCAGTTGAAGGACACGGCACCGATTTTCTACCTTCTAGCTCCATATGCAGTCCTTGATGCTTATAATACACACCTGTTGGTTGACTTTCATGAATAATGATAAATGCTAAAAGCAATGTCTTGTAAAGCAAAAGAAGCAGATGGAATTAGTGCTGTTTTCAATTACATGATCTGTGGTTTGAGATTCACAATCAGCTGAATGCCAATTGCATCGTGTCAAATCATTTGCATTGCTCTAGTCGCTTTTGCGACTACAAATTAGCATCTCGTGTTCAAATGCTTTACAAAATCAGGCACTTAGTGTAAATCTGTGTTTAATTTGAGCTGGGACAGGCCTCGTGTTTTGTAGAATTTCTGATCCTCAGCATCAGAACCTATGGGAATCCATCAAAACATCCTCAGCTTCAAAGCTAGAGTCTTTGAATCAAAACTGTGGAAAACATGACTGAGTCTGTAGAGTCCTGTTCCAGACAGCACTGAAACTTTGTGTCATTTTTTTATGCCATCTGTCATATTTCTGACTCGACTGATGTTGTTTATCAGTGTATGAATGTATAGAAGCAGAGCGAGAGTGAGCATTATTTGCTTGTGTGGCTTATGAATTTACTGCAGTTTGTCTGAAAGGTTTTTGAATATGATGAAAGTGTGTAATATGATATATCAATGAACTCTTTTTTTTTTTTTTTTTTTTCCACAGTGAAGTTATATAGTTATCTCATGTCAAGGGTTTTGTGGATACTAAAAAGCAAACTTCATATACATTTTTAACATCTTTGCAAATTTCTAAAGTTGTTTACTCCTGGAAAACTCTGGCTATATTAGGGCAAGCTGTTTCCTGTATTCCCTGAGTTGCAAGACGTGTATGTAATAAGAGTACATTTGGCTGAATTTCAGTCTGAATTGCACCTCAATTTACTCCTATTGCAGGATAACAAATCTAGCATGCTTAAAAGCAGAAGAAACGGCTCATTAGTAAACCTTCTCTCCATCCATCAAATTCACTTTTGCTGCAATATCTAGATGAATTGGTACACTTTCCATTTCTCTGTTTGGGGGTAAATCACTCCTATTTCTAGCTCAAAATGCTTCTCATTTAAGTGTCAGGTTGATATGTATTGACTTTTGCTAATCGTATGAGAAATGGTCATAAACAAATCTTTCAGCTTGATAACCTGCTGTTTATCTTAAAGTCTTTATATATTAACATTATGCATGTCCTTAAAAGTTTTAATAATTTGTTTTTGATGGTTTTCATTATTCAAAGGAGCACTGAAGGGTGAATAAGGATTTAATTTCAATTATTATTTTTTACATGTAAATTATTAGAATATCCGTGACTTCAAACGTAATATTAGGCAGAGGAGGAGCATACTAACATACCACTCATACTATTTCTGATATATGCTAGTATGCTTTACTTTTAAATTCAGCATTGGCGTAATTTACTATAACTCATGTGTAAAATCTGTATACAAACATTTTCATGCAGAAATCATGATCATACATTAAAACTAAAAATGATTCACATTTTTTTTTTTTTTTTTTTTTTAAATCTTTTTTTAAAGTATTTTTTTTTATTCCATTTATTATTGGAAATGTAATAAGTAACGTTACTTTGCAAAAGTTTATTTTATATAATTGTTTCTGAGTATACAGTAGATAAAAATACATAACAAATAGCAACCTTTAGCACAGACAACAGACAACATAATATTTAGAATTTCTGTTGATTAAACCAATCTCTTTCTTTGTATTAAATCAAATTTTTAGTTTTAATGAACTCAAAATTTTAAGGCAACCAGGTTGCTTACTTTAAGTTAAACCAACAATAATTTTTAATAAAACTGTTTAATGTGTTTTAAACTGGTTTTGAGAATGGCATACATTTCATTACTCAAAGATCTTGCACATGCTCTCAGAAAAGGTGAGGTTGTGCAGAAAGCCCTTAAATGGCCAATTACCAGATGTGGGCATGCACTCCTTCATTATTATCCGCAATCATCGATTAGAACGTGGGTAAGAACAAGTTTGTGTGCACATGCACCATCCATCTGAAATTTTGCACAAGATCTTTTTTTTTGCACTCACAAATATGCAAATTGTATGAAATTATTAGTGAATGAGTCCAAAGTACTTTTTAAGACAATGTTTGTCTGCTTCATCTACAGTATATTTTGTGTGGTCTTTTGCTCTATTTAAAAGGTTGATTGAAAAGTTAAATGAGGGGAACTGGCTTTGTTTTCTTTGAAGGTGTGTATTGTGAATATAGCAGATTTCCTTTAGGCAAACTGACCTGTCACACTTTGTTAGCTCACTGAAGAACCCTTCAGTCAGCTTCAGATGTCCCTGTATCCTTTGTGTCTTTTGTCCCCTTGGGTGTCCTACTTTTAACTGCTTTTAAGGTTTTAGTAAGTATCAGGGACCTGCCTGCTGTGAGTACTCCTCTTTTTTTCAGCTTCCAGTAACTGTGAGGCTCGGAATCCCCTCGGCTGAATCACTGCGCGCATGAGTGGTTTTGTTCTGTGCCATGGTTGACCGATCGACTCAACGCGTTGCATTGCACAGCCACGAAATGGGTCATTCTGTCAGTGATGCCCCTTCCTATCAGTGATCGTATTTGCATGTGCCCGTGATGCAATGTCGAAGCGCTCCTAATCATAGAATGGCAGAGCCAGCACTTTGTTCAGGAATGATTAGATGTGCCGTGCTGAAGACCTGAAGGTCATATAGTCTCTGAGTGGAGCCGTTGTACCCTGCGGTGGGATTCCCAGCCCATCTAAAGTTAGTGGTATGTCCAAGATGTCAGTTTGGATTGGACACCACCAGCTAAAAATCTGTCCGCTCAGCAAGCATGTCCCCTAAAGTGTAACTATTGCACCCAAAGTGTAAACAGACTGTTTGACACAATGTTATATAGAGGAGACTGGGGCTAGTTGTCACACTTTTTACTTCAGTAAATTTTCTGTATACCTGCATACCTTAAAATCTAGGCTATTGAACATTTTTGTAATTGCACTGGAAAAACTGATCTTTTCAGGGTATGTTGTCATGGTTCAGTTGGTATGTTGGTATTTTTTTCTTATAAAGAAATGAAAAATTGAATAATTTATTGAAGATTCTTTTATATGCATCTAATCTTTTCACAATTTAGTTGTAGGCAATGGACTGTAGTAAGAGAAAGAAGCTCTGCCCCCCAAAAAAGAGGCATTTTCTCTGAATTGCTTTAGGTTGGTCTCAGGTATCGTTGACAGTTGAGTAAATTTCCCCAGAGAAAATCTGAAGAGAAATTACACTTTTAGGCAGACCACACCAGCTCTTGTACTGAAACACTCTGCTGAACTGACTTTAGTTTCTGGGAGAGTGTGTCTAAAAACATTAATCTTTGAGCCTGACTCTAATCTCCTCAAAATGTTAGGCACATTACAGTTTAATAAAGTTTGACACCAAAGTTTGACTCATGGTAGGGTCGGATGCTTTTGATGTGTAGTTGAATCACAAACCAAGTTATGGATAGCTTGAAAAATAAGTGAATGTTCCCAGCTCACTCTGACTAGAGTACTGATATCGGCTGATGCGCCATAAAAAGAATTTGTCATAAAAGCTCACAATCTGTGTGAAGTAGTTCTTGTTGAATTTATCAAAAAGGTGATCGATATTAAATATGTTTTTCCTCTGTTCTTACAGGAATGATTTACACCACTGGCACCCTAGATTGCGAGACTCAGGATTCCTACTGGCTAACGATATATGCGACAGACCGAGGTGTGGTGCCTCTCTCTGCCTCTGTTGAGGTGTTTATCCAGGTGGAGGATGTGAATGATAATGCACCTTTGCCCTCTGAACCCATCTACCACCCGTACGTCATGGAGAACTCTCCCAAAGATGTGTCTGTTGTCCGTATCCAAGCCCGGGACCCTGATGTTACCGCCTCAGATATCCGTCTCACGTATCGTATCACTGCCGGAAATCCTCAGAACTTCTTTTCCATAAATTCCAACACAGGTTAGAATTTTTTTTTCATTATGAAGAAACAAACTAAAAAAAAAAAACATAAAATCTTATGGCCTGGTTTCACAGACAGGGCTTAGATTAAGTCAGAATTATGCCTTAGTTCAATTAGGACATTTAAGTAGCTTTTATAAACGTGCCTTAGAAAAAAACAATACTGGTGTGCATCTTGAGACAAAACAATGTCACTGACATATTTTAAGATCTGTCAGTACAAGTTGCTTTCAGTTAAAATCGGCAGCTCAAACATGCATTTTCACCTTTTCTGTAAAACCGGGGGTATATTTTTCATTATATAACTGGGGCTGCAAATTGACTTATAATTTTAATTGAATTAATTACAGCTAAATTAGGCACATTAATCACAGTTAATTGCATATATCAATGTTTGCTAAGAAATTATAAGGATTATAATTTATAATATTATAGACGTATATTAATTATCATATTTATTTGAAGTAATCACAAAATTAAAGGATTAGTTCACTTCAGAATTAAAATTTCCTGATAATTTACTCACCCCCATGTCATCCAAGATGTTTATGTATTTCTTTCTTCAGTCGAAAATAATTTAAGGTTTTTGAGGAAAACATTCCAGGATTTTTCTCCATATAGTGAACTTCAGTGGCTACCAATGGGTTGAAGGTCCAAATTGCAATTTCACTGCAGCTTCAAAGTGCTCTACACGATCCCAGCCGAGGAATAAGGAATCTTGTCTAGCGAAACGATTGGTCATTTTATAAAAAAAAATAAAAATGTATATACTTTTTAACCACAAATGCTCGTCTTGCACTGCTCTGCGATGCGCAACGCATTATGTAATCACGTTGGAAAGGTCAAGCGTGACATAGGCGGAAGTACTGGGGTAGGGCGAAAAACTCCATCTCATTTTCTCCTCCAACTTCAAAATCTTCCCAACATCGTTGTTTTACCTTTTTATTTGTAAAGGGCATTTTGACATTCGCTTTGTAGACACTGGATCGGTACTTTCACCTACGTCACATGTGACCTTTCCAACTTGATTATGTAATGCGTTTTTTGAAAATGACCAATCGTTTTGCTAGACAAGACCGTTATTCCTCGGCTGGGATCATGTAGCAGTTGCATTATTTCTATAATAATATCTTGTCTGCAATTTGATTGACCCGATTGAATACTTCTTAAAGCCACCAGTGAATCGGAGCATAACACTGCATTTAAATGCATGCATGCATGGGTTAGATTAACAAACTCATGGTGCATACGCATGACAATAATGCCTGTAAATATACAACTGCTATATAGAATACATGCTCATGACAGGGTTGTTTCATTTTTATGGGTCCCAGCACATGTTGGAATAGATGGAAACGAAATGGCAGATAAACATGCTAAAAGATCATTGAATAAAAATAATGTAGAAATTGATGTAAAAATCAGTAAAGCAGAAGCAAAGACAATTATAAAGCAAGCTGTTATTAAATCTTGGCAACATAAATGGGATATGGAGAAGACAGGTAGACATCTGTATAAAATCCAAAAGAAAGTAGGATTACAAAATAATGAGACTGGAAGTGACTTTAAAAGAAGAGAAGAAGTAATAATAACACGATTAAGATTATTCATCTTTAAATGGAAACTTGCATAAAATCAGGAAGCACCCCTCTGGTAGATCTTGTGGCGAAATTGAAACAGTGGAGCATATTTTATTACAGTGTAGAGAATATAGTAAAGAGAGACAAATGCTGGAAACAAAGATACAAACAGAAGGTGCAATAATATGACATTAGAACTAATATTAGGCAATAGAAAATTCAGAAGAATGATAATAAGATGTATAATAGATACGGGAAACTTCAGGAGAATATAAGGAATTTATATATATATATATATATATATTTTGATATATATATATATATATATATATATATATATATTTTGATATATATATATATATTTATATATATATATTTTGATATATATATATATATATATATATATATATATATACTTCTCATTGTCACTCCACACTCCAGTTCAGTTTGTGGCGGTAATGCACCAAAAGTTGGCAAATGGTGGCCACGTGCAACTAGTCCATTCTGAAGTGAACTAATCATTTAACAAATTTAACAAAAAACATTTACAGTTTATATAATGTGTGTGTGTGTGTGTGTATCATTTACATTTTGAGTCATTTGCCTTTTAATCTACAGGAAATAAACAATCTACAGGAAATACTGTATTAATAACATAATTTATTTCCTTCTGTATTTGCAACCTAATCTTTGATCATATTTTCCTTTGAAATTTGAGTGCAGTGTCTCCAACCTCCTATTGCTTTCACAGATCATTTCACAAGTACTACTAAACAAACTGAGCAGCAGAAGCTGTAATCTGCATCAGTGTCAGAACATTCTAGTGTGAAGAGTTAACACACATGCAGAGTTCTGATCCCATGGCATGCTGGGTGCATGCTGCACTGCTGATTACACCGGGGTGCTGCCTTCCTTGTCATTTAAGTAGTGAGTCATGGGAGCTTATGTATGCAGCAGTAGTCAGTGAATTAATTAAACAAGGTTTGGTGCCAGCAGGAAAGCTTTTCATTCTACTATCGGCAAATCCCTTCAAGGCAGCATGTGGCAGCACATATTTACACTGGAATACAGAGGTTTAAACTCAATAAATCTAACTCAATATATATAATGAGATGTGAGCGAGTGTGTGCATGCATTGATATGTGGAGAGGAGAGAAGTAATGCTGTATATCTCCATGACATATGAAAGCCTTTGGACCAGTATGAGTGTTCAAGGATGAAATATATGAAAAACAAAAACTGGACGGAAATGAAATTATGGTTGAATCAACCCAAAGGTATCAAACATTGAACGTTTTATAGTTTGACCCTGGACTGCAGTCATAGATTCTACTTTAGCTTCAGCCACTGCTGGGAAAAGCCGTTGTAATTGCTCCCCACTTATCTAGCTCTCTTTTTGTGATTGCCTGTTGAACTCAGCCTAAGTGTTCAGATAAATTGCATTGTGAGCTCTTTTATAAAAACAAATGTGCTGTGACTAAGCCAGCAACCAATTACTGCACCCTGAAAATAGAGAGTGCTTGTTTGATTATTAGTTTAGAGCTTTTGCCTCTAATACAGTCATATCTTTTATAATTTCTTTTAGTTACAAATGCCCTGCCGAGAATATCTTTACAGCATATTTAAATGGATGGCTTATGAGGAAAAAATCCTTTTCCTATACACTTTCCTTACAACCATCGTGTTCGTCATCGGCTCTATGAGTTCATAGCTTCTCTAATTTCTCTAATTGAGTCTCTCTGGATGACACACATTAGGGAATACTGTGGATTCCAGCAGTGCGATTCAACCTGTGCCATAAGGAGTTCTTTGTTGCCATGGTTATATTTCATTGAGAATCATTGGCTCAGAAATCACATACAATAGATTTATTTCAGGTAAATAATGGGAATTTGTGCTAAAAATGGTCATAGTGTTCTTTAAAATGATGTATTTTGCAATACATTTGTGCATGGTGTATATACAGTATATTTTAAAAAACGGTCTCTCAGAGAATCTTCTGAATCACTTTGTTCTGTGGAACTCAAAAGGGGAAATTCACAGTAAATGGGGACCAAAGCTCTCAAGCTTCAAAAAGGATGAAAAAGCACCAAAAATATATTTTTATCCATACAACTGAAGTGCGCTATAATCCAAGCTCTGGATGAGAAACTGACTGAAATTTAAGTTTAAGTACATTGTTCAAAATTTCTCCTTTTTTTTTGTTCCACTGAAGAAGAGGACAGTCATACGGGCTTTGTATGACATGAGGGTGGGTAAATAATTTTTTCCCCCATATTTCTTTAAGCCCTCTTTTCTCCAGCTTGTCCACAGCAGGAATTGTTGTCAAACCCATAGACCCACTTAAAGTTATTTACCTTCAGACTCCAGCATCCAGATGTCTTGTGCCTTAAGGAAGCATTCATATTCAGGAATGTCTTCCTGTTCTCAATCTCTGCCAGTCTATCTGCACTGAAGTGTTTTTAAAGCTTAGTTACAGCCACCGGGGGGCTAGAAAATAATGCATTTACTAGATGCCATCTGTGGGTTTACTTTAGGCCCTTCTGTCTTGAGCTGCTATTTTTTTCTGAAATAAACAAACAATATTTTGTAAATTTATGCACCCTTGCTGACATGTTATTAATCATTGTCGAGTGGAGCGGCTCTCCTCGCTGATCGTTGCAGCCCTTACATTGCACAATTGTCATGAAAGTTCATTGCTTATTCAATTTTGTAAAAAAAAATGTTTTAAAATGTTTTTTAGGACTCATCACTACCACATCAAGGAAACTGGACAGAGAGCAACAAGCAGAGCACTTCCTAGAGGTACTTATACCTTACCTATCTGATTGTACCTTAAAATAAGTAATTCATTAAAAAATAAAAAACAAATATTAATGCTGCGTTCTATTCAAAATTCTCGGTGGGATATTCCTACTTGATATTGGCTTTTTAATGTATCTTACATTTGTAATTTATTCCTGTGATGGCAAAGCTAAATTTTCAGCATCATTACTCCAGTCTTCAGTGTCACATGATCCTTCAGAAATCATTCTGATATGCTGATTTGGTGCTCAAGAAACATTTCAATGTTGAAAACAGTTGTGTTGCTTAAATTTTAGTATTCAACACAAAGTTGAAAAGAACAGTGTTTATTTGAAATAGAAATCTTTTGTAACATTATAAATGTTTTTACTGTCATTTCTGATCAATTTAATGCATTCCTGGCTGAAGAAAAATAATAATTTCTTAAACAAAACAAAACTTACTGACCCCAGACTATTGAACGGTAGTGTAAGTAAACAAAATGGCAATGATACTGCTTTACAGGTGTTTGATTTTCAAAAACATAACTTAGCAATCAAATTGTAGAGCATAGCTTATATACAAGGATAGCAGTTGTTTTGCAGGTCTAATAGAGATGATGATTTACTGTGTTTTAGACACCTGTCTCTAAGCATTTGATAAACAGGATTTATTGATTTGTATTATATGAACTTTTACTCTTTGATGCATTTTAGTTCATTAAAATGAAATGTTTATCGTTAATTGTGTACTTTTCCCTGCCCGGGTGTTGCCTTGTTTTTGTGCTTTCTGCAAAATCAGAGAGTTCCAAGTTGGAAGTCTGACTTCCAAATGACATTCTATTGCTTTTTTGAAAGTACAGTAGTAATGTTGAATGGAACACTGCGTTACTCATTCCAGAATTCATGCTGTTATTTTTTCTGTGGAATTCAGGAGTAATTTTAAAGAATGTATATGCTTCTCTTTTCAAAACTTATCTAATTCATGTTCACTTATCTGACCATGGCTGTCAAAAAACACACACAAAAAAAACCTTTAGGCTCTAACCAAATGACATTCTACTTCAAAACATAAGACAAATTATGTTAAACCTGGTGCCGTTTTTGAATTTGAATATGAACATGAATGAGTTTGAGCTCCAATGGAGGAAAAGATATTTAGTAGTAAATCACTGAAATAGTGATAGTAATAGGAATCTAGCGCACATCATACTACTTTTATTATATTTTGCAGTTTTTTTTTTGTGAGCTTGCCATGAACTATTGTTGTATGGAAAAGAGGAGCATGTCCATTCATTAAAGATTCCTCTTTTTTAATCACACTGAACAAATAAGAACATAAAGTTTTAGATTTACATGACTGGAAGAAAATTTGATTGCTGTGTGAACTATCCTTTTAAGAGCAAAACAAACAGTTTGTCATTGATTCTCAAGGGCGGTTAATGTTGAAATCAAGTAATTCCATGAATAGTCACAAGTACTGAAACTATGATATAACTACAGAGCAAGTTAAAATGATTACTTTTCAATAGCCTCAAGTATTTTATTGATTATCATATAGGATACACATGTATTATTATTTATTATCTATTTTAGAAACACATTTGTCTGTTGAACAAAATAGAAAGATGCTACCAGTGAACTATTGAATTCATTGGAACATAAGGGGAAGCAGTTGTAGTATCGAGTGAGGAATGGCTTTACACATCCAGGATGTAAAGGCAACAATGTTTCCATGTGATTTTTAATTTGAACTCACCTACATCTGCAATAGGAGTGATAGAAAGGATAAAGCCAGCGCATACTGACCAAGGACTCTTATTTAACACCAAAACACGTGCAGATGTGCAAATTTTCATACAGTCTGGTGAGCAGCCCTTAAATTACTGATCCGTCAATGAGGGCAGTACAGTAGCGCTGATCAATGGGATGGGTGTGGCTCCCCGTGATCCCTGCTCTACATGGACAGAGTGGAATGAGGGCCATTGATTTCTGTGTTCACTAAATGATGATTCACTCTGCAGAAGGCTTCTAGTTTCAAAGTTCACATCTTACATCTAGCGCCTCAAGGTGCCTGCTTTGAGAGAGCAGCCCAGGCATCAGTGTCTCCAGTGTGTCCGCGCTAACGGCGGACGGTCCCCATTAAAGATTTAGTCCATAGAGGCTTTCATGATCTGTTGCTTGTGAGTTTGCAGTGGTGTAATTTGCCCATGGCCTCTTTTTTGTGACCAGTCTCTGATCAAGCTCTGGGAATATCCAGTGGAGCTCTATGTAGAGTGAGATCAGTTGGCTCATTGCATTCTTTTTTGAATGCGCCCAAGTTGATCTATTTTTCTGTTCATTTATTTTAAAATAGATTTTGAGTAGAGAGAGCCAGTTTTGTTTATTTTATTTATAGGCTTTTTTGTTAGCCTTTTTATGTCTTTTGACATGTGGTTGCTATGTGTTCGAATGGTTTTTGGCACATTGCTGTGGGTTTGCTAGGGTGGTCTAGGTAGTTGCTAAGTGGTCACTTACTGGCCCCAAAAGAGACCATACTCAAGTCCCTATACAGTATATGGCTCAGGTCCCTCCTTCATTGTGAGTCTTGGAATTTTTTTTGCCTGTTTTAATGTCTGTACGTCAAAAATTGGATTGCTTAATTTGAGGTTTCATTTTTGTGCATGTTTACATCTTTATAGTACAAATTAGGGATGCACCGATACCATTTTTTAAGGACCGAGCACGAGTACCGATACTTTTTTCTAGTACTCGCCGATACCGATGCCTATACGTTTATTAATTTCTCTCACTCTCTCTCTTTTTTTTTTTTTTTTTTTTTGATGTTGCAGTTTTCCAAGCACAACACAGTGAGACTAATGAATGTAGGACAGCTTCTTTATTATTACTAAAAAAGTAATATTTTTTATGAACAAAAAAAAGAACAAAAATTTCACAGTGTCCAATAACCTTCAAAGGGCATAATTACCAATATATAAAATTGTTGTTATATAAAAAGAAATTTACAAACAAATTACAAACAATACAACAAATACTATAGAGATTTACTATAGACATTTTGACAACTATGTGTGCATTCGACCATTCAGGCGTGAGGAGAACTGATCGCGCGCTGTCTGAGAGAACTGGGATAGCGCGCAAGAAAGAGAGAGCGCATGCGAGAGAGAGAGCGCTTCTGGTCTGTGTCATTCAGCGCGATTCCGCCTATCCCGACTTCACTAATCGATAACGAATTGTGATTGAAAACATGCAGTTCGCAATGTGTGTGTTGTCATCATTAATTTGAAGTATTGCCACTCCCTTGAGGACATTGTTTCTGCTGCTGCCGCCGGTGTCTCTGTGCACGGAAAATTCTGTCAGTTACGTCACGTGAGGTATTGGTCTTTGGTATCGGGGGTATTTTTACGAGTACGAGTTCAAGTACATGAGCTTGGGCATCCCTAGTACAAATGATATGGGATGAGTTACAGGATAGAAATAAAATATACTCTAAAATGTGCAGTGTTATTGCAAAATATTTTGTAGTGCAAAGATTGTGCAGAAATGAAAAGGTATTTGTGCAGATGCTGTAAAGAATAAGCAGGGGGAAATGGATATATATACTAATGATATACGTACTACTGTTTAAAACTTTGGGATCGGTAAGATTTTTGTAATGTTTTTGAAAGAAAATTCAGTTTTGAATTTGAATTTATTGCAAGGATAACATCTCGTTTTCAAGGGGGTCCTAAAATCTCTTATGCTTAAGGCTGCATTTATTTGAAGAAAAATACAGTAAAAACAGTAATATTGTGAAATATTATTACATTTTAACATAACTGTTTTCTATTTTAATATATTTTAAAATGTAATCTATTCCTGTGATGCCAAATGAATTTTCAGCATCATTACTCCAGTCTTCAGTGTCACATGATCCGTCAGAAATCATTCTAATATGCTGATTTGATGCTCAAGAAACATTTCATGAATGTATGAAGAGACAATGAGTGAACATACCCATCAGAAACTTTACTTGCAGCTACCTGGACCTGTTAATATTGGTTAATATTGGAAGTTCAAACGCACTTTATCTTCAAGCTGTGCATTTTCTCATAATTTTGTTTATTTGTGTTTATCTAGGTTACAGTTATGGATGGAGGAGGGATCTTCAGGCAGTCCACCGTCTGGGTGATAGTGCATGTTCAGGATGAGAATGACAATACGCCTGAATTCAAAGAGTCGGTGTACCGCATCCTCCTTCCGGAGCGGGACCGCAACAAACGCGGTGACCCCGTCTACAGAGTCTTCGCCTACGATCGAGATGAAGGGTCCAATGCAGATCTCACATACAGCATTGTGGATGGAAATGATGATGGCAAATTCGTCATCGATGCTAAGACAGCCATGGTGTCTTCCAAGAAGATGGTCACGGCTGGTGGCTATGATATTCTCACGGTATAGTACCAGACAGATGGGTATTTCAGTACATATTGAAGCTTTTTTCATATGCAGCTTTAGCAGCATAAAGTTTTCAGCCTTTTCTGCTTCATATTTTATATGCCCTCCTCAGATAAAAGCCATTGACAATGGGACCCCTCAGAAGTGGTCAACCACCCGTTTGCATGTTGAATGGATTCGGAAGCCTGTGCCTTCGCCACTAGCCTTGCGATTTACCGCAGCCGTTTACAACTTCACAGTGACAGAAAATGCCAAAGTGTATGAGTCAGTTGGAGTGGTCTCGGTTTGGCAGACAGCAACTCCTTTATGGTTCGACATTATTGGTGAGCATCAATAATGCAGCAGTTCCAGTCATAAATTAAGTCTGGTTGCAAACTTTAATGTCTGTAATATTACTGATGTTACTGTCTGCTTAGGATGAATCGCTTGTGTTGTAGCATTCCTCAATTGCTTCGGATAAAACCGTGCGGATAAATGAATAAATGTAAATGTAATTTAAAGGTGTGGACATCTGTGGTAAACTGCGCTGACAATGATTTACTCCTCGTACATATTTATCATTTGCACCTATATTTTCTGCTCATATTGGGCAACAGAAGATGCATGGATGGTGAAGTTAGTCAACTAAAATATGCAAAGAGGCATCTTGAATATGCATCTTGATTAAACCCTCTCAATATTTGGGATTTTGCTGAGCACTGCAGATGTTGTACCATGTGTGGGGGCATTGCTTGTGTAAATTTAATTGGAAAACTCCCAAATGAATAAGCGTTTAAAAAGTTGTTTAGCCTAAAATGAGCTCTTGACATCCATGTCAATTTTCTGTTTTCTTTTTCTCTCCATTCATCTGGATCTGTCTCTGAGAAGGTGGAAGGACGTCACGGGAGATGTTTTATATCCCACAGAGCTCCTGTGGTGGAAACTGTTCATCTGACAGTGGTAGGCTAACTGTCAGTATTTTGTAGTTATTTTCCTGTGTGCGAAGGGTTGGCTAGTTTATCTGATACTTTTAGATACTCGCTTTTAAAAACTCCATTTGCCGCAGGGCAAACGTGAAGCGCTCAATCCTGTAAACACTTTGAGTGCTGAGATACCTTCCAGACTTTCAGTCTTCTGATCTCATATAAGTGCAGTGGAAATTGAGTGGAATTGGAACAGATGCATGCAATGAATACTAAAGATGCTCAGAAAGTTTGCCCTTATCCGTCAGAATGGACCTGAATTAATGATTTGAGAATCTGCCGGGAAGAGGCTTGTACCTAACACAGATGTTTGTGGGAGTCGAAGATAAGAGACCCCAGGCTGATGGGAAAGATCCCAACATAAAGCGGTTGATGTTTCGAATGCCGTGAAACTTTGATGAATCGCTGTGAAACATAAAAAATGTATTTCTCACAGAAGCGCAAAACTGCATGACAGTTTGATTGGTAGAGTGTTCACCTTGATCCTTTTCTGCTAAACCTTTACCTCTTCGTTGAATAAATAAATGCACTTTTAATTTTTCGGGTCATGCTAACTGTGATTTCTTGGTGTAATAGGAAACTATGATGGTCCATTTGATATTCAGAGAGGGTTGGGGAACATAGTAATAGCCAGACCTCTAGACGCAGAGACACAATCTCTATACAACATGACGGTACAGGTGACAGATGGGACAACCAGCACCACTACACAGGTATATTGTTAGTTGTATAAACATCCTGGAAACTTTTTCTAACAGAATCAAGACTGGTAACTTTGCAAGAAACTAGCAAAAATAGTATTCCTGGCAGCTGTGGTTGAAATAACCAAGAGACAAACATCTCTAAGATGTCAAGCAGTGTGCCAGCTTTTATCTAATTTTATCAATGTAAGTTTGCTGTGTGAAAGAGATATCTATATAATCTTCACTGAATATGTCTTCAGATATGCCAGGGGCTGCTGAGTATTCCAGTGTCCCAGAAACCCACATCGTATTGTCACTCTAGCATGTGCATTTTCCATTTCTTATTTAAGCTGTTTTGACATCAGTGCAACAGTGTAGATTACTTGTTATAGGTATCTGTCTAAATGAGATGAATTTCTATGTGAAAAGCTAAAAATGACTCTGTCTCCTGTATCTACAGGTTTACATAAAGATTTTGGACAGCAATGACAACACTCCCATTTTCTCTGAGCGTACATACGAAGTCGTGGTGTCTGAGGATACGCCAGCCGACACTGAGGTCTTGCGTGTCCGGGCTAGAGACAAGGATGAACGGGCAAAGTTGAGCTACTCCATCCATGGCAGCGTTGATCCGGCAAGTATGCGGATGTTTAGGATCAATCCTGGTACTGGTGTCATGTACACAGCAGATCGACTGGACTATGAGGTCCGCACTCGGCACATCCTTACTATTATGGTAAGAAACAAGATTTGTATTAGGCAACTGTACTGAGGTTGCAATATATTGGTAGATTAGTTGATGATGAGTGATTTTAAAGCTGAAACAGACCATTTCACATTTGACATACAGTGGGGTCCAAAAGTTTGAGATCACTAATGAAAATGCTTCACTATTTGCATTTTTTTAAATTTTAAAATTCTAAGAATTATAAAAAAAAAAAGTTTTAATATAAAATTATATTACCCTTAATTGATATATAAATAGATACAAAAATTATCATGATTTTCTTGTTCAATTTTCCCCCTTTGCTGACAGAATCATGCTGGAACGGACTCCACAAGTGTGTGTAAAAACTGATGTATGTTATCCAGCAGGATTCAGAAAATATTCAAATGTTCATAACATTTTTTTTTTTTATTGTTCAAAATTAAAAATGTTTGTTTCCTATTTGTTTCCTGGTTTTAGTTACATTTTTAATCAGTGTGGACTCTTGAACCTCACTGTATATGATCTTTACAGTATATAGTATTTTAGATAATCATAAATATAGCTCAGCTCAGATTTTATATTTGGACAATTTGCATTTTTAACTGTTCCTTTCTGTCTGCTGTCTTTTTTACTTCTTTTTTCTCTTTTTGCTTGTTTCCTCACAAATCTTTTCCATGCAAAAACTATTAGTTTTTCTCCTCAGGTCTGTCGCCCTGTCTCTCCTCCTTTTTTTTTTTTTTTTTTTTTTTAGGTGAAAGATCAAGAATTTCCCTATTACAGAGACCTGGCACGGATTATTGTGACTTTGGAGGATGCCAATGACCAGCCACCATTTTTTACTCGCACTATTTATGACAGTACGGTGTTTGAGTCGGCCCCACCAGGAACGTCAGCTTTGCAGGTGATCGCACTAGACAGAGACTCAGGGAGAAACGGGGAGATAGTTTACTCGCTTGATGCAGGTAAACACTGTGTTCTCTGCTCTTGAATTTATTACACTCCCAGATAACATTTCCATTGTTCAGCTGTTTTGAGTAAAACTGATTGTCTATGCCACTGAGTGTGATGCATTAGCTCATTCTTTTAACATGTCATAAATCTTAAGATTTATCTTTGATATATCCTTTACCTGAAATGCCTCTTTTCATGATGAAGTGACAAGCATGTGTCATTTTTTTCCCTTTCTCAGGCAACACTGGTGGCTTATTTGGAATAGATCCACTATCTGGCATCATTTCAGTAGCCAGAGAGCTAGACCTTACAACTGTGGGTTTTTATACTCTTACTGTGAGAGCCACAGATGGAGGTACACCGGCATTAAGTAGCACCACTACTGCTAGGATCGCCATCTCTCTATCTGATTTCTCCAGTCCAAAGTTTGCCCAACAAGAATACCAGGCTGAGATTACGGAGAATGTTGCTGTCGGGACTTTTGTCATAATGGTCTGTGCAATTAGTCGATCCACACTGATTTATGACATTAAACAAGGGAATGATGAAAGAAGGTTTAAAATAAATCGTTACACAGGTGTCATCACAACACAAAGGGATTTTGACTTCGAGATGACCTCCTCATATATGCTGGCCATTCAGGCTGTCAACATGGCTGGGATTGTCTCCAGTGTCACTGTCTGCATCCAGGTTGTTGATGAAAATGATAATCCTCCAGTTTTTCAGGAGCTCACATATACAGGGACCATCAGTGAGGCAGCCCCCATCAATAGTGTGGTGATGAGTGAGGATGGAAAGCCCTTGGTAATTGAAGCCACAGATGCTGACAAGAATCGCAATGCCCTCCTTGTCTTCCAGATTGTGGAGGACACAGCTAAATTGTTCTTTACTGTGGACTCGGGAACAGGCTCAGTAAGAACTATAGCCCAGCTGGACTATGAAACATTTAGTGCTTTTTATTTTTCTGTTAATGTGAGGGACAGTGGCAGGCCTCAGCTAACAGCTGAGAAGCCAGCCAAGGTCCTAATCAGGGTTGTGAACATCAATGACTCTCCCCCTCAGTTCTCACAAGAAGCTTATGACACTGTGTTGCTTCTTCCAACATATGTTGGGGTTGAGGTTCTGAGAGTAGAAGCCACTGATCCAGACATGACCACTGATCTGATGTATTCTTTGGCTGATAGCAACTTGGAGCACTTTGAAATGGATCCATCATCAGGTGTCCTCACGGTCAAAAACAATAAACTCTCCAAAGACCGTTATCGTTTCAATGTCAGAGTGTCAGATGGGCGGTACTTTTGCACAGCACTTGTGACGGTGTTGGTCAGGGAGGCTATGGACAGTGGCCTCCTTTTCAGTCAAACCTCATACTCCTCCTCTGTACTGGAGAACAGTGTGAACACTACCACAGTGAGCATTGTAAATGCTGTAGGAAACCGTTTAAATGAACCACTAAAGTACACTCTTTTGAATGCAGGGACGCGCTTTACAATTCGCCCCACGTCAGGGGTCATTCAAACCACAGGAGTCCTTTTCGATCGAGAACAACAGGAATTGTATGAGCTGGTGGTAGAGGTGAGTAGAGAATACGACCAACTGCGAGTTGCTAGAGTAACCGTCAGAGTAGAAGTTGAGGATGTTAACGACAATGCCCCTGAGTTTCTAGGCCTTCCATATTATGCTGCTGTGCAGGTTGATGCCGAACCTGGCTCATCCATCTTCCAGGTGTCTGCGACAGATTTGGACAAAGGGATAAATGGAGCTGTGTATTACGAGCTTAAGGAGGACCATCCACATTTTGAGGTGAACAAGCTCACTGGGGAACTTACTCTTAAAAGGGCCTTTGATGCAGACTTGTCCAATGTTGAATATCCACTTGTCATCCTTGCCCGTGATGCAGGCTACCCCTCCTTGTTCACTGTTGTTGAGCTTCCAGTCACAGTTGTGAACAAGGCCATGCCTGTGTTTGACAAGTCTTTTTATGGCATATCAGTAAGAGAGGACATTGCAGTGTCCACTCCCATTTTATGCATAAATGCCACCAGTCCAGAGGGCCAAAACATTATATATACAATTGTGGAAGGGGATCCCTCCTTTCAATTTGACATTGGCTTCAACAGTGGTGTGATTAATGTCATATATCCTTTAGACTATGAGACCACACCTTACTACAGACTAACCATCAGGTCTACGGACACTCTCACTGGAGCCAGATCTGAAGTAGATGTGGACATAGTTGTGGTGGATGTAAATGACAATGCCCCTGCATTTCGCAATGCCTCATACACCACCACTTTGTCAGAAAACTCAATGATCGGGTCTAGCGTGATACAGCTCTTGGCAACAGACAAGGACTCTGACAAAAACAATGTGATTAGCTATCAGATCCTCTCTGATGGATTTAACAGCACAGACTACTTCCACATTGACAGCACTAGTGGACTCGTGTTAACAGGCCGTCTTCTGGACTACGAACTTACACCAAGCTTCAGCTTTATCGTTAGGGCAACAGACAACGGTTCCCCGTCCCAGAGCAGTGAGGTCACCGTCACTGTCTTGGTGAGTGACGTGAATGACAACCCACCATCCTTCAGCCAACCACTTTATGAAGCTTTTGTGAGCGAACTGGCTCCCAGAGGGCACATTGTGGCATGTGTCCAGGCTTCTGATGCAGACAGCTCAGATGCTGAGAGTTTGAGGTACAGCATACTCTCTGGAGATGAAAAAATGAACTTCATAATAGACTCCCAGACAGGTGTCATTTCCTTGTCAAGCCAGCGCAGACAGGGGATGCGGACATCGTACAACCTCAATGTGTCTGTATCGGATGGGGTGTTCACCAACACTGCACAGGTGAACATTCGAGTCATGGGAGCTAACCTTTACAGCCCTGTCTTTAGTCAAAGGTTCTACTTGGCGGAGGTCCGCGAGAATGCCCCTGCAGGTACCAGAGTCATTCAGGTGCGTGCCACAGATGAGGACTCAGGGATTTTTGGTCAGATCACATTTTCTTTTATCAATGACCTTGGAAAGACTCAGTTTTACATTGGAGCTGATGGCCTAATAACAACAGCTCAGAAACTGGACAGAGAGAACCCAGTGAACCGAGACATTGTGCTAACTGTAATGGCACTTGATGGTGGGGGAAGAGCATCCTTCTGCACCGTTAGGGTAATTCTTGCTGACGAGAACGATAATGCTCCACGTTTTAGGGCTATGGAGTATAGAGTTAGCATAAAGGCTAACATGCCAATGGGATCACTGGTGACTCAGATCCAGGCTCAGGACCCAGATGCCGGCGACAATGGCAGAGTTAGCTACTCGCTGTACAGTGAGGCGAGGCTTCCTCTGGTAGATGTGCTGGAGATTGAGCCTGACAGTGGCTGGATGGTCACAAAGGGAAGCATGGCACATCTCAGAGGAACGGTCCTCTCCTTTTTTGTCAAAGCTACTGATGGCGGGGTCCCAGCCAAACATTCCCTTGTGTCTGCATTTATTCATGTCTTACCACCTGATGCAAATGTGCCCTCCTTCACCCAGCCCCAGTACTCTTACACGATCCCAGAGGACACACCTGTTGGAACAGCCTTGGGATCAGTGTACTTAAGTCCTGGTCAGACTGCCTCATTTTCTGTAGTAAATGGAGAGACTGGGGAGAGTAACCAGGGTGGGACATTTTTGGTTGAGAGAGAAACTGGACTTCTAAGGCTTGTTAACCCCCTTGACTATGAACTTATCAACATTTACCGTTTCAAAGTTGCTGCCACCATGAGGCAGGCGCTGGTTGAATCTATGTCTGTAGTAGATGTAGAAGTGAAGGTGCTGGATGTGAATGACAACAAACCATTATTCGAAACCAGTTCTTATGTGGCCATGGTTATGGAGGGCATGCCTAGGGGTACACGGGTTATCCAGGTACGAGCACTTGACCCTGATTGGGGCTCTAACGGACAGGTCAATTATAGCCTTGGCCCGACCCTAAACCAAGAGCAGGACAAAGCGAGTGGATCTAAATCTGTCTCCGGTGCTATGTTTGTTATTGACAGCAAGACTGGTTGGATCACCACTCTCGGTGACCTGGACCATGAGATGTGCCCATCTTACATCTTCAATGTGGTGGCGTCTGATCTAGGTGAAGGTGTCTCACTATCCTCCACAGCTGTAGTGACTGTTGCAATAGCAGACGTCAATGACAACCCCCCTACCTTCGAGAGGGAGTACTACAGAGGTGCTGTGCGAGAGAGTGACCCACCGGGGGAGGTGGTTTCAGTGCTGAGCACTCGTGACGGGGACAGCTCTGATCAGAATCGGCTTGTCAGCTTCCATATCACAGGTGCGTATTAAAGTAGGCCACTGGAGGATGATTTATGGCTCACGGAGGCTCTCCGGGAAAGATAATCACATTGAAAGGGTTTAATTTAATGAACTAAGTGTGCAAAAGCTATATGAGTAAAGAGCCATCTGCTTTGTGTGTCACATTACTTTGTTTAAAGACCATGTGGGGATGTGAACAGATTGTTAGAATTAAGCTTAGTTTATTGTTTCCAATAACTCGGGATACTTTATATACCCTCTCCAAAAGTGTTCCTAAGTGTTTTGGTTCACTTAGCATGCTCTTAGAGTTATTTTGATGGGTGTTAGCACACAATTTAATTTGATGTGTTTAATAAAGTTTATGAAATATTATATGTTTTGTTTTATTTTAAATAAAGAACAATAACACCTTACAGCATATAAACAGTTGCAAGAAAAAGTATGTGAACCACTTGCAGAATCTGTGAAAATGTGCAAAATTTTAACAAAATAAGAGAGATCATACAAAATGCATGTTATTTTTTATTTAGTACTGTCCTGAGTAAGATATTTTACATAAAAGATGTTTACATATAATCCATAAGACAAAAAAATAGCTGAATTTATTAAAATGACCCAGTTCAAAAGTTTGTGAACCATTGATTCTTAATACTGTGTGTCCTTACCTGGATGATCTACGACTGTTTTTTTGTTGTGTGATGGTTGTTCATGAGTCCCTTGTTTATTCTGAGCACTTAAACTGAGCTCTGTTCTTCAGAAAAAATCTCCAGGTCCCAAAAATTCTTCAGTTTTCCAGCATCTTTTGCATATTTGAACCCTTTACAACAGTGACTGAATGATTTTGAGATCCATCTTTTCACATGGAGGACAACTGAGGGACTCAAACACAACTATTAAAAATGGTTCAAACATTCACTGATGCTTCAGAAGGAAACACGATGCATTAAGAGTCGGGGGGTGAAAACTTTTGAACAGGATGAAGAGGTCCAAATTTTTATTTCGCTTGAATATCATTTTTTTTTCATTTAGTACTGCCCTTAGGAAGCAACAGAAAATACTTGCATGTTTCCTGGAAGACAAATTAAATACAATTTACCTTGATCTTCAAATTCCAAATGTTTTCACCCCCCATCTATTAATGCATCAAGTTTTTTTTTGGAGCATCAGTGAATGTTTGAACCTTTTTTAAAAGTTGTGTTTGAGTCCCTCAGTTGTCCTCAGTGTGAAAAGACGGATCTCAAAATCATTCAGTCACTGCTGGAAAGGGTTCAAATATGCAAAAAATGCTGGAAAACTGAAGAATCTGCAGAACCTGGAGATTTTTTCTGAAGAACAGAGCTCAGTTTAACTGCTCAGGACAAACAAGAGACTCATGAACAACCATCACAAAACAAAAAAACAGTCGTAGATCATCCAGGTAACCACACACAGTATTAAGAATCAATGGTTCACATACTTATGAATGGGGTTATTTTAATAAATTCAGCTATTTTTTTTTTGTCTTGTGGATTATATGTAAACATCTTTTATGTAAAATATCTTACTCAGGACAGTACTAAATAAAAAATAACATGCATTTTGTATTATCTCCCTTATTTTGTTAAAATTATTAACATTTTCACAGATTCTGCAAGTGGTTCACATACTTTTTCTTGCAACTGTACATTGTAATGTGTTTATGTAAATTAAATACGTGATAGTTTGGTTTCTGTGCAGGCCATCACAGAGTTTTACAAATCTACCTTGCTCATTTATCTCAATTCTGTGGCCATCTTTTTGACTCAGGAGGAAATCCCAAGGGAGTGTTTGGGCTGGCTCCTGTTCAGGGGGAGTGGAAGGTCTTCGTGAAACGGCCTTTGGACAGAGAGGAGCAGGATCGATACCTGCTCAATATCACAGCCAGTGACGGCCTGTTTGTAACCCGCATAGGCGTAGAGGTCACTGTCATGGATGCCAATGACAACAGCCCCATCTGCAATCAGGTCTGAGCAATTGATTTAGGCTGGCATTTGTCATCTCATACAGCCCAAGTTAACAACTATCATGTTTAATGCTTGCATACTGATGTAAATGAAGTCTTGTTACACAAATGTATTTTGTATTAAGAATTCAATACACAGTTTTAATAGCTTTTCATCATTATTTTTAGGCTCAATATGAGGCCTCATTTCCAGAAGATGTGGCTATTAATACTGTTATTCTGACAATTGGAGCAACAGACTTGGACACTGGTGTCAATGCAGAAATGCAGTACTCTCTGTTTGGGATTGGAGTTGAAGATTTTTACATGGATGCAAATACTGGTATTTCTGTACAAACTTTTTTCACATTTGCTTTTATACTTTTGACACTTTTATTTTTTCAGTATCTTAATGCTTGAATACACTACATGATTTTTGCCCTGATTTGTACTGGAGGAGTCAACACTAGTTGTGTAAAGTGTGCAGATGTCTGCAGTCCATGATGTCCATGTCTGCAGATTTTGGGCAGTCAGAGGTGACTGGTTTCACAAAATATCTTTTTTTTTTTTTTTTTTTTTTTTTAGCTTCAGACTATGATTCCTTCCAGTCTGATGATATCAAACATGTTTGACATTTTTGAGCCAATTTTAGAACACAGTTGTTTTCATTTGTCATGCATCTCTTAGCAACAAGGCACATGTTTCTGTGTGAGTTTGTGTTCGGAACGATTTAAGAAGTCTGATAGTGTGAGATCATTAGTGGTTTAGTGGCTGTTTTTTTTTTTTTTCATTAACCACTTACAAATTTGGCAAGTGTATTATGCTTATTGTTTTAAAAATCTGTTCAAATTTTAAAAGTTGTGAAGTGCATTTCAGTCTTTAGATTAGTTTAATTAATTGGGTATTTTTTTAAGGTGTTCAGATGCCCTTAATACAATTTTGCCTGCTATCCCAGATTGACTGAGAAGTTTAAAGCAATGTTAGATAGCATTGATTTAGTAATTACTTCATTGACGTCATTAGGCTTGATTAAATGAAACATTTATGACACACAAAAATATTTAGCACCATCATCCATCATTTAGATTATCTTTTATTCATCTCACTGAAGTTTTCACTTAATGCAGCTCTGGCCCATGGTTCTGAAATCCATCCTGTGAGGCTTTGCACTTTTCTTATGTCTCTCTGTTTTTGTGCCAGGTGAACTGAAGACAGCCTCTCTGTTGGACCGTGAGAGAACTGCAGGTTATAAGTTGATAGCGCAGGCTACAGATGGAGGAGGGCTGTTCTGTCGCTCTGAAATTTCTCTGACCATTCTGGACGTTAATGATAATGCACCATCATTTGACTTCACACGGTTCATGGCGAGCGTATATGAGAGCACGGCGCCCAAGGCCTTGCTCACACGCCTTCAGGCTAATGATCCAGATGAAGGTGAGTATTTCACACGTGTAACATTTAGGAAGTTTATATGAATGTACAGTATAAGGAGTCCTGTGACTGATCACCATCTCTTTTTTCCAAACCATTCCAAACTGCTATGTGAATTTAAAAACTAAAAACATGAGCTTATAAAGTTTTAGATGTTTTAGATGAGGTACAGCATATCACATTGCAAGCCCTTGCATTTAGCAAATGATCCAAGTTCTTTTTTTGGCTCATAAAACCTCTATAGGGAAACATTATCATTGCATGTTTGAATTTTTTTTTTTTTTTTTTTTTAATTTCAGTAAAATTATGGTCAAAAATATACCTTCTTCCAGGTCTGAACAGGAAGATTGTGTACTCACTTGTTGACTCTGCTGATGGTATGTTCTCCACTGACCCATCCTCTGGTGTGGTGATCCTGGAAAAGTCTCTGGACAGAGAAGTGCAAGACTCGTATCAGATCAGGATCAAGGCTGCTGACCGAGCAGGGGCCGATGGCTCGCTTTCCACCGAAGTGGACATCACCATCGTGGTTCTGGACGTGAACGACAACCCACCTGTGTTTCAAAAGCAAGATTACGCAGTCACAGTGCCTGAAGATGTTACTGTTGGAACAGAAGTGCTGCGTGTCTTTGCCACGAGTGCTGATATTGGAGTGAATGCAGAAATCTACTATAGATTCTTGTCTGGAAATGAGCTGGGAAAGTTTTCCATTGATGATTCAACAGGCAAGGCGGGAGATGCACATTTTCTTTGTTTTGTGGTTTTTAGTTAGAATTCTTCCAAGAGCTCACTTGTAACTAACACAGACAAAGGCTTATTGTCAGGTCATTCATATTTCCTTTCTTCACAAATCATTTGAAAGAAATGTAAGAAAGTCTATTGACTCTAGACAGGACATTATAATTTGACAAATTGTGTCTGTTAAAACAGCACAATAAGTGCAGCGATTGGGAAAATTAGTTATGAATGCTCCACAAAACTCTAATAGTCGTGCTTAACATGCAGAAAACATGGGAACAGTTACTGAGAGCGCTCTTTGTCTCTTAAAAAGACGTAGGCAGTCAGTGGAAACCATGAATTATAGCAACATTTTTGTAGTTATATCACTTCCCATGCATTCAAATTTGACAAAAGAATAAAGTGCTTTAGTTTAAAGCTGCACTTTAAAAGAATTAAGCTCTTAAAGGTGCAAGGAAGTACTTTCTTTTGGCTATTGTGTGTGAACTGGAAAATGTTCTGAATTTTCATGCATCCAAAGGAGCCTTTGTATTGCAAGTTATGTAACTGTGATGTCTATCATATTCATATAAATTAATTGGCTTTCCTCTGACTCATATCTCTTATGATTCCAGGCATCATTTCTGTGGTGGACGATCTTGACTATGAGCTCTGCAAGGACTTTTTCCTAAATGTCGAGGCCTTTGATGGTGGATCGCCTCCCTTGAGAGCCACAACCATAGTGACCATAGAGCTACTGGATGTCAATGACAACTCGCCTTCATTCAGCGAGGACATCTACAATGTTCTGATCAGCGAGGACGTAGCCATCGGAGAGACCGTCACAAGGGTAAAGTTCTCTCATTAGCTGAGCCGCTTCATTGGCATTTAATTAGCCACAGACATAATTTCAATTTCACAGCTAGCATATAATTAAGCTTATTGCGCGCATAAATCCCCTTAATGAATTGCATTAGTTATTCATTTGTACTGTGTACTTGAGCTGTAATATAATTTACCGTAAGAGGGTGTAATTTGCTTCATGATCTGAATAAATTCAGCGAGTTTTGGCCTCTTTGCTCTTGAATATGCTAGAATCTATGGGCTTGTTATTTGCGTTTGTTATGTGCAGCTGTTTGCAGAGGACCTGGACAGTCAGATCAACGGGCGAATAACTTATTCCATTCTGAAAGGGGACCGTGACAACCAGTTTTGGATCGACCCTGTCACTGGGCTTCTGAAAGTTAACAAGGCACTGGACAGAGAGACGGTTAGTCCTTGGAATGAGCTCGGTTACTTTGGCTAATGAATCTTGACATCTCTTCGAGACACTCTCCTGAGACATTGCATGATTTCGGCCAATTATC
Source organism: Mylopharyngodon piceus (assembly GCA_039654765.1). Classification (NCBI taxonomy): domain Eukaryota; kingdom Metazoa; phylum Chordata; class Actinopteri; order Cypriniformes; family Xenocyprididae; genus Mylopharyngodon; species Mylopharyngodon piceus. The sequence continues at coordinate 15,031,313 of CM077438.1, forward strand.
TTTAAATCAGCCATAAAGTCTTTAATTAGGCTGTATAGGATTGAAATGGAGGCTTTTGGGTGACTCTGGGTGAGGGACAGTCCTGTTCTTTAAAATAAGACATTTATTGAGAGTTGAGTCATTCTGAACTGTTTTTGCCTGACATTTATCCTCCTGTCTCACTTGCTTAAGGTCTCCAGCTACGCATTGTCTGTGCAAGCGTTTGACAGCGGGTCACCTGCCAAGTCAACCACTGTGAATGTCAATATCGAGATTGCTGATGTGAACGACAACCCGCCGATCTTCTCTCCCGCTAATGCTTCAGCTGTGATTCAGGTGTGAGCCACAGTTTTAACTCTTTTATTTGCAGAAATAGTCACATACCTAGAATATATGTGACTGTTGCTAAGGCAAGCAATGTTGCTTAGGGATTTCAGCAAACCCTGAACTAGGACTGGATGATTTATTGAATATTCACAATATATTTACAATGCTTTTAATGTAGTTTTTTTTTTTTACCATAAAGAATTAGATTAGTTTTGTGCTGTTACAACATGCATGCTTGGAAGGAAATGTTTTAAACTTAGGTAGCAAAAAAGTTTTTAGAATTTCTAAGTTTACAAATTCAATTGTGAATCATTTGAAACTGTCTGTTTCAATGAATTGATTCAGAACTTGAAATGTTCCTTGTGTGACATTTTAACTGTATTTAAATGTTTTAGTAAAATACATACTACCGTTCAAAAGTTTGGGTTTGGTAAGATATTTTAATGCTTTTGAAAGAAATGTCTTATTCTTATCAAGGCTGGATTTTGATCAGTAATAGAGTAAGAACTGTAATATTGTGAAATATTATTACAATTTAAAATAACTGTTTTCTATTTTAATATATTAAAAAAATTCATTTATTCTTGTGATGGCAAAACTAAATTTTTAGCAGCCATTACTGTAGTCTTCAGTGTCACACGATTCTTCAGAAATCATTCTAATATTCTGATTTGATTATTATCAATGTTGAAATGTGATGCTTAATATTTTTGTGGAAACCGTGATACATTTTACAGGATTTACAGGATTCTTTGATGAATAATAAGTTCAAAAGAACAGAATTTGTTTGAAATAAAAATATTTTGTAATGTTTATAAATGTCTTTACTGTCACTTTTGATCAATTTAAAGTGTCCTTGTTGAATAAAAGTATTAATAAAAAAAAACAAAAACCTGACCTTAAGCTTTTGATTGGTAGTGTATGTTGGTCAATATTGCAGTTTATGACTATAATATTATGTCTAATATTGTTCTGTAATATTGGTGCATATAAATGGAAAATATAAAAAATTCTTCTTTGTTCCTTTAGTGTAAAACACGCCTTTATTGTTTCTAAGATTTTTGCTGTATTTTATGTAATGCTCTTAACGTTTAGCATTTATTTGGTTGAAATTAAGGGTCCTCTAACAAAAAAAAAAATCAGCCTTTCAAGCCATTTCAGAGCAAATACATAAATTAATATTGAGATATATCGTAAGGCGGCAGAAAAAACTGATATAAAGTATTAAAGTTTGGCACATAACTCATCTTCCTATGGAAATGAATTATACTGCTTCTTGGGGAGAGGTGGGCTGTGTCTTATGATCTTCCTGCCCGATGATAAAGTGCCTAGAAATCCCCTAGATTTACACTAAAAGAGCTACCTGAGCCATATCTATGGACTAGAATAGCATGTAACTTTAGGGTCGGTGTTCTTGACTAGGTCTAAGAACCTAGTTACCCAGGACACCCTAGCAAACTCATACCAACAGTTGGGCAACCACCCACAGCACACTAGAATTGAAGACATTTGTGTGGTCAAGCACCACTTAAAGTTTCTTCAGAACATATAAAAACCTTATAATTAGACCTTTTTTGAATTTCAAAATTAACATCTTATTTCTGTTTTTTTTTTCCTTCAAGTTGAATAAGCCTGCAGGAACTACCATCCTCACACTGTCAGTTTCTGATAAGGACTCCTCTAGAAATGGTGCACCTTTTGAGTTTCGCATCGTGTCTGGAAATGAGGGCAATGCCTTTAGTTTGGACCAGAATGGAGAATTACGGACGAGCCGAGTATTTGGTCCAGATGCAACGCGGGAGTATACGCTTGAGATACAGGTTAGTGCAACTCCAGAAAACAGCTTTAAAAAAAAAAGTAAAGACTGTAAACTGTCTGTTAAAGTTGACATGAAATGGAAGTTGTGATAGTCTTTTCTTCCCTATTGTGATATATATCTGAGCGAAACGGCTTCTCGAACAAGAAAAAATGCAGGGCGAGATTTTGTTTTTCAGGGAATTGATTGGATGGTTGTGGTTTGCTATTATTGTGATGTCATGTGAGTGACAGGTTGTCCCGCCCTCATGTCGGTGAACACAGCATCAGAGAAGAGAAGAGATGTCGCTGCAAGAGAGAGGGAAATTCATTTTGATTAAAGATTATGAGAGCACATGAATAAAAAAAAAAATAGATGTGCAAAGATAAATGATTTATAATAAGTACTTTAATATTCCATAAAAAAATAAGAATGGTCGATTTTAATTTCATGGTGACTTTAAAAGTGAATTCAGAATTACAGAATTCACATGTGGGTGTTTCTTCAACTATGAGCACTTTTCTAGAAGGAATTGCCGGACTTTTCTAAGGCTAATTTCATAACTCATTTTATATATACTAAACCAAATAATAAATTACAAAAAAATTATATAACAAAAAAATAAAAAATAAAAATCTACTTTTTACATTATTTGACCGAAGGTAGGAACGACACAATTAAAATATTTTCTTCACAAGTGATATTTACTCTTATTTCTCTATTTTTTCCCCACATATCACAAGTTTCATATTTCATATCAAGTTTGCTCTTCACCGACACTGTTAATGTTATGAAATATAAATAGAAATGGTTTATATTTATTTAACTCTTGTTTAGGTTATCGTAGTTTTAAATGTAATTAATATTTTTATGATGGATTGTAATATTTTAAGACAAAAGTCTAAGTTTAAGACAAGGATTTAAAACAATAAAATCTGTATATAATGATGGATGGATGGAAAAAAGGTACCTAGACAATTTAAATGTGACCTTCATGTGTCAGAAAGAAAAATCAACCTCTGGAACATAAAAGCTGCAGTGATATTTCTAAGGAACTGAATACATTTCTTTTGTTTGATGAAACTTTAAAATGTAAGAATTGTACAATGTGTTCTTGTCCTTGTCAACAAGGTGCGTGACTCTGGGAAGCCTCGTCTGTCCTCCACATCCTTTGTGTTTGTGCGTGTCATCGGAGACAGCCTCTTCAAACCTGTGGCCTTCCCACTGGAAATCAACATTGTCATGGCAGCAGATGTGTTTCCTGGCGGGATTATAGGGAAGATCTATGCCACAGACCGAGACGAGAATGATGTTCTTTCTTTCAGTCAGAGACCACAAACAAAGAGTCTTTTCAAAATCAACAGACAGGATGGGAAGATTGTGGCACTAAATGGCCTGGAGCCTGGAAGGTAAATTAAATGCAACCTTAATTTGAAACAACCTTAGATCAAATGTGTTTTTCTTTAGTTATGGGCACTTGTGGCTTGTTGACCTTGATATAAAAATCTACTCTCTTAAAACACTTTTCACACTCACACTAGTTTATTTCATTTAAAGTTTAATTAGTCTTCTGCATGTCCTCAAACATGACTAGCAAATGCAAATCTTGCAGCTTTATAGCTATCATTTATAAAGATAGTTAATTAATAATTAATATTTTTCAAGCTTGTTGCATTATTTGACAAAATTACAGCTTGATTGTAAATGAAGAAAATAATTTGGTAACATTTTACAATAAGGTTTCATTTATTAACTTTAGTTAACTACATTCGTTATCATGATAAATATACAGCATTTACTAATCTTAATGTTAATCTCAACATTTACTAAAACATTTTTAAGGTAAAAAGTTTTATCTGTTAACATTAGTTAATGCACTGTGAACTAACTTGAACATGAACACTTTTATTAACCAACATTAATTGCTAATAAATGCTGTAAAAATATATTGCTCATTGTTAGTTCATGTTAGTTAATGCATTAACTAATGTTAACAAATGAGACCTTATTGTAAAGTGTTGCCAACAATTCTATTGGAAAGTTATTGGGGGAAAAAGCTATTGGTTGAAAAATTGTTGATCCCCAACAAACCGTTTTCATACTGGTGTGATGAATCTTCAACCAGATGGAACTGGATTAAATATTTTGACTGTTCTGATCCCAGTCTGACTTATGACCTGTAATTATGCCTGAATCATAATCATGCTCTGTTCGTTGTTGGCCAGAGGAGAACTGGCCCCCTGACTGAGCCTGGTTTCTCCCAAGGTTTTTTTTCTCCATTTTTGTCACCTGATGGAGTTTGGGTTCCTTGCCGCTGTTGGCTATGGCTTGCTTAGTTAGGGACACTTGATATTCAACAATGTTTTTAATCTGCCTCCATTGTCACCATTGTATGCAAACTTTACTGAGCTGGACGATGACATCACTGATTTCTCCAGAGCCAATTAATAGCTTAATAACTATTGATTTTTACAAAGGAATGAATCAATACTGAACTTACTTAAGCTGGACAATGACACCATTTTCCTCTAGAGCTGCTGTGCAGCCAAAATTATTTTCCTGTTATCACTGTAAAGCTGCTTTGACTCAATCTGCATTGAAAAAAAGCGCTATATAAACAAAAGGTGACTTGAATGTGGTGGAAATGACAGCTGTGGCACAGTCAGTATTTGTGTAATTTAAAATACATCATTTTCACATTAAAATGTTTCAGAATTTCATAGTTGTTTTTTTAAAGTAATAAGTAATATTCTAGGACAAGCATAAAACTACAAAATCTAGACATAACATTTTTTAAAAAATAGCCTCATACTATTTGTGAAATTGTATATAACAAAAAGAAACTTAGTTTTTATAAAAATAAACCCACACAAAAGTGGTGGTAGTTAGAGAAACACTTATTAAAATGAACAGCTTGAATATCTCTCTTTTTTCAGTGCAATGTATTGATTAATTAGCAGATTCAGATATAAATTAAAGTTTTAATATTATTGGCTAATTAATATGTATTTCTATATATGTTTTTGTGCTTGTGAAACAGCATATTTGCTTCATAATAATCAGTAGCCAGAATTATTTTAGGTTTTATTTTTGTTTTATTATAGTTGTATTAATATTTTGAATTAGCTTTTATTTTCACATTTCATACAGTTTTCATGTTAATTTTACTATAATTTTAAGTAATTTCATTATGTGCTTTTGTCATTTTATTAATTCATTTATTTTAAAATATTACTATTTAGGTTTAAATTATTTTTATTTCAGTTTTAGTTATAGTTTTTTTATTTATTTCCAGTTAATAACTTTAGTGCTTCAACTTTAAATTATTTGAGTTTATAGCTAATGCTAACATTTCTAATTTTAATTTAGTTTAAGTTTTTCAGCTAATATTTTATTTCAGCTTTATTTCAATTAAGAGAAATGTTTTTAATAGTGTCAGAGCTGATAGCCTCATAGGTAATGCATGCTGCGAAACTGCGCTTTGGGTGACCCAAGTTCTGTTCCGGACTCCACTCCCCTCTCTCTCCCACTTCATTTCCTGTCCTCTCTCAAAACTGTACTGTATCTGTATCTGAATAAAGGCAAAAAGGCCAAAAATGAAGAGAAAAAAAGAAAAAGAAAATGAAAAAAAGTTTTTTTTATTAGTTCTAGCTTTAGTTAACGATAATAACCCTGTCTGTAACACAATGTTTTTCTCCAGATACTCCCTGAACGCTACAGTCAGTGATGGCCGGTTTTCTGTGACCGTGGCTGTTAGTGTCCAGGTGGAGCAAGCCACAGATGAGATGGTGCAGAACGCAGTGACTCTCCGTTTCCAAGACCTGTCCCCTGAGGATTTTGTGGGTGTTTACATGGAAGACCTGAAGAAGGTGCTCCGTAGCTCACTGGTCAGTGATGGGATGGGTGTTATCGACGGGCCAGACCCCCTCCACATTTTAGGAGTGCAGCCACTGAGTCGCTCCAGTCAGCTGGAGGTGCTTCTTGCGGTGGAGACTCCAGATGGGGGTTTTGTGGGCCCAGGGGAACTGGCTCTCAAGCTGGAAGAGGCGAAGGGTTTACTAAAGGGAGCACTGCGGGTGGTCAACATCCTGGATCAGAGCTGCTCAGGGGAGCTTGAGTGCGGGGAGAGAGTCTGTGAGCTCACCCTCAGTCTCGACCCCATCGGCTTGGTCACCTACACCACCTCCAGATTGAGCTTTGTGTCTCCACGCTTCAGCAGGAAAGAGATGTGCACATGCCCGGGTTAGCGCTCATCTGCTGTCTCAAATTCTAATTCAAATATTTATTCTAGGATGCATTTCATAGTATGCATTATTTATCCTGGTTGATTCAATTCAAACAGTTGCTTGACTCGCAGAATTTCCATTTGCTTGCTTTTTAACTTTTTTTTGCCCACTGCAGGAGGAATATGTCCATCTTCTCTAGAGCTTTGTGATGGCCAAACGTGTCCGTCAGACATGCAGTGTGTGCGCAGTGGTCCCACAGCGCCCTCTCTCTGTCAGTGTCTGCCTGACACGCTGGACAAATGCGCAGGTTAGACTCAAATATGCTTTTCACACTGCTCCTTTTTAAATTTTGGCCTAAGGCCACTTTTAACCCAGGGTAAAGCAGCATTTCACATTTCAAAAAGGGGGTTAGCAACACTTTTAACACAGAATGTGACAGTGAGTTTTGAGATTGTAAATATTAAAGTGTTTGTCATCTGTTAAAGGTTGTAGTTAAAATAATGACGGCAAATGCATTAACAGCATTGGAAAAGCTGTTTTTATAAAGCTGTCCCGGAAATATTACAAAAGAATAAAAAAATATGTCTTATTTATATACATGTAATATATACATATCAGGGCTCGACAATAAGGACTGCCCGATGGCCCGGGGCCAGTGTGAACGACGCTCGGGACAGTAGACGGAACGGTCACTTGCCCGATCGGGCCAGTGCTGTAGGGTGTGCGATATATATCGTCTATGTCTATGATATTGTAATTGTTGATTTAACGATCTGAAATTATCGAGTATGTCCCTTAATTTACAAAAAACAAACAAAAACACACTCATTGAGTGCACGCATACAATACGTGACGTTAGACTAGTGCGCGTGCATATTTAGAGTGTACGCTTTCACTGCACGTGATTTAGTATACTAAAATGCCTTTAGAATACCCCAGAATTCGAGATAAGGGGCAAAAATGCCCCAGTATATCTTTTATATTTATATCATTTAATATAATTAACCAATATTACACAGCGCCGTTTTTCTCCAAATATCAGCAATTACAAATGTGATATTGATTTTATACAGAGTACAGTTTAATGAACAAGAACTTAATATCAAGTGACTTACATTTTAGACACCAAATCGCCTGTTTCACTCTATTTCGCCAACGAAAATAGTTCCAAACAAAGTCCACAGAATTGTTTTGCGTCTCTGAACAACACTTCCTGAATGAATCAGCCGCTTCAATGAATCGGTTGAATCCGGTTGAATCTCAATGACTCGCTCATTAGCAGGGACTTGCTGCCACCTACTGGCGGGTTTAATTTCAGGTTTAAAGTGTCTTTTCATTTTTAAAATAATTTCAAATAACAGTATTTAACGTTTTATATTTTCAGCATTTCAAAACATTATTTATGCATCTGTAACTGCTCTTGACTGATTAATAAAGCTTAATCTATAGTTATATAGTTATAGATATTACAATTTCTGTACCTGAAAATCCTGTTTAAACCTACATGAAAAACTTGAAGAGCATTGTTTATTTAATTTATATGTTTGTTCTGTTGTATTCATTTGTGCTACTACTCGTAATTTGATTATTTATTACTATTTTATTACTTGTTGTTTATTTATATAACAATATTTAAAATTTAAGTGAGTTAATCTAGTAGCTTTTGGTGTCATAACCTTATTTATTAATGTTACATGTATCAAAAACAACGAAAACAATAACTTGGCTTATTTCATAGGCCCATTTTCTTTTCTGTTACTTTATAAATTTTTTGTTGTGGGACAAGTGAAAATTTTGGGCCAGTAGAAAAAATCCTTAGCGTTGAGCCCTGCATATATTTATTTGCTACTGTATTAATTTGGTTCATAACTGTAAAGGGAATAGCTTTACCTAATAAATATTTTTCTCAGAATTCATGTGTATTTATTTAAATATTAGATTTTACTAGTCCATACTTTTTTAATCAAAAATTTTAAATTATACAAAAAAGAAAAGAAACTGCTTTTCTTTGTGTTACGTACAGAAGGGAGCGGAGACACAGGTAAGTGCAAAGCAGGGTTTTATTTAGGTCAACAGAGCGTGCTGGAGTGATGCAGGTGAGTGTAGACAAGATGATACGTGGCTTGGTGATCGTGCTGGCTTCTGATGCTGGTTGTTGTTGTTGCAGGTTGCGTGGATGCAGACGAACGTGGAGCAGACGAGGCACACTGAACTCACAAGGAACACGGAGACACAAGGAGTCACGGAGAACACAGGAGACAGGTAAGTAGACAGCAATCGGAGTCCTGAAGGTAAGCATAGCATGTAGGTATGCATTAACGAGACCGGACGATGTGTGTGTGTTCAGTGTGCTCTTTTATGTGGCAGTGGTGATGAGTGCTGATGCGTGACAGGTGTGGCTGATCAGTACTCAGGAGAGGGAGTGCGCTGTGATTGGGTGACTGTGGAGCCTGGCGTGTCTGTGACATTACCCCCCCCTCCACGGTCCGCTCCTGAGGACCGTGGACCCCGACGTCGTGGTGGTCGCCCCCTGCCACGAGGAGCTGGTCTGCTTGGGTGTCTGGAATGGAATTCGTCGAGAAGGTTAGGATCAAGGATATCATTTCTGGGTACCCATGAGCGTTCTTCGGGGCCATATCCTTCCCAGTCCACGAGATATTCTAGGAAACCACCACGGCGCCGGGAGTCCAAGATGTCTTTGACCCGGTATGCCACTCCGTCTTCCACGATGAGTGGAGGAGGGGGTTCCTCGAGATCGCCAGGCTCTGTGGAGGGAAGAACAGAGGGGTGATGAGGCTTAAGGAGTGAGACATGGAAAACTGGGTGAATGCGGTACTCAGGGGGGAGTTGCAGGTGATAGGTGACTGGGTTGATCTGCCGGAGGATGGTGAAGGGGCCAACGAAGCAGGGACTCAGTTTCCTACACGGCAGGCGCATCTTGATGTCCCGGGTTGACAGCCAAACCTTCTGTCCTGGTTGGTACTGGGGTGCGTGGGAACGTCGAAGGTCAGCTGTCAACCTGCGCCTGCGTAGGGCCCGTTGGAGCTGTAGATGGGCTGAGTCCCAGACCCTCTCGCTCTCCCGGAACCAGTAATCCACCGCCGGGACATCTGATGGTTCCCCATCCCAGGGGAACAGTGGGGGCTGATAGCCGAGTACGCATTGGAAAGGTGTCAGACCGGTGGTGGGTTGTCGGAGAGAGTTCTGGGCGTACTCGGCCCAGCCCAGGAACTGGTTCCAGGAGTCCTGGTGGCCGTGACAGAAGGTACGGAGGAAACGGCCTATCTCCTGAATCTTCCTCTCCGTCTGCCCGTTCGTCTGCGGATGGTATCCAGAAGACAGACTGATGGCCACACCTAGGAGCTTAAAAAAGGCTTTCCAGACCCGGGACGTGAACTGGGATCCACGGTCGGACACTATGTCTTCGGGCAATCCATAGTAGCGGAATACATGGTTGAATAACAGTTCGGCGGTTTCCATGGCTGTGGGGAGTCCAGGTAGGGGAAGTAACCGACAGGACTTGGAGAAACGGTCGACTATCACGAGCACACAGGTGCATCCTTCGGAGACTGGGAGGTCGGTTATGAGGTCGACTCCTAGGTGTGACCACGGACGTGTTGGAACGGGCAGAGGTTGTAGTTTGCCGGAGGGAAGATGGCGTGGGCTCTTGGAGATAGCACATTCCCTGCACCCCTGCATGTACCTCCTGACGTCAGATCTCATGTTGGGCCACCAGAAACGCTGCTTCAACAGCGAGAGGGTCTCATTGACCCCTGGGTGGCCAGTGCCCAGTGAAGTATGTGAGGAGTGGATTAGGGGAGTGCGTCGTGCTCGTGGGACATACTTCAATCCGGTGGGGCAACCCGGCGGGGTGTTGGTGGAGGCATTGGGCTCGGGGAGCGTTTCCTCTGACCAGGAGATGGGATTGACAAAGAGCTTCTCGGGGAGTATGGGCTCTGGATCTTCATTTCCTTCTTCAAGGTTATATAGACGAGACAGTGCGTCCGCTTTCACGTTCTTGGGACCAGGGAGATAAGAGATCTTGAAATCAAAGCGGGTGAAAAACAGAGCCCATCTCGCTTGGCGGGGGTTCAACCTCTTGGCATCCCGTAGATACCCCAGGTTCTTGTGGTCGGTTAGAACCAGAAATGGGTGTTTTGCTCCCTCAAGCCAATGCCTCCACTCCTCCAAGGCGAGCTTGATGGCAAGAAGCTCACGGTTGCCGATGTCATAGTTGACCTCCGCCGGGTTGAGTTTCCGGGAGAAGAAAGCACATGGGTGGAGTTTCTTTGGATTCCCCTGCTGCTGGGACAGCACCGCTCCCACTCCGGTGGTGGAGGCGTCTACCTCCACGACGAATGGGAGATCAGGATCGGGATGAGCCAGGAGGGGAGCGGTAGTGAATGCTGTCTTCAGGTGTTCAAACGCTTGCGTGGCTGCTGGCGTCCAGGACAGAGACTTGGGCTTATGGCGGAGGAGGTTGGTGAGTGGACTGGTGATGGAACTGTAGTTCAGGATGAATCGACGATAGAAATTAGCAAATCCTAGGAAACGTTGGAGTTCTTTTACGGAGGTGGGAGTGGGCCAGTCTTTGACAGCAGTGACCTTCCTCTCGTCCATGCGGACGCCACTGCGGTTGATGTTATAACCCAGAAAACTGCACTGAGGGCTGATGGAAAGTGCATTTCTCGGCTTTCAGATAGAGCTGGTGTTCCCTCAGCCGTTGGAGGACCTCCGCAACGTGTTGGCGATGTTCGGCCAGGCTCCGGGAGTAAATCAAAATATCGTCAATGTAGACCAGGACAGATCTGTGCAGGAACTCCCGGAGCACCTCATGCATGAAATCTTGAAATACGGAGGGGGCGTTGACCAGTCCATATGGCATAACGAGATATTCGTAGTGGCCAGTAGGTGTTACGAACGCTGTTTTCCACTCGTCCCCCTCATGTATTCTGATGAGGTTGTACGCGCTGCGGAGGTCCAACTTGGTGAACACAGTGGCGCCGCGCAGATGTTCCAGGGCTGATGGGATGAGAGGAAGGGGATAACGGAACTTCACAGTGATTTGGTTGAGTGCTCTGTAGTCGATGCAGGGCCGCAAGCCTCCGTCCTTCTTAGCCACGAAGAAAAAGCTGGAAGCAGCAGGGGAAGTGGACGGTCGGATGTAGCCTTGTTTCAGAGCCTCGTCGATGTATTCCTCCATGGCTTTCTCCTCCGGAATGGATAGGGAGTAGATTTTCCCTCTGGGCACTGGCTCACCTGGGATGAGGTCGATGGCGCAGTCCCATGGCCGGTGGGGAGGCAGCTTGGAGGCTTTCTTCGGACAGAAGACATCACTGAAGTGGGAATAACATGCTGGGATCTCTGTGGAACGTTTCTCTAGGGGGCTTTCCACAGTAGTTGCACAGACTTGAATGGTTTTGGAACTCGGAGAACTAGGAACTGGAAACTCAGGAAAACAGTCTTGAAAGCATTGGTTACCCCACTTCAGGATCTCTCCTGTCCTCCAGGAGATGGTGGGGTTGTGCTGCTCTAGCCACGGGCGCCCCAGAATCACGTCAGCCGTTGAGTTCTCCAGAACCAGCAATTGAATCTCCTCTTTATGGAGAACTCCGACTTGGAGATGGAGGGGTCCCACACTGTAGCGTACTTGCCGTAGAGGTTTTCCAGTTACCGCGTGGATCTGTAGACAAGATGTTACGTGGCTTGGTGATCGTGCTGGCTTCTGATGCTGGTTGTTGTTGTTGCAGGTTGCGTGGATGCAGACGAACGTGGAGCAGACGAGGCACACTGAACTCACAAGGAACACGGAGACACAAGGAGTCACGGAGAACACAGGAGACAGGTAAGTAGACAGCAATCTTAGTCCTGAAGGTAAGCATAGCATGTAGGTATGCATTAACGAGACCGGACGATGTGTGTGTGTTCAGTGTGCTCTTTTATGTGGCAGTGGTGATGAGTGCTGATGCGTGACAGGTGTGGCTGATCAGTACTCAGGAGAGGGAGTGCGCTGTGATTGGGTGACTGTGGAGCCTGGCGTGTCTGTGACACTTTGTTACTGCATAATGTATTTGTATTCATTTTAAAGAGTATTGAGATACATGTATATGTATACATGTAGCAAATGTTGCAATCATTGTATATAATGCAAATATGTTGAAACCGCTGTCTACAGACATTTTGCTCTAATTGAAACATTCTTTTTCTCTGGGGATAGTGTGATATAATACAAGTTATACCATATAAAAATGTTAATTTTAAGCCCCTCAAGCAGTTCCAAGTTAGAATCTGTGTCATTACAAATACATTACAAAGTCATTACAAAGTCATTACCAATATTTCTGAATGCATATTCATTTAGCTTGATATAGCTGGCAAAACTTGTACTGTAAAACGTTAAAGGGTACATAACACACACAGTTTCTGCCAATCTCATGTTAATCTTGAGTACCTATAGAGTAGTATAGCATCCTTCATATCTCTGAAGAGTCTTTAGTTTTATCATATTTATAAAAGACAGATACGCTTTACCGAGTCTTTCCGAAAACAGCCGAGCTCCTGGAGGCCTGCCGTGAGTGGAGCTAAAGAGTGATGAGCACGCGCAGCTTTTGCGTAGCGATTGTCTGCAAGCTATCGATGGTCAGCTAAACAAATGTATTTAAACACACACATTACACCATTGCATTATCCCTGGATAACTTTTGATTCATTATACGTTCGTGTTGTTTACATTATATGCACTTACGTGCCGATTGCCAACAAAACAGATATTTGATGCAGTTTAACTCACCACCTGCGGTTCCGACTCATGACCGGGATCATTATCGCTGTGACGAAGGAGTATATTTGGCACAGAAATTCTCCATCACATGTCCAACTCGTTTTTTGAAACTTTGGCCATGTTTAGCATGAGAATGCAACTCTTTAACAGTGTAAATAAGTCAGAATGCATGAAATAGCTTTAGACCCCCCCTTTAATTTCCTTTCAAATAATGTCTCCCTGTCAAACATATATTTAAATTACATTACAGTGCACATCGTTGAGGTCAAACACTTGTATATCTTTTGTGAAAATATGTATAAATAGCAGGTTTTTTAAAGTTTTTCTCCCTTTGATTGACTGACTGATTTCTGTGCCTGTGCTGGCAGGTCAGACATCTTTGAGCTTTGCAGGGAACAGTTACATCAAATACAGAGTGACAGACAGTGATAAGAGCGGAGACCTGAAGCTGGGCTTGAGAATCAGAACGCTGCAGAGCCAAGGAGTCATCATGTACACACGTGCTGACCCCTGCACAATGCTCAAGGTAACGTGAATATTCCCCCGTGAATGTTTTGCTGGGTTATAGGGCCTTAAAGGGTTAGTTCACCCAAAAATGAAAATTCTGTCATTAATTACTCACCCTCATGTCATTCCACACCCGTAAGACCTTCGTTCATCTTTGGAAAACAAATTAAGATAGTTTTGATGAAATTCGATGGCTCAGTGAGGCCTGCATTGCCAGTAAGACAATTAACAATTTCAGTGCCCAGAAAGATACTAAAAACATTTTTAAAACAGTGCATGTGACTACAGTGGTTCAACCTTAATGTTATGAAGCGACGAGAATACTTTTTGTGTGCCAAAAAACAAAATAACTTTATTCAATAATATCTAGTGATGGGCGATTTCAAAACACCGCTTCATGAAGCTTTGAAGCTTTGCGAATCTTTTGTTTCGAATCAGTGGTTCAGAGCGTGAATCAAACAGGTATCAAACTGCCAAAGTCACGTGATTTCAGTAAACGTGGCTTCGTTACATCACAAGTGTTTCGAAATTTCAATGGTTCACCACTGGGGGGCGTGACTTTGGTACTTTGATTCACGCTCCGGACCACTGATTTGAAACAAAAGATTCGTAAAGCTTCGAAGCTTCATGAAGCAGTGTTTTGAAATCACCCATCAATAGATATTGTTGAAAATATATATATATATATATATATACTTTTCCATATAAAATTGTGTTTTCTGTTGTGAGTGATTGTATAATTGGGTGAATTCCAGGGCACTTGCGTGTCATAATTTAGCCATTCGGAATGTACTTGGCAAAGGGAGCAATGAAAGACTCATCCTAATCATCTTCATGGGTGAAAAAAAGTAATTTGGAATTGCCCAGTTGTGTTTGCTCTAGTGAGTGGTTGTGTGTCTGTGTTTGTTCAGATAGAGGAAGGGCGTCTGTGGTTCCAGATGGACTGTGACAACAGACTGGACATCCTGGGCATCTCCGGTCGTCCGATCAACGACGGGTCCTGGCACACCGTGAACCTGGAACTCACCAGTAACTACACTCTCCTTTCGCTGGACGACAGCTATGTGGAGCGGCGGCGTTCTGCACGGGCCCCTGTCCGCATCTGGCCCCTGGCTGCAGACGGATTGCTATTCTTCGGGGCTCAGGTGTTGAAGAGTCCAGTGGGCAGAGGCGGCCAGAGGCCCCCACGGGCACAAGAAGGCTTCCAAGGATGCCTCGGGTCCATCATGCTCAATGGGAATGAACTCCCTCTACAAAATAAGAGGAGCCGGTACGCAGAGGTAGCTGGGCTGAGTGACGTGAAGCTGGGATGTGTTTTATATCCTGATCCGTGCCTCGGAGTGCCGTGCCAGAATGGAGCTTCTTGTGCAAATCTGCCCTCTGGTGGTAAGGAATAGAAAGTGCATATAATGCTCAGATTTTAGTCAGTAGCTCTATCTTACAAGTTTTGGTTCTTACTGCATTTGTTCCCAGATTTCTCCTGCAGCTGTCTGCCACAGTTCACGGGGTCTCGGTGTGAGATGGAGGTGACGTCCTGCGTGCCCTCACCTTGTCAGAACGGGGGTGATTGTAAAGCTGTGGGGAACACCTTCCTCTGTGGCTGCCTCAAAGGCTTCACGGGACTCATGTAAGACATTTTATTTCACTATGTACTATTTGTGATTTTGTAAGCATTTTTCAATATTCTTGCATACATTTCAGACCTTAATGACTTTCAAATTGTCACACCACACAGACAGTTTTGAGACAAGTGTTACCACCAAAGACATCAGTATATGAGTGTGTGTGTGTGTGTGTGTATATATATATATATATATATATATATATATATGCATGTACACACACATGTGTATATATATATGTGTGTGTGTGTGTGTGTGTATATATATATATATATATATATATATATATATATATATATATATATACAGTATATCACAGAAGTGAGTACACCCCTCACATTTTTGTAAATATTTTATTATATCTTTTCATGTGACAACACTGAAGAAATGACACTTTGCTACAATGTAAAGTAGTGAGTGTACAGCTTGTATAACAGTGTAAATTTGCTGTCCCCTCAAAATAACTCAACACACAGCCATTAATGTCTAAACCGCTGGCCACAAAAGTGAGTACACCCCTAAGTGAAAATGTCCAAATTGGGCCCAATTAGCCATTTTCTCTCTCCAGTGTCATGTGACTCGTTAGTGTTACAAGGTGTTACAATGGGGAGCAGGTGTGTTAAATTTGGTGTTATCGCTCTCACTCTCTCATACTGGTCACTGGAAGTTCAACATGGCACCTCATGGCAAAGAACTCTCTGAGGATCTGAAAAAAATAATTGTTGCTCTACATTAAGATGGCGTAGGCTATAAGAAGATTGCCAAGACCCTGAAACTGAGCTGCAGCACGGTGGCCAAGACCATACAGCGGTTTAACAGGACAGGTTCCACTCAGAACAGGCCTCGCCATGGTCGACCAAAGAAGTTGAGTGCACGTGCTCAGCGTCATATCCAGAGGTTGTGTTTGGGAAATAGACGTATGAGTGCTGCCAGCATTGCTGCAGAGGTTGAAGGGGTGGGGGGTCAGCCTGTCAGTGCTCAGACCATACGCCACACACTGCATCAAATTGGTCTGCATGGCTGTCGTCCCAGAAGGAAGCCTCTTCTAAAGATGATGCACAAGAAAGCCTGCAAACAGTTTGCTGAAGACAAGCAGACTAAGGACATGGATTACTGGAACCATGTCCTATGGTTTGATGAGACCAAGATAAACTTATTTGGTTCAGATGGTGTCAAGCGTGTGTGGCGGCAACCAGGTGAGGAGGACAAAGACAAGTGTGTCTTGCCTACAGTCAAGCATGGTGGTGGGAGTGTCATGGTCTGGGGCTGCATGAGTGCTGCCGGCACTGGGGAGCTACAGTTCATTGAGGGAACCATGAATGAGCAGAGCATGATCCCCTCCCTTCGGAGACTGGGCCGCAGGGCAGTATTCCAACATGATAACGACCCCAAACACACCTCCAAGATGACCACTGCCTTGCTAAAGAAGCTGAGGATAAAGGTGATGGACTGGCCAAGCATGTCTCCAGACCTAAACCCTATTGAGCATCTGTGGGGCATCCTCAAACGGAAGGTGGAGGAGCACAAGGTCTCTAACATCCACCAGCTCCGTGATGTCGTCATCACTCCAGTGGCAACCTGTGAAGCTCTGGTGAACTCCATGCCCAAGAGGGTTAAGGCAGTGCTGGAAAATAATGGTGGCCACACAAAATATTGACACTTTGGTCCCAATTTGGACATTTTCACTTAGGGGTGTACTCACTTTTGTGGCCAGCGGTTTAGACCAATGGCTGTTTGTTGAGTTATTTTGAGGGGACAGCAAATTTACACTGTTATACAAGCTGTACACTCACTACTTTACATTGTAGCAAAGTGTCATTTCTTCAGTGTTGTCACATGAAAAGATATAATAAAATATTTACAAAATATTTACTGTGAGATACTGTGTGTGTGTATGTATGTATGTATATATATATATATATATATATATATATATCAATACACACTGTATATAATAATCTTAATATGCTATTAATGTCTACCAATCATGTTTTAATCACCAAATTGTTTTAATGAGGTATCTAACACCAATAAAATATGTATTAATACAGATTTAAAACATATCTAAATATTTATAAATAATCAAGTCTGAAAGTCTGAGGACTTTATATTTTCCATGATTGGTTAACTTTAAAAGCCTTTTTTAAAGATGTTTTAAAATTATTATTTTCTTTTGACAGTCAAAAACATAATTACAATTTTGCTAATAATTTTATAGTTTGTTTTTTAAATTGCTTTCAGTTTGAACAGTTTGGATTTTTATGTTTATCTCACTTAACAGAAGCGAAACCTTTTAAGGGGCCATTTGTATATTTAATTATGACAATTATGAGAAGAAAAATGTGTTTCTTCTGAAATATGTTTGGTAAGGCCATCTTGTGTTGTAGAGAGCACGTAACCAGCAGCTCACTTTAATTACACTCTCTTCTGAAAGCCATTATCCTTAGCGTTCACCTGCTGCTTTCATTCTGAGACCTTGATTGTTTGAACTACTGGTTCAATACATGCAAATTTGACCTTTCTCACTAATTACTAAAATCATTTAATAAATAAATTAAATAAACAGATTTTAGAGCAATCCATCACAGAAATCCCATTAAGGCTTCTCTAATTTCTTTGTGCCCTGATAATTCTTTTTTTCAATATGAGATGAATTGGAGTTATTTCTCCACTAGATGATGCTGTTGTTACTTTTTTTAAGCAAACCTTAACATACACCTGCACAAAACCTGGGATACTGAACAAACTTGCGACACTGAACAAAAAATGGGATACTGGGACCTGTGTCCTTTTCCTCTCTATATCCTTTTTATTGTGGAGAGAAAGTAATGAAAACCTAATTGCTTTATATAACTACTATAAAGCTACTTTCTCTGCATTCCCCTCTGTCATTACGTTATGCAATACAAACAACCCTCTCATTATGTTCTCTTATGCTCACTTGAGAAATTTGCTTAACTTTCTTGCACTCAGAGTACATGTAAAGAGTTCTCTGAACAGCAGATCATCACATACTTGCTGTTTGCAGCACAGTTGGGAATTTGAGTTCTGATTAATATAAAAATGTATGAATCTTTAAAGGCAACAAATCTCTCTCTTCTCTCTCAGATAATGATAGAAGCACTAATGCTATGTTCAGAAGAGCATACAAATAGTTATTATTCATGCTGTTTATAGTAAGTATAGTGTGGGGGAAGTATGTAGTATATACTGTGCAGTGTATGCCAATTTTCTGTATAGAGAGAATTCCAACACTACCGTTCAAAATTTTTTTTTTTTTTTTTTTTTTTTTTTAAAGAAGTTAATACTTTTATTCAGCAAGGATGTATTAAAGAGATTGAATTCAAGTTACAGACATTTATTACAAAGAAATCTATTTCAAATAAATGCTGTTCTTTTGAATCATCAAAAAAAAAAAAAAAAGTATCACAATTTACACAAAAAATATTAAGCAGACTGTTTTCAACATTGATCATAACAGAATGATTTCTGAAGGATAATGTGACACTGAAGACTGGAGTAATGATGCTGAAAATTCACCTTTGCCATCACAGGAATAAATTTTAAATTTTAATCATATTTCACAATATTACTGTTTTTACTGTATTTTTGATTAAATAAATGCCCTGGTGAGCATAAGAGAAAAACATTTAAAAAAAAAAAAAAAAAAAAACTTACTGACCCCAAACTTTTGTGTCATTTGATTTACACAAAACTGAATTGAAAGAGGCGAAATAACAGTTAATTGTGTGCCACTCCAAGCAACACAATGAGGCTTGTGAGCACACTGTAGCATGCAACTGTTTAAAACATGGAATAATGCAGTTATAAAGGGATAGCCCACCCCAAAATGAATATTCTCTCATCATTTACTCCACCTCATGCCTCAGATGTATATGACTTTTTTCTTCAGATGAACACAAAGTATTTTGGAAAATTAATCCATCTCTGTGAGTCCATATAATGCAAATGGATAGTAAACAAAAAGTTGACATTTTCAAAATAGCCCAATTGTGCGGGAAAACCGCAACCCTGGCAACACTGGTTCTCTCTCACCGGACTTGTGTTTAGGTGAGGTAAAGGGGAAAGCAGGCAGTGGACCAAAGCACTGAGGCAAGGGAGGGGGGAAAATGTTTGCCCTGGTAAAATGTTTGCGTTTGTATTGTTTTACTACTTACACAATTGTTTTAAGTATATCATTACATGTCAATACACAGCTTGGTTTTTAATGATATTTTTAGGGGGGACAACCCTCAGATGGAGGGGGTCCTGACCCCCCGACCCCCCCGTGATTTCCGCCATGCCGTTGTGTTCACTTTGCATGGTTTTTGAAGCGTCAGCTTTTGGGTTATTATCCATTTGCTTTATATTGACTCACAGAGATGGATTACTTTTCGAAAAATCTTTGATTGCGTTCATCTGAAGCAAGAAATATACAGTACATATACATCTGAGACGGCATGAGCATGAGTAAATGATGTAATAATTTTCATTTTTGGATGGAGTATCCCTTTAATAAATAGTATGCAGTATATACTGCAAAGTATAAAGCAAATAGGCTGTTGGAAATTAAATACTAGCTTACTAACACAAACAAATCCTTCTGTCCACAGATGTGACGAGGATGTGAACGAGTGTGAGAGGGAAGAGTGTGAGAACGGCGGGGCCTGTGTGAACACATTTGGAGCCTTCTACTGTAACTGCACCGTGGGCTTTGAGGGTCAGTTCTGTGGGCAGCCATCTCTGGATGGCCCAGACACTCAGGCTGAGGCACTGTCGTACGTTGGCCCGGGAGAGATCATCGGCATCGGCGTGTTGCTCTTCGTGGTGCTGGTCCTGCTGACCCTGCTGGCCGCATTCCGTAAAAAAGTCCTCCGGAAGGACTGGAGCCGAGGGGAGGCGGTGGGCATCTCCACAGAGACCAACTACATGCTGCAGAAGACGGGAGTGGGAGCCGAGGGCATTGAGTTCAAAGCCGTACGGGTCAGTGGCGAGTGTCGCGCCAGCCTCTACCGGAAAGACAGCGCAGGAGGGCCACCTCAGGTCATGGTGCGGCCCACAGCCTACACGCTTCCCCACTGCCACGGAATCCTACGAGGGGAAACGGAGAAGGCGGAAGGAGGGCTGGCCACCCTCTCCTGCCCTCCGCAGATGAGCACCTTCCAGGCGGATCCGCCTCTCATCCTAGGGATGCCGAGGAGAGGTGTGGCTGTCTGCAGCGTGGCGCCTAATCTCCCCCCGTCCATGTCCCCAAACCCAACTGAACGCAGCCCTATCCGCAAACCGCCGTGGGAAGAGGAGGATGAGGAGGATGAAGATGAAGACAACACTATGGAGCATCAAGTCCAAGCTCTGGAGTGGGAAGACAGGGGATATCAGGCGGACGGAGAGGAAGCGTACAGAACTGAGGGTAACGATGTGGCACACACACTCTTCACTTGTCTCAGATCAAACAGAGGTTGACAGAACTGTAGCCAGAGCGATTTCAGCGTGACTCCATAACTCCCCATGGCCAATTAAATGCCAGCCTTTGTGTGGCTGAGATTATACATATGCACCCTGGTCTCTATTCGCAAAATCCATCGTACAATAATGTGTAATGGAGCGCAGTTAGCTTAGAGATAACATGAGGCTTTCACACAAAAGGAGGAAGTGAAGCATTTAGAGTCTATCATCATGATTCAAACAGAAACATCCACATGATAAATGCTATGCATAATGCTTTTAATCACAATGATATACAGTAGTGGCCAAAAGTGATGTCAGGAGGGGATATTTGTTTTTAATGACCCTACAAGTTCAATGAAATCATTATATATTTTTAATATTTTAAATATGAAGGAAGAACAAAACACTAAACCTGTTTAAAGGGTTAGTTCACCCAAAAATGAAAAAATTCCGTCATTTATTACTCACCCTCATGTCGTTCCACATCTGTAAGACCTTCATTCATCTTCGTAACACAAATTAAGAAATTTTTGATAAAATCCGATGGCTCAGTGAGGCCTGCATTGACAGCAAGATCATTTCCTTTTTCAATGCCCAGAAAAGTACTCAAAACATATTTAAAACAGTTCATGTGACTACAGTGGTTCAACCTTAATATTATAAAGTGATGAGAATATTTTTTGTGTGCCAAAAAACCCCCCAAAATAATGACTTTTCAACAATATCTAGTGATGGCCGATTTCAAAACACTGCTTCATGAAGCTTTACGAATCTTTTGTTTCGAATCAGCGGTTCGGATTGCATATCAAACTGCCAAAGTCACGTGAACTATTGAAATTTCGAAACACTTATGACGTAACGAAGCCTCGTTTACTGAAATCATGTGACTTTGGTGCTCTGAGCCACTGATTTGAAACAAAAGATTCGTAAAGCTTCGAAGCTTCATGAAGCAGTGTTTTGAAATCTGCCATCACTAGATATTGTTGAAAAGTCATTATCTTGTTTTTTTTGGCCAACAAAAAGAATTCTCGTCGCTTTATAATATTAAGGTTGAACCACTTTAGTCACATGAACTGTTTTAAATATGTTTTGAGTACCTTTCTGGATCTTGAGAAGTTCGGTGGCATTGCTGGCAATAGAGACCTCACTAAGCCATCGGATTTTATCAAAAATATCTTAATTTGTGTTCCAATGATGAACGAAGGTCTTACGGGTGTAGAACAACATGAGGGTAAATAATAAATGACATCATTTTCATTTTTGTGTGAACTAACCCTTTAAGGTATTTATCTGACCATTATTTGGCAAAAAAAAAGAGGCAAACTACAACTACAGGTTTTATTTTACTATACAAAAAAAAAAAAAAAAAAAAAGCATAGAAAAACAAAAAGCTCACAGGAAAAAGCATATACTGACTACAACATAATCAGTTATCAATATTTCATTGGTTCTCTCTTTTTTTTGTTAATAATTTCTTTGTATGACAGCCTGGCCAAAAATTATGCCCGCACAGTTTGGCAAATAAAACGATTGACTCCAAACAAATGTTTTATAATATTTGAATAAAGGGTGAAGATGTCTTTTTTCCTAGGTTGGACATCACTTTTGGCCACTACTGTATGAAAAATAACTGGATTTTAATCAAATCTCCTTTCCATGATTTTGTACTCAGCAATGTTTCGAATTGGCTCCATGTTGAAAATTGACTGGGGACTCATAAATTGTTTCAAAACAAACCAGTTTATAGTAATCAGAATGTCATGCTGCAGCAGCCAACAGGAGCCTTGTTCCTCATAAAATATTTAACAGTCTAGCCATGCAGGTAGGCAGCTAGTACATATGTGAGGGTGATTATTACAATTCCTCTTGTGTAAATGTGTTACATGCGTCCACAGATTTTCTCTGCACATTGTGTTCTAAAACGAATGACCTTGGTCTTATTAGTGTTTTCTTTAAACAGAAACTCATTTGTCATGAACTGTTTGTTAGCTTTAGCAGTGTGTCATCTGGGATGAATATAGGACGGATATTATTGCTATTTCACTTTAGTAGATTTGCATGCCGTAGAGAGCATTAAGCCTTCAGTGCGGTTTTGTTTGTGCATATGTGCATGTCTGATTTTGGATATTAGATGTCTGTTTAGTGAATGCAAATGAGCCAGTAGTTAAGACTTGAGATGGCAATATTTGGCCCCACCACAAAAAATATTTTTGTTAGCAGCATTTTTTAGTTTTATATTAAAACATTTATTTGTTTAATTAATTTATTCGAAAATTAATTAACAAAATTAATTCAAAAGTGACAGTAAAGACATTTATGTTTTGAAAGATAAATGCTGTTCTTTTGAACTTTCTATTTATCAAAGAATCCTGGCAAAAATTTTGGTTTCCACAAAAATATTAAGCAGCACAACTGTTTTTAACATTGATAATAATACGAAATGTTTCTTGAGCACCAAATCAGCATATTAGAATGATTTCTGAAGGATCATGTGACACTGAAGACTGTAGTAATGATGCCATCACAGGAATAAATTACATTTTAAAATATATTACAATAGATTATTAACTGTTATTTTAATTAGTAATAATACTTCACAGTATTACTTTTTTTTTTTTAAATACATTCGAATACTTTTTTTATATTTACATTTGTTTCCCAAAAATAAAGATTTAAACAATTTTATTAGATTTTAATGTGCATAACAGGTGGAAATTTTGCAGTCATAATATAACTGCATGACAGCTATAAATTCATAAACACACATTAGCTGTAAGATTGTGAAAAAAACTTTGTGACAACAAGTCTCACGGTGGCCTTGGACCATTGCTATTGTTGTTCCCTGTTGCGGGTACTGTAGGTACTGTACGAATCACTGCATGTGTATGAATCTGTATAAGGATCTGCTGTTATATTCTTCTGCAGAAGCTGGAAATGCACCAGAGGAGGTCACCTGCTTCTCCGACAGCAGCACCAGCGAGGCGCACTCCCTCAGGTCTTTCCAGTCTGATTCCTGCGATGACAATGGTGAGATACATGCATTGCGAGGCCCAAAGACCTTAACATACCCTCCAAAAAAAAAAAAAGTTCTACTGCTCAGAGAATTTTTGAAGTTTAACTCGCCACTCTGGAAAAGTTCAGCAACTGTGTTAAAGGTGGAGCTGTTTCTTTAGGGCATTTTTTTCTATTATGCTTCCACATGGTCCTACAAAAATCATTAGGGCAAGACTGCAGCTTCTGAATAAACCACAGAGCAATTAGAAAACATAATGAATCAACCCTTTGCTTTGATGTTTTCTCACTTTTTGTTATGTAAGCCTTATCTCTTTGCACTCATCAGCTCTTTGTATTAGTCAGATTTTGATATGCTCAGTTTGGCCAAGGGAAGTCATTTACTCACTCTTATGTCTCTCTTCAATGCAATTAAAGTCAAACTCCCAAACATCAAAAAGGACAAAAACACACCACAAAAAAACTCATAAAGCCGCAGTCACACTAGAATTTGAGCATGCAAAAATTCTACACTGCAACAATCGTGATGTGGCATCTTTTTTAAAAACATAAATTCAACATGTGTATATATATATATATATATATATATATATATATATATATATATATATATATATATATATATACAGTGCCTTGCAAAAGTATTCATACCCACTGAACTTTTCCACATTTTGACACGTTACAACCACAAACAAAAATTTATTTTATTGGGATTTTATGTGATTGACCAACACAAAGTGGTACATAATTATGAAGTGAAAGGAAAATGATAAATGGTGTCCAAAATTTTTTACAAATAAATATCTGAAAAGTGTGGCGTGCATTTGTATTCAGCCCCCTTTACTCTGATACCCCTAAATAAAATCCAGTGGAACCAATTGCCTTCAGAAGTCACCTAATTAGTAAATAAGAGTCCACCTGTGTGTAATTTAATCTCAGTATAAATGCAGCTGTTCTGTGAAGCCCTCAGAAGTTTGTTAGAGAACATTAGTGAACAAACAGCATCATGAAGACCAAAGAACACAGCAGACAGGTCAGGGATAAAGTTGTGGAGATGTTTAAAGCAGGGTTAGGTTATAAATCAATATCCCAAGCCTTGAACATCTCATGGAGCACAGTACAATCCATCATCCGAAAATGGAAAGAGTATGGCACAACTGCAAACCTACCAAGACATGGCCGTCCACCTAAACTGACAGGCTGGGCAAGGAGAGCATTAGTCAGAGAAGCAGCCAAGAGGCTCATGGTAACTCTGGAGGAGCTGCAGAGATCCACAGCTCAGGTGGGAGAATCTGTCCACATGGAAACTATTAGTCGTGCACTCCACAAATCTGGCCTTTATGGAAGAGTGGCAAGAAGAAAGCCATTGTTGAAAGAAAGCCATTAGAAGTCCCGTTTGCAGTTTGCGACAAGCCATGTGGGGGACACACAAAACATGTGGAAGAAGGTGCTCTGGTCAGATGAGACCAAAATTGAACTTTTTGGCCTAAATGCAAAACGCTATGTGTGGCGGAAACCTAACACTGCACATCACCCTGAGCACACCATCCCCACCATGAAACATGGTGGTGGCAGCATCATGTTGTGGGGATGCTTTTCTTCAGCAGGGACAGGGAAGCTGGTCAGAGTTGATGGGAAGATGGATGGAGCCAAATACAGGGCAATCTTAGATGAAAACCTGTTAGAGTCTGCAAAAGACTTGAGACTGGGGCGGAGGTTCACCTTCCAGCAGGAACGACCCTAAACATACAGCCAGAGCTACAATGGAATGGTTTAGATCAAAGCATATTCATGTGTTAGAATGGCCCAGTCAAAGTCCAAACCTAAATCCAATCGAGAATCTGTGGCGAGACTGTTCACAGACGCTCTCCATCCAATCTGACTGAGCTTGAGCTATTTTGCAAAGAAGAATGGGCAAAAATTTCACTTTCTAGATGTGCAAAGCTGGTAGAGACATACCCCAAAAGACTTGCAGCTGTAATTGCAGTGAAAGGTGGTTCTACAAAGTATTGACTCAGGGGGGCTGAATACAAATGCACGCCACACTTTTCAGATATTTATTTGTAAAAACATTTGGACACCATTTGTCATTTTCCTTCCACTTCATAATTATGTGTCACTTTGTGTTGGTCTATCGCATAAAATCCCAATAAAATACATTTTTGATTGTGGTTGTAACATGTCAAAATGTGGAAAAGTTCAGTGGGTATGAATACTTTTGCAAGGCACTGTATATGTAATAAATCAAAAACGTAAAAATATACTTCCTACTTCCTTTTACTGCAAAAAGTTTGTATTCTTTGGTAACAGTTTAGTATAAGGAACAATTCTCACTTTTAACTAGTTGCTTATTAGCTTGCATATTGGCTGCTTATTAGTACTTAGAAAGCACATATTAATGCCTTATTCTGCATGACCATATTCTACATCCCTAAATCCTACCCAATACCTAAACTTAAACGCTATAACAACTACCTTATTAACAAGGTTGGGAAGTAACGGAATACATGTAACGGTGTTACGTAATCAGGATACAAAAATCCAGTAACTGTAATTCGTTACAGTTACATCAAAATACGTAGTAATCAGATTACAGTTACATTTTGAAAAAAGGGGGAATACTATCAGGATTACAATGGTTTCATTTAAAACTAAATAAATCATTATTTTGCCATAATAACACCATATTAAAGGATTAGTTCACTTTCATATAAAATTTTCCTGATAATTTACTCACCCCCATGTCATCCAAGATGTTCATGTCTTTCTTTCTTCACTCGAAAAGAAATTAAGGTTTTTGATGAAAACATTCCAGGATTATTCCCCTTATAATGGACTTCAATGGCGCTGTATGTCCTACGCCTTCTCTATTCAACTTACGGAACGAACGCAGCGCCAGTTACATTTTTTCCGTAAGTAGAATAGGGAAGGCGTAGGACATACAGCGTAAGCTTTTTGAAGAATACGAAAGTACGGTTTTGGCAGAAGCACTTGGAAGGCGATCATTTGTTTATATAAAGCATATACATTTACTTTTTTTTCGAAAATGACTGATCGTTTTGCTAGATAAGACCCTTATTCCTCGTCTGGTATCGTTTAAAGCCCTTTGAAGCTGCACTGAAACTATAATTTTGACCTTCAACCGTTTGGAGGCTATTGAAGTCCATTATAAGGAGAATAATCCCGGAATGTTTTCATCAAAAACCTTAATTTCTTTTCGACTGAAGAAAGAAAGACATGAACATCTTGGATGACATGGGGGTGAGTAAATTATAAGGAAAATTTTATATGAATGTGCACTAATCCTTTAAGCGCTGCTTGATTATACAGTATTTCCTGGTTCTGTTGCCAGTGATGTCTCATGCGAGCCACCCGCTGGTGCATGCGCAAATAACACCCGTCTACAATCTCCTCAGACGCAGATTGAATCACTGCTGCTAGCTGAAACGATGCTGCCCGCGGGAAAAAACGCTTTCAATTCATGGAAGTTTCGCTGCTATTTTTTTTTTCAAAGAAGAAAATGCAAACAACATGGTTGTACAGTGCAAACTCTGCCTTCCAGCTACGAAAACACTTTCTTTATCAAAGGACTAAAAAAATTATCTGTAATACCATACTGTAGCCACTAGATATATATATATATATATATATATATATATATTCAGGGCTGTGAATTCCCAAGTTGTGGAAATGAGACATTGTTTAGTTTTAATAGGTTTTAAAAGTAACCAAAATGCTAAACATTAAAATTAAAGCAGAACAAACATGACCAGAAATGTTTGATCCGAGCTTGTTCAGCTTGGTTATGATCTGATGTCACTTTTATATTTTTAAGCTCTAAACAACAACAACGATAATAATATTGCAATAGATAATTTATGAGATTTTTAAAATATTTTTATTGTTGAGACCCATTCAAAAGTATGGATGTGTAACATTTAAAATTTGCAGAAACTGAGAAGAAATAATTAAAATTAAATGTGACCTTGAAATAATCCAAAAGTAATCAGATTACATTACTTTCATATTGTGGTACTTGGAATACGTTACTGAATACTTTTTTATGAAGTAATTTGTAACTGTAACAGAATACATTTTTAAAGTAACCCTCCCAAGCCTGCTTATTAACTATTAATAAGCAGTGAATTAAGAGTTTATTGAGGCAAAAGTCATAGTTAATAGTGAATATGTGTTCCCAATACCAAAGTGTTACCTATTCTTTTAATTCAGCTAAGAGGGCATGCCGTGAGGTATCGATCCTCTATTGGTCACGTGTCTTCATGTAATACTACTGTAATTCGCTGGTCAGAGTTCACGAAACTTGAACTTTGGAATGCAGCGAAATCCAAAACTTCTTCACATGAGCTTTCACTTCCGATGTCCTGGATTCGCATGTGTTTAAATGCAAGTCAATGGAATGAAAATTTAAGTTTGACCAAATAGTTAGTACACCTCAAGGAATATATTACAGGTCTTCTGAAGCTGTACGATAGTTTTTAGTGAAGTCATCTTTGAGTCACTTCTTAAATATATGTATACCTAAATGACCTGATTAAAAACACACACATGCAACATTACCACATTAACCTATACATACACTCTCACTCAGCCACCCGTAATGTAATAACCTACTATTAGGCAGAAGTAACTGATTATTCCATTCACCTAATTAAGATGACTTGCGTTGTCTGATCTTTCCAAAAGGAAACCATGAGGATTAGTGATAACCCTACCCGCTTTAACAAAGTGACAGCCTGAATAGGTCAGAGCAGTAATTACAATCCATCTGCCTTTGATATGCTCTCCAAACGCAATTGCTATCATGACTCAGTAGTGTATATTATCACTTCTGCTGTACGAAATAGATGTCAGACTGACACATCAGAGGTCCACTTGCTTTGGTTTAGCCGATTTCATGACGCTGGAGGATTATAAACAAGACAAATTGATTTATATAAATGCTTATGTAAGGTTTTCATTGAATGTTTGATGTTAGTTTGAAGTGTTTGATTATTTATTCAATTGTTGCCTGATATTTTACACTTGTTTACACCCTAGCCTCCATAGTGACGGTGATACGACTGGTAAATAATGCAGTGGACACCATTGAAAATGAAGGTATGACTCAATTTTCTTATTACCTAAAGCAAACTTGACCCATTAAATACAGCAGGTTTTATGATTATTATTAGAGTTGTGTGTCATTGAGTTCATGTTATCATGCTAGTGTACTGCTAAATGTTGACAAAATTAACTATTAGCAGATTTAACACATTTAGCGCAACTTTTTTTATTTTTTGAAACAAAAATATTGGACTTACCCTGTACGACAGAGTTTTGTCCAATCTAATTAATTAATTTATTTATTTATCCTGTTACAATCTGTTTTGTCTCAAAAGATTTAACAAATACTATTCTTTATTTTTCTGTTTAAATATTATTATTAGGGGTTCAACCATTTTATTAGGGGATCTAAGCGCATGGTCTAAAGCGCACGGCGCAAGTGCACTTAGGGCATGTCCGAATCCACTTTTGCTAGTTTAACGATGGGAAAAAATGGTCGGCACACCCGGTGCATGGTCTAAAAGGGTTTTGTCTCTATTCTCTTAATGAGTAATTGGTGTGTTTTGGGCGTAACGTGCAATAAACCAATCAGAGTCTCATCTCCCATTCCCTTTAAAAGCCAGTTGCGCTCACGCCATGGCGAATTTTCTATTTACATGGCGGAATTTGCAAGTGGAAAAACTGAAGGCTTTTCTAGCGAGGAAACGGATCTGCTCATGCGCGAGGTTAAAGGATTCCACCAAAGCATTTTTCTCTTTATGCACACAATAATAATCTTTTACATTGTAATCTTTTTATTTTTAATATTTGGCATGTTTGTGTGCTGCTGCGCGTCCATGTGTGTGTAATAAGCACAGTGTACGTGCGTTGTGCACCTGCCTATAGGCGCATATTACTAACACGCTCTTTAAATAACAAAAAAAATGCGCCTGGTGTATGATAGAGCCCTTAACCTTGGTAATCACCAAGGCTCATCCCAATCAGCCTGATGGTGGCGCTACAGCGATCAAATGTACAAAATCGTTCATAACTCATAACTCGCTAGTGGTTTAGGAGTGTCTTGTATCATTGGAATCCTTGGCTCAAGATCATTATATCGCCACCTGACAAAATGTTCCAATATTTTGGATTTTTTGAAAAACCTACTTTTGCGAACTAGTCCTAGGTTTTTTGCCTGATCGGAACCAAAGCAGTGCAGAAAGATTCTCTGAAGTCCGATTGTCAATAATTAATATCGAAAAAAAAGTCGGAATTTCCATTCACAATCGCGATGGGATCCCAAAACATTCAAAGTGGGCGTGGCCATTTTTCCTAAAATATCTCTTTTTTTCCCCTAAATGATTTACCAAATATTATTTATTTTTCTATTGAAATATTATTCAATAATTGTTGAAATATTATTTTAAAATAATTATTTATATCTAAAATATTTTTTTAAATTGAAAATGAGATTTTTAAAAATTATTATTTATTATGTTTTCATTTTTAGTAAATATATTTAATAATAATTTTTAAAATATTATCATGTACATATTATTAAGGAATATAGATCATCATTGCAAAATAAATCCAACAAGTGATCAGGACCTTGATTTCCTGCTTATTACATGGCTACTAGGCAAATAAATAAATGAACGTGAAATATTGATTTGAGGTGAAAGTGTTTTATTATGTGAGACGAATGAGGAAATCGGTTGCCTGGATACAGCGGTCAATTACACAGTTTAGCATCATTATAGAAGAAAAACTGACCACAGAATGCTGCAATTGAGAGAAAGTATTGAGCTGTAGGATCAAGTAGAGTGTCATGTAGTAATATTTTATGTCATCCTGTATTATTCTGTTTAAATATTAAAGGGATCAAAAACCATGCTGCATGAAAAGGTAAAGGTAAAATCCCAGTGCGACGTGTCCAATCACGCAGGAGTTCAGTCCACGCTGGAGAAAGTAGGATTAGATCCGTTAATTAAACTGCACAACTCTAGACTCATATAAAACCAGGGTTTAGACCTGCTCTCTAATCACTCACATAATCCAGTTGCACTGAAAACCTGAACTATTGAACTACCCTTTAGTTACTGAAGAACAGCATCCCTATCCTCCGTAGCAGTGACCTGGATTTGAAGCGCACCAGAACCTCTCTCTAATTAAACCTGCCCTAGACCAAAGCTGATTCCAATCAGTGCAAAAACAAGCTGTTTGCTTGAAAGTCTCACATACTATGGTAATTTGTGCTGTCTGAGGAGTTCACAGCTCCACCTTCCTTCTCAGAGGTCTGGATGAAAGTGGACTGTTTTTGTTGGTTATGCTAAACAGCACAGTGTGATTAACTCAAGTAGGACATGCTCCTGGTTTAACAACTTTTGTGGGTCTTGAACCAGCATTCTTATACTTTAAAAGTGTAAACTTTCACTTGTTATCTTGAGAAGATATTTCTATTGTTACTCATTACTATTTCTAAATTACATTGGTGTAACCCAGGGGTGTCCAAACTCGGTCCTGGAGGGCCACTGTCCTGCAGAGTTGAGCTCCAACATACCTCAACACACCTGCCTTGAAGTTTATTTTATGCCTAGTAACAAAGCCACTTGAAGGCAAGCCTGCAACCTTAGCCAAAAAAAAAGCATAATGTCTGCTAAAGCTGCAGTATGCAGAGAAGGAGACAAGAGGCCGTTTTTTTTTAATTGATGTCAATGGAGGAGAGGCTTCACTACACTGAATAAACTGCTTTTGTGAGGAAATATCTTCTCATTTAATGAATCGACAGCCCATCGGCTAATCTTCAACATGTTTGCTCTTAAACATTTACACTGAAAATTTATAAGAGAAGTCACGGACAATTGCGCGACAGGTATGATTCAGTTTACAGCAGTTCTCATTCATTTTATGGTATCCGAAACAGTGACTGACTGTCGCACAACTCTGAACGAAATTCAGTGACATCAAGGTTGTAATGTGATTGGTTATCAAGGCACCTGTCATCCAAGTTTGTCGCTACGCTTTTTCCAATTGTAGAGTCACGGACCCTCGTATCTCCCAATAATAAGACCACCTCTGCTAGCAAGATCTTGATTTGCTGGTTCAGGTGTGTTTAATTGGGGTTGGAGCTAATGCTGCGTTCACGCCACCTCGTATTTACTGGAATCTTGAGATGACAACACGTGACGTTGTATTTGGAGCTGTTCATGTCCTTTGACTGGAAATTATGCGTTTCTATGGCACTACTATCAACGCCTAAATTAATCTACAGCGATCAGGTGGTACAGCGGCCATGTGGTACATGTAGGAGCTTTCAGAAAACTCCCAGCTTACAAGCTGTAATTACGAGCTCTACGAGGACGTGAACACTTTTTACGAGTCAGAATCTCGTAGTTACAGTAATTACGATATGGCA
Organism: Mylopharyngodon piceus; assembly: GCA_039654765.1. Classification (NCBI taxonomy): domain Eukaryota; kingdom Metazoa; phylum Chordata; class Actinopteri; order Cypriniformes; family Xenocyprididae; genus Mylopharyngodon; species Mylopharyngodon piceus. Next base: position 15,063,468 of record CM077438.1, read on the forward strand.
TGAACGCACCTTAAACTCTGCAAGACAGTGGCCCTCCAGCAATAGGATTGGACACCCCGGTGTAACCTAATGTAATCAGATTGATTTAAGTAAATAATATTATATAATAATATTATATTATTAATCATATTAATTCATATAAATTTCATGTAAATTTTAAATGGATAAATTTAATACAAATTTATTTTTAATTTACAAGTTTTAATATTAAATTTTAAATATATTTTAAATGTTAATTAAATATCAATTAGCTGTTTTTTTTTTTTTTTTTTTTTACTTGAATTAAAACTTTATAATTGAATTAAGTACTCCTAAGCATAACCCTTACATATACAAAATAAAAAGAAAATGATTGATTAATGATAATATATAGTTATCTATTGCTAAAATCTGATTGGTTTATACAAACATTGTTTTAGGCCAACTAGAATGCTGATTAAGTCACATTAAACTTAGTAAACATAAGCAGTGATACATTATGTTTTCCTCTTCTCCTAACAGTTGCAGGTCTGGGTGATGTGCAGCCTCACAGTATTACCTGTGAGTCCACTTTATGTTTACTTTTATTGTTTCATTTTACTTTAATAAATATCTGTCCCTCTGTTTCACTTGTTCAGACACATTTATAATCCTTTACACATAACCCAAGCATAGACAAGTCGATTGTTCTGACTGTTTTGTTTTTGATTTGGCTTTTTGTTTATTTGTTTTCATCTCATAACTCATTAAAACACTCCCCCTGAAACATTTATCATTTTATGTCTTTTCACAGCAAGCCCACACCTCCACTGTGAGGATGAGATATGCGTGGAATTCGTCAAAGAGTATTTTATGAATTGTAAGAGCTCACATCTGCGTTTACTGTACTAAACAAGAGATTCGATAATAGCTCTTATTTAAAATTTAAAATCCTGTGTATTTAAATATCAAGGTCCCATGACATGACTAGCATTCTTCCATCAAAAATTCTAGGAAATCACAGACAAAAAACAACAACAACTCGATTTTACAGAAAAAAATGTACAGTGTGTGTGTGTGTGTGTGTATATATATATATATATATATATATATATATATACAGTAAAAAAAAATACTGTTATATAATATTATTACAATTTAAAATGACTGTTGTAGCTGAATTTTACTCCATCCTGACCCCAAACTTTTAAACAGTAGTGTAGATTATTATTATTAGTATTAGTAGTAATAATAGTAATATTATTGGTTATTATTGATTATTAATATTATTCATATTGAATACTGCAAAATATGCAACATCTATAAAGTTGCGTCTAATGAAATGTGCATACCTCTTCTGCACTTTTTGCATGTATTTACTCTGCATGTATTTTCCAGCTTACCAGTGGCAAACAACAGAATGGCTAGACACGTGTCTCCCAGGCTTGGAATCACCGCCTCGAGACCAGACCCCTACACCACCACCCCCACCTCTTCCTGCTCCCCCACCTCCCCTGACCCCTACACGATTAGGTGGTACCCCTACCCGCCTGGGTGGCAGCGTTCGGTTGGACGGCAGCACTCTATCGCTGCAAACTGGCTACCCGTTACGAAGATACCAGGGCCAGAGAGATTTCTGCACGTCTCTAACACTGGATGACAACAACTCGCCTGTTTATGAAGAATACCGTGACCCGAATCACTACAACACCGCCTCTACTGTTCACCCGCTGGACTTTAGCGAGGGCCGATCCAGACCCGACTACCATCACTCCAGCCAATACCAGCTCTCTTACCCTCCCCTACTAGCCTGGGAGGAACGTCCACGTGTCTGGGAGGAGTCACACCCCTTCGGAAGCCAGCAGGAGATCGACAGACTGGGCAGGATTTCGCTCCGGGCCCAACGTTTGCGTAGTCAGAGCCCAAAGACATCTTTGTCTGGCATGAGAGAGTATTATTGATCATTAACTAGACAAACAAGTTCTGAATTATACTGGATGCTTGTGATCATGCAATTGAGGAATCGACCTCAAGATGTGTTTGGAATCGAAACAACATCTGGACTCTCACAGCCTCAATCATACTGTACACTAGTGACTATTCTTCATGCACCTCATTAAAGGGATAGTTCACCCAAAAATGAGTTCTGTCATCATTTACTCACCCTCATGTTGATCCAGACCTGTATGACTTTCTTATGTGGAACACAAAAAAGATATTTTATAACTGTTTTTGTCCACACAATGAGAGTAAATGGGGTCCAAAACAACACTGGATTTGGATCTTCTTTTGTGTTCCACTGAAGAAAGTCAGTCATACACATTTGGAATGACATGAAGTTGAGTAAATTTTAATTTTGGGGTGAACTGTCACTTTAACTAGGTGTGTGTGAGAACATGCATAGTTTTTACCACATACTTTCTCATCAGCGCATCTGAGAAGCAGAGTGATACTGAGTTTGTGTAGGTGCTACTGTGTTTATTGACAAACCACAGATTTTATTGATGGAATCCATATACAGCAGTGGTTCTCAACTAGGGGTCTGGGGCCCACTAGCGGGCCTCAACAAACTCTGCTAGATATCCAACTATGCCTTTGGACCGGCCGTGTTTTGCAGTGAAAACAGCCTGATGGAGCAAGGAAACCTGTTTTATTCCATGGACTATACAAAAGCAGTGGAGAAAAACAAGTCAGTTTAATTGCATTTTTGTCAACGCTTCAAGGTTTGTAAGCATTTAGTAATGTGTGCATACTCAAAATGATTCCAGGAAAGAAAGCTCACAGGTGTGTTTCACATAAATGAAGAGCTGTTTATGTATTCATGTGCTGTCTTTATGTCTCGTCAGTAATGCACACGACAACTACATATTAATCACTCATCGCACATCTGGCGTTTTACAGTGTTTTGCTGTTTATGCTGCTGTTTTTGTGATTTTTATTTAGTTTAGGACCACAAAACTGTCATGCTAGTATGTTTTAACATCTGTGTTAACTGATTAATGCATATTATAGAATTATGAAGCATACAGGCTTTTTGAACAAGAAAAGGTTGTATTTACTGTGTAGAGCGACTTTCTCATCAAGGTGGCTTTAATTTTTTTTTTTTTTTTTTTTTTTTTTTTTTGATTGTTTAGTCTACCTGGCTACAAATTAAAATGTATGTTTTTTTTTCACCTGATGCCTCGTCGTATTTCTGTTTCCTTCATTCCCAGTAGCAACTGCCCATATAATTTATACAGTATAAAATCAGATTGGGAATCTCGGCACAATATTTTGCAGGTTTTCTTGGGCCATGACAAAAATATTGTTTGGTTTGTCCTTGAAAATGTTTTAGATATGTTTAATACCTCATTTTAGTGATTACGCATAGACTCATGGAATTATTATTATTATCATTGTTGTTGTTTTTTTATAGCACCTTTGTAGAGTCCAGGGTCATTTTACAAAGCATGATAAAAGCATGATGTTATTAATGTTTTATTTTAGTTTTATATTAAGTTTTTTTCTGTAAACAAGATCTTTAAACCAGAGAATATTTTATTAAACTAATAAATCAGATTATTTTAATGGTTTTCAGGATGACCCTGTGGGTCAGAGGTTCTGATGGTCTGTGTTGTGTTTGTACATGTTGATGTTGTCCATTTAATGTGTAGAACTCACCTTTTATGTATGAATAAAATGCTGTACATTGTCCAGTGTAAAATAAAATAAAAGAACAACTACCACAATGCATCATCTATAGATTGATTTAACAAAGATTACCGAGTATGTATCAATAGTAAAGATGTTTCAGCACAAATGCACATCATATAATCTTTTCATGGCTATAAGATTAAATCTTGTTTATGTAATTCCTCTAAGAGAGAAGCTTCTGTTCTCTGAAAAACTCTGCACTCCCAATTCCTTCATGCAAATTTGTTTGATTTACAAATGATGACAATTTCTACTCCTGTTAAAATCTTCCTGATTGACACTTAATTGAGCAGTTAGACTGAAGTTATCACCATATGCAGACATAATGAACTAAAACACAAGCCAATCTTCCCTGTGCTTGACAGAAAGCCACAGCAGTACAGTTGCAGACAACAGCGTCATACAAAATGTTCCAGTTTTTTTTTTTTATATAGTTACATCATTGTTTGTGTTCCATCTCTTGTGGAAGAACTGCACAAAAGGACGCAAACTGTTGAACGCAAACAATTTAAGACACTGTAGAATTTCGAAAATGCATTATTTGTCCTTTTGCAGAGACAACTATACAGAAGACAACCCAATCCGATTCCACGATCCAAAGCTTGTTTACGGGCAAGGTTCCAGGAATCAAGCTTATATGATCGAAACATAATGACACTTTTATTTCTGGGCCTTTTCTCTTTTGTACGGGGACATCTCCAAGAATACGCTGGTTTCATCAGAGAGGTGGTCTTGTAAACATCCTGCGTTTCTGTGCTTTTATGCTTTGGGTGTATCATTAAGCATGACCACTTTGTCCTTTTATACTTGAAAGTGTGTGCTTCAAATGTGCAGTGAAAATAATAGAGTATTGTACTTTGTTAATGACTTTGGCTAAGTCAGTTAAATGGACAGGGACAGGGATGGAGGGAGGTTAGAAAAATGGGTTACATGGCCAGCTGAATGTGCATTTCCTCTATGGTATTTTCAACACACTCTCACTGCAGTTTGTAACTATTTTACGTTTTGTCGAATTGGTGATTAATTCGTATATTAATACTAGGGCTGTTAACGCATGCGATTAATTCAAAATCCTTAACGCGTTAAAATAATTTAATGCATTTAACGCAAAAAAAAAATTACGGAAGCATGTGAAATTGCGTCATAACGTAATTTACGTCACGCAGTTAGATGATCTTAAAGTCCATACTGATTATATCAGAGATGGCAGAGAGAATTATTCATTCCAGTGTATGTTTCGCTTTAAAACACGAACTCTCTGTTATATTCTGTCATTGTATTTGAAGAGCGCGAGCCCTGTCCTATCTGAACGGAACGCTGGATCATCCCACCGCTGTATGGCCAGATGATATAAAAACTATGTTTATCGGCTGGATAAAGCAAACCACCGTCTCGCTAGTGAAGTTTTGATGGATGAAGATTGCAATCAAAGCAAAAACGATTGCGGTGACGTACAGGAGTCGTACATTAAGCAAGCGTGAGTTCGTTATATTGATGGGCAAACAAATCATGTATGTGCGCCTTCGACGCACTGATCACACATTGTATTTATGCACAGACACATTTCACGTTTTCACACACATTCAGGATAATGTTTGGATTTGTCCTGTGTATGTTGCTGTGTACTTTAGTATATATGCAGGTCAAGGCGGTTGGTTTAGTTTTTTTTTTTTTTTTTGGCATCTCTATGTGGTCCTGTTTAATATCGCAACTTGACTTGTCTAAAATGTAAACAAGCTCTTTGCTGTTGCACATACTATACACTGTGAATTCCGAAACGCTTTTTTTGCTGTGATTTTTTTTATAGATGCTTTGGTGTAGTCTACATAAATGTATGAATTATATGAAATCATATCATTTGGTTATTTGGTGTCCTTTTTTGTCATCTAAATTTACCTTGAAAAAAGCTGAAAAATACAGTTTTGTGAAAATCACACTTCAATCTGATGGTTTACTTTGCTGGATATAGGCAATGATGGCAAAATGGACGTGTTAAACAAGATAAATGGTGTATGCTTAATTTCACGATAAGTGTGCGATTAATCGCGATTAAGGGTGCACGATTAATCACGATTAAAAAAAATCTATTGACAGCCCTAGTTCGTATGTCATTCATGCATTTTCATAAAATCTGAAATCTTTCAAAAAATGCCTCATTATGGTTCCATCCACCTATTGTTATGCAAATTTTGGGATATTGCATAAAACAATCACTGGATGGAATCTCCAAGATGTGCATAAATTCTAAAAATGCCCATAAAAAATGAATGCACTCAATTGAAGCAGATCTTTTTTTTTTTTTTCCGAAAAGAAGACATGCACATAAACTATGATGAAAACATATTTACCAAATAAATTCCTCAATGTGCAACAACAAAAAAAGTCATGTGACACTGCCTTGATGGATCATGTAATCAGAAAAAACATTTGTATGGACGACGAGGTCCAAACATTCTCAAACATTTTTGAAAAAGAAGTGACTTCAATTCTTGATGGAAAACATCAACGAAACACAGATTTTCCAAATAGTGCATGCGGAGATTATCCTTAAATGTTATGATAACCTATGATAACCAAAGGTAACATAACAGCGTTTATTGTGTTTTGTCTTTATAAATCATAAAAGTAATTCATGATGTCCGAAAAATAAATTTCAATTCCAATTTCCTAGGAAGTGATTTTTTTCTCTCTTGAACACATTCGTTTTATGCGATATTCCAATTTTGCACATTAAATTCGCAACTTTGGATGGACACAGCTATTGACGGTACTTACATTTTAAGGAGGTCACATTTTTTCTAAAAATTATGTTTCCATTTGAATAACATTGTACAAATTCATACGAAATTGCCACCTCATGAAATAATTGTTTTCTCATGAGATCAGGTTGGATACTTTTGTTAAATGAAGAGTAAAATGAAAAATGCATAACATGCACAACAACATTCCAAAATTGCTTAATTAAAATGTGAAGTGTTTCATTTGCACCTCTTCACAATATCAATATTTTCCATTGTCTCTTGTAAGCGAAGCAGTTTCACTGATTTCCAAAATTATGCCAGTCACATTCCACCACCTAAGACTGATGGGTAATTAAGCCCAAACAAAACAGATCTCCAAGGTCAAACTGCCACAATCTCACAGTCAACTTCCACTGAATCAAACGTGCAATGCTGAATGCAAGGAGCATAATTTAAGAGGAAATGAAACTAGTCGTAATCCCTCTGAATTAATACTGGTGTTTACATCTTAAAGTGTACTGAACCACTGAGGAATCCATACTCCGTTAGCACCATTTCCTTTGACTTTTAAAACAAGTAAGAGCAAGCCGCTCGACTGACAGAAAGACGGCTGGTTATATAAGGGGTGGGGGAGAGATGCTGGATTATCGTTCCCCTGTTTCTGCTCAGAGACATGAGAGAGTTAGGGGTGATTATACCCACACAGTCTACTGAATAATACCCAGATTAGACACACTAACCAGGCCTCATCTCCACACAAAACATCTGCCTTTGCCTCTAGACAGACACACACACTTGCGCTCTGGCACTGTGGATGTTAAACACACCACTTTGGAACAGATGCCAGTATACGTCACAAGCTTATAACACCACGCGCCAGAAACAGAGACATACCGACAACAGAGGCATGTTTACAGAGCTCTCAGTTGTGCCAAATTCCCTCTTTTTGTCATTTGCTGACGCACATAGGGAAGACTTTTCAGACAATTTAAGTGGGGAAATTGTCAGTTTTATGAGTAGATAATTAGGAAAAGTTTCCCATACCCTATATTTCAGACGACAATAACAAAACGTGGGAAACTTAAGACAAAGTTAATGTAAATATGCTTATATTTGTATATCTACTTCATGATTGTTAGAGGAAGCTGAGTGCAGAAACAAAAGACTTTGGAGGTGAACTAAACAGTTTCTCATAGTACTTTATCTTTGGCTGCATTACAATGGAATATGAATAGGCCTATTGCGTATGTGGACGGAATTGACTATTGAAAATATAACGTTTAACTCCGCTCAAATGAACGAAATTACTTGAACATACATTTGTTCATGTTGTTGAACAAATTGGTCTCATTCACTAAGCATGCGTATGCACAAATTTGCTCGTTTTTTTGTGTTTGAACTGGTTTTGAGAGAGGCACATATGACATTGCTCGAGGATCTTGCTGCACATGCTTTCATCTGTTTTTCGCTCCTCCAACAAAAATAGCTTCATACAAAGTCACAGAAGAACCAACTGTTGCATCTCCGAGCAACACACAGTGTTCCTGAATAAATCAGTGAACGAATCATTTGAGTCAATGATTTAATGACTCACATAGACAATCAATTGTTTAGCTCCTGAAAGAATCAGTGTTTAAACGAATTGGTTGCATTAATGATTCAATGACTTGCTCATAAAAACAGCCTATTAGCTGTCATAAATACTGTAGTAAACCTGTACCAAATGTCTCAAGAGTAAACAAACATAAACTCATGTAAGATAATGAAGAAATGTGTAAGATAATGATGAATATTTTTAATAAATAAATTACATTGTAAGTAATTTTGCTCTCAGGCTGAGAAACGGCATTCCCTTTGATGATAACTCATCGTTACATAACATCTATTTGTTTCAAAGTATAATCAGATCATGAATAATTTCACAGAGAAAAGAATAAGTGCACCTTGTCAAAATAAAAGTTCACTGGATTAAGGCACGCTTGAGGCTAGTTTAGATTTTGTTGTTTTGTAGTTCTTTGTTTTGCACTGTCTGTTGAAACTGAATGTGTCTGATAGACTTTTAGCTTGGAGCCATGTTCCAGCTTGAAAATAACTTCAGCTCTCCAAACAAATCCGCTTTGAATCAATAACAGACTGTTCTAAATGAGACTTCATGGAATCCTTAAATCATCAAAGCAAAGTACATGGTAATTACCTAATCCAGGCATAATCATATTTGCATTAGACTAAAGGTTGTTTTATGCTTATTTCATTACTAACTACCATACAAACAACCAGCAGTGTTGCACACAAGTTGGCAAGATGTGTCTAATAAAGCACAACCCTGTTCTATGACAGGATGTACACATCCACTTGTTTATGCAAAAACTTGTTTTTCAGATCACCAGTTTTGGGGGAAAAAGGAAGAAGAAGTCAAAACTAAATAGCAGCTCATTTATTTTCACAAAGCTGTTGTCCTGACTTGCTCTTCACAGCTGAGTTTGGGTTCCAGATTCATACCGGAAAAAATAACTGCATTGCAATGATTCAAAGTCTGTGACACCAATTTCCCATTTTCCTCCCTAAATCTGCCTGTTTACTCAGCCTATCTATAAATAAGTGGCAGGTTATTAGTGTCACTCATAGATTTCCTACAAGCTCCTGTTTACCTCAAAGGCACAGCGGCTCTAAGTACATGGAACATGAGGGTCAAGATCTGAATTCAGTTCGAACACTTTGGCTCTGTTCCAAAATGGTGAACTGCCTTGCTTTCTATTGCCTATGCGCTGCCTCCTAGCCGAAATGGGACTTCATAAGGCACTCATTTTGAACACACATATGCATAAATGTGTTCAGGGGACTCTATTGATTTCAATAGAGTGGTATACTAGCATGTTGCTAAGCTATCAATATGATACTGTAATATTAAATTATGTATATTTATAAACTACATTTATCTTCCTTTGTTCACCTTTCTTTCAACTGAGCTTGCCGCAGTGCATTGTGGGATTGAGTATTAGAATTTGGTCAAAAATATTTTAAAAGGCAGAGTAAGGCCCCATTCACACAGAACATGTTTCTGCATTTAAAAATGCAAGACACAGGGCAGTGGAATGAAAAAAATGCAGGTGTCATGTGCCAGACAAGATAACAGCGGTCAAACATATCCGAATGCATACTTTTATATAGAAAAGCAGCATAGTGGAATAAAAAAAAACATAAGACACAGTGTTTTTAGAACACTGTGTCGTGTGCAAGGCAGTGCAAAAGACATGAGAACACAGTGCAGTGGTCAAACCCATCTGTAGTTAACAAAGAAAAACAATAGAAAAGTAAAAATGTGTTCAGTGTGAACATCCCCTAAATATACATTTGAAACAGCCTTTGCATGGGGAAACACTTTCAAATGCTGTCGTATTTGGTTCACTAGGGTTTGGAACAGACTTTTTTTTTTTTTTATTAGTGTAAATGGGATCACAGCACATGTTCTCTGTTCTTGAGTTTAAGTAATCTACAGATAGCAGTCTCTCATTAAACTGATCTCCTACAGTGATGGAGATCCATGTGCCAGTGTGATTCAGCTTGAGTTTAATCATCCCTATTATCCAGTGCATTTCCTTGGTCACTAGAAGTTGTGCTTATAAACAATTAATGATTATGCTGAAAAAACATAGTGCAGCCAACCCTTGGTGTTTATGTGATAAAATGCTTAATTAATCCACTATGATGTGAAAGGGACCAACAGATGCTTGTGGTGAGATTAAAAGGCATAGTACTGTTGCAGAACGCAGCAAAACTATAGTTGCTTCAAATGTTATGCCTGCTATCTTTCATATAGAAGAGCTGTCTTATGGTCTCCATTTTAACAGCTTCTTAAGACTGAAATACAGAGCACAGTTCAGTCAATCTTCTCTACTTTCCCACATTTTCTTTGAATATACCACTTGCCAAGCTGTCTCAATTCAGATTCTTTATGCTACTTTATAGTGGGAATGAAGAAAAATACCCTGAGGATATTTTCAACAGACCTGAGCGTCCATGGTGAGAAGACTTAGATCAATGCGGAGTAATTACACATGCTTCCATCCAGTATTAGTGAACTTGTTAAAAAACTGAGGAAATTACATTCTTGTGCCATTTCAGACTGTCATGCCTGTCATTCATAGTCTAAAACATTCACAATTAAACGAGTATGATTTGACCTAAAGATGTCTCAATTGGCAGCTGCTCAGCTGATGCAAGACCCCCGGAAACAGGAATAGACAAACTGTGCAGAACTGCGGAAGAACTGGTGACGGCACGGTTTTAGTGTTTGGTCAACCAATCAGCGGAAAGGGGTGTTTTATTCCCGCCCACATGTAGAGATCAAATATTCAAGTTGTTTATTCATTTTCTACCCCTGAACGAAAAACGAAAAATCAAGCAGAAATCTTGTTTTTTTGTTTTGTTTGAAAACAATGAAAAACAAAAAAGGTGCCGTTTTTAATTTTTTTTCCGATTTCTATATTAAATCAAAAAACAAATGACCAAAAGATACACGGACCGGGAACGGAATCCGACGGCAAAAATCCAGCTGTCGGAATCCGTTCCCCCACCCACATTATAAGATATGTTAATGTAGTGGCTTGAAAGATGCTGATTATATTCTGCGTGTGGATGGACGCATAACCTGATATTGCTGAGTTCAACATGTTCCTGGGTCAACATTTTTGTTGATCCTGGAACAACATTCAAATCAACCAATCAGATTTGAGGGACAAGTTTACAGATTATGTCAAGTTTAGGCTTAAAAACATGAATTGGTGCTTCTACATCAGTGTTATTCATCTATCATTTCCCTCTGATTTTTGGGATTACTTATGGGTAGGGTTAGGTTTAGGGGTAGGAATAGGGTTAAGACTAAATTTTCAGACTAGAATGTTGTTCCAGGATCAACAAAATATGTTGACCCAGGAACGCATCTAACTCAGCAATATCAGGACGTGCTGGATGGACCTTAACCAGCATCAGTTTGACAAATATTAGAACCTTGACTAGAAATTTCCGACTAGGAAACTCCCGATCTGGAATTTCCCACCTGGAATTTCCAGCTAGGGAATTCCGACTTGGAATTTCCAACCTGGAAATTCCAACTAGGAAACTCGACTAGACATTTCCGACTTGGAATTTAAAATCTCCTTAGCTGCTCTAAATTCACTGTAAACCACGGCTTCATGGGGTGTATTGCTTTTATAAAACGATTAGTCCATAAAAATAATTATTGCAATATTTAGATACAGAGGCACAGTAATACTGATAATGAGGTCACAGGTGTATGTTTGTAGAGTAATTTACAACGGCTTCGAACGCGGCTCAACCAATCAGAATCAAGGGCCATAACTATTCATTTTATGATAAAATACTTGCAATGTATTTTGTCAAAAAAACATCATTATATGTGATTTGAATGGCTGTGGAAACATGCTATTTGCCGTAATAACTGTGTAGTTCCGTTGACTACCAGCAGGGTGATTTGACTCTCCGACAGACAGTTGCTCGCGTCACCAGAAATCAGCAACTCTGTAAACGTCCCCAAAGTCCATATTTGGAGAGACTCCGGGCAGCGATTTTGGGCATGCAAGACCAATTCTTATATAGTTGGGGATATGAGGAAATACCAAAATATTAAAAATTGCTTGCCAGACTCATGTTTAAAGTTGCAGTCTGTAACTTTTTTTGGTTAAAAATAATCCAAAATCAATTTTTGAGCAAGTACATAACCAACCAGTGTTCAAAACTATCTACTTACCTTAGCCCGATTCACAACGGTAAGCTTGTAATAATGTTTTCTAATTTGAGTGGTACTGGTGAATTTCCGCGGGAAATACGAGTGTGCCGCCGTCATTACGTCACGAGCGTGCCACCGTCATTACGTCACATCCGTATACATAAAGAAGGAGTCCTGGCAAGTAGGCTATATCGCGTGTGAGGATCGCATACAGTCTATGGTGAGGATGCTGCAGGAGGCAGATCATTTATAGCCTTTTCTCACAGCAGCTGGAATAATTAAACTTATCCTTTTGATGGCAGATTATAATCCAGAAAGGTCCAAAGGATTAGAGATTAGACTGTACAGAAATTGAAATCTACAGGTAATACTAATACACACTAAATACATGTAGTAACGCAATGCTCATGTTGTTAACATTAACAATTTGAGAAAAAAGTATAACAATAATAATAATTTGCACGGTTTGATGTGATATGAGCTAAGCGATCCTTAGATTTCATCACCATTGGTAGCGCAATTTATTGAAATTTTTTTTTTTCTCAGTTTTTCAGAACAAAAGTGGCAGACATGTTACTTACTTGTTCAGATGACATTTTCTGTTGAAAATTCTTATTTTGGTCATACTTCCAAGACTACAATCTGTGATTCGGATGTACAGTGAATATCCACACTGGTGCGTTGACTGACAACCCATGATACTCCTCAAAACATTAGATTCATCTTCGCTGAGGAGCCGTGCTGATGCGCAACCCACGTAAAGATGATAATTCTGCAAATAACTGCAATTGCAGGTTTCAAACAGAGATGGCGACAAAGAGGCAAAACTTACGGAATGCAGCTTTAAATCTGACATGATCATCTGTTATATGCAGACTACTAAACAGACAATTAAAAGTTTATTTTAAAGAGCAAAGTATTGGAAATCAAAACATGTACATAAAGCTCTGCAAAAACGTGCAATTTTACACCACTACTGTATGTTGTAAGCATCCCATCGGGTAATAAAAGTTCTACACACACTTGTGGTCTTCACACCCACTTGAATACTTGGGCCAAATACAGGAAAAACATCATGTAAGTAGACAAGGGCTGCATCCGAAATCGCATACTTCCCTACTATAGGCTATAAAAGGCAAAAAACTGTATTTGACAAGAATAGAATATCTGAATTCACAGTACTCATAAAAGTATAGGCAAAAATGATCCAGATGACCTACTTCTCCCAGCGAGATTCTATGGAGCACAGGATTTAGCAAATCGAGGGAACGAAATAGTAAATCGTGTGCATGATTTAGTAAATCAAGGGAGCGAAATAGTAAATTGTGCACACGATTTAGTAAGTCGAGGAACGAAATAGTAAATCGTTTTTGAATGATTTTTGAATGGCAGTGAAGCGACGCCATTAAATCTGGTAGGTCACATGACAATGACAACATAATGAATGTAGTACGTCCGGATTACATTCATACTACACACATTCATACTATATGGAACATAATTTTTTTAGCGGTCGTAAAGTAAGTACTTATTTAAAATAATTACCTACTCGTATGCGATTTCTGACGCAACCAGGTGTTCAAGAGCAAAGATGTAAGGAATGTAAGGAAAACCTCCACTTGTTTCACATGAGAATACTATCTCAACAGCCGAATATGAGCACTATTAATTCATATTGCAGTTTAAGGTAAGCTTTTATAAACTCACAGTGTACACTTGCAGTCTCTGGGCACACTGTGTTTTAACGATTCATAAAAGATGAATCACTGTCTGCTCATCTGGGTTTTTGGTATGGAGATAAAAAGTTGATTTTTAAGTAGTTTTACAGCACGTCGTGAGTGTATATTAGTACCGTTTGTTGTTTGCTTTTGGCATCTGATAGAGCATTTGGACCCGCATGATGTCAGACTTAAGGAGCAGACTGGGACAGACCCACGGTCATTGGTGGCAAAGTTGATGGGAAGAGTGCACCAGATATTCAACGTGTTCCATAGGGACTAGTTTTTTTGGTAACACTTTAGTATAGGGAACACATATAAACTATTAACTACGACTTTTCCCTCAATAAACTCCTAATTTACTGCTTATTAATAGTTAGTAAGGTAGTTGTTAGGTTTAGGTATTGGGTAGGATTAACAATGTAGAATAAGGTCATGCAGAATAAGGCATTAATATGTGCTTAATAATCACTAATAAACAGCCAATATTCTAGTAATATGCATGCTAATTAGCAACTAGTTAAAAGACCCTAAAATAAAGTGTTACACGTTTGGTTTTGTATTCACTTTCATGGTTCATGTCTTTTATTTTGTAGTCATGGCTCCTTTGTTTCTTTTTGTTTCCTGTTCCCCTCATGTCATCCTGTCATGTGCTTCCCCTGTTCATTTGTCATGTTCTGATCAGGGCTGCGTTCAGCCCCAACAAAATGTTGCAAAGCGTTTTTAAACGGAAATGGTGGTGCGTTGCACACTCTGTTCTGATGACGCAAGAGTTGCAACTATGGCAGCTAAGAAGGCCATTCTTTGTGTTCTTTTTGAAGAATTGATATGTTATATTTGTACTATAAAACTCTTACGACAAACATGTCTTCTAATATCTTCAAATATCTTGTTGAGTATACTGAGCTGCAGTGGACACATTTGTAAACGACTTTACTTGGACCCATTGTGCGACCCATTGTTACAAGTTGGCTATTTCGTATGAATAATTACGATTTTAAGAAAAAAAAAAAAAAAGGTTCACGCCGAACCCCACCCCCAAACCTAACCATCAGTATGCCGTAAGCTGAAACGTAAAGTACAAATTGCCCTGAGACTGTGTTGGCATCTGTAGATAGCAATTTCTGTGTGTTTAAATACAGTGAATAACATTAATTGAATGCTAAAAAAGCAGTTTCACATGGTATTTAAAAAAAAAAAAAAAACACCCATATACTACACAATTTTCTGGCTTCCCAAGGTGTTCTGGATGTTTTCATGCACACAACACTGGGGAAGTGAGTAAGGCTGGATATTTTAAAATCAGAGGAATTGAGAGAAATCGTGTATTTTTTTTTGATACTGGTTGCAGAGGCAGCTCTTGAGAACCAATTAGAAACATTATTACTATTAAATTATTAAAGTGACCTTAGGCAGGTAGAATAACACAACCTTCACAGGTGGGGTCAGAATTGAGCTGGTGGAAGGATTAAAATGTAAAGATTTTATGATTCATGGTATGACTTTATGGTGCTGTTCATTGTTATATAGCAGCCATGTCAAGTAGGCCTCAGTTGCTCCTCAGTTGGCTTCTTCACTTAATAGTTAAAATATGTCTTCACTGGAAAGTACAAAAAGGCCTCTTCATTACCCAACTGAACATGCATGGAGCAATCAGTGCTTTTGTAAGTGTTTCACGAGTTTACACGTACATGAAATCAAAATAAAGTAATTCGTATAGTAATTTATGCGTATTTGGCGTGCTGTCCGGGGGAGGGCTCCGAGCTCGGAAATTTGGCCCGAACCCAGAGTACTCCCCCTCCTTAGCTGGGATAGAAACCAGCCAAGAGTGAGGTGATGGGGTGGTAATGGGGGTTGCTGTGAAACTTGTCGCGGGATAGAGGTGAGAGACGGCTTTATATACCGGCTTCCTCTTGCACTGATTGGTTGATTACCTGAACGTGCGCCTCCCGAATTTTGTTAAATGAAACTTCATTAAGTTTTACAACATGTCAGTATATTTAAAAAGAAACATTGATTAGTTTTATTTTTTATTCTTACTTAACATTTTATAATTCACCTCTTTCTTAAATAATTTTAATCAATAAGCTACCTTTTTTCTAGCTCCCAATAGCATGCAACAATTTTGTGCTTTCAACTGCATAATGATGACACTGAGAGATGACATGCGCCCGCTGTTACTGTTGCTATAGATACGAATGTAACTTCCACCCGCATGTAATTGACTCCAGGTAAAAACGCGTGCTGTGATTTGCTTTGTTCAATTTTCTGATTACCTAATCATTACTTTAACTTACTTTCAGTGCTATTCATTATAAAATGTGCTGTCATTAACTACATTTTAGCAGACAACATTCATCAACACTGTACAACACAGGTGTCAAACTCAGTTCCTGGAGAGCCACACCCCTGCAGAGTTTAGCTTCAACTCTAATTAAACGCACCTGATTAAGTTAATCAAGTCCTTCAGGCCTATTTGAAAACTACTGGTATGTGTGTTTGGAGCAGGGTTGGAACTAAACTCTGCAGGGCTGCGGCCCTCCAGGAATTGAGTCTGACACCCCTGCTGTACAACAACAACACTGTTCAATAGTTCAATTTTGTTTTGTTTTTTTGAATTTACGCTATTTATTGGAGCATGCAGTTGCAGTTGCATGCAGTTGCACTTTTTTTTTTCTCCATGTAGCCCTTTGAAAAATGTGTTTATCCATTTACTTGACCCTGTCAGTAGACCAATTGTAAGGGTCTTTGAAATAACATTAATTCAAAAAGTAATTAGCCTATAGTAGTGTGTAAGACCTCCTAGTTGTAACTTTTGACGTCCTTTGGGTCGCACTCTGACCTATACATAGTCTATTTTATGCATGGCTATTTGATGTGCTATACATAGCCTATAGTTGTAAAAAAAATGTGGGGGGAAAAAAATAAAATGATCTCAAGGATCTATTTACCTAATATGACCCTTAACATAACTTTTTGTTGTTGTAAATTAATGTAAAATGTTTGATTCCGTCATGTTTTTGACATGTTTTAGATGTCACCACAAGAAGTACATGTTGGTTACCTCTTACCTGACACTCCTGTCCTGGAGTTGTTATGACAACTCCCGCGCAAGAGATGCGCCGCGCGAGGTTTGCCTCAGTTCGGAGCGCCAACCAATCATCTAGCCAGCTTCCCCTCTGATCACGCGCTGGATTTACAATTCCGTGCAGCTGCTTTAAAAAAATAACTTGGAGCGAACGTAACGGTCGCCATGGGGCAACACGGCGCCAAGACTGTCGTATTCCTTAGTAGTTTTAAGGTGATGGGGAAGCAAGGTGAACAATCGCGCTAGACAAACAACTCAACTACAAGAGAGAAATGAGTTTGAGGTGATGATAAGATGTTGAGACGGACTGTATCTCGTTATACTGGAGAGAGGAATGAGACACGCGCTGATCAACCAGAGGCGACACAGATTCATGGCTCAACTGTTCTCAACTTCTGTTGAAAGGCAGCTGGAATGACTCGCTTTTTACAAGTACGGGAAATACAGAGATACTGTATATTCAAATATACCCTTTTACATTAATATGCGCAGTCCGCTCTGAAGTTTTTCTCTTTACTTCTTCAGGTTGCGTGAATAACTTTACTAACCAAACCTCGGAGAACAAGTTGGTCCGGGATGCCAGAAAATATTGCCTTTCTGACGAACAGCACAGAATTGGGGCACGTCGGTCGCGCGTTGGGTTCGAGCGCGCGCCCCGCCTGGGCAATAGCGGTGCTGGCCAGCGTGCTGATCTTCACCACTGTGGTGGATGTTTTGGGTAACCTGTTAGTCATAATTTCGGTGTTCAGGAATCGGAAACTGAGAAATGCTGGTGAGCTTTAATTTATCTTTATGGGCTACACTCACAATACTCGTGCGCTGTTCATTGATAAAACGATTCACGTGCCATTAGGCGCAAGTGTTGAATGGTGATACAGTTAATGAATAATTTACTAAATGACTTGTTTCCCCTTTACTTGACACGAATCTCCTTTGATATTCTGCCTTAAGTGTAAATTATACATGGTGAAAAAAATACGTGCTTCTATTCTCTGACATCCTCGCCTGTGTGTTTTAGGGGTTTGAGTTAGTTAAATGTAAACCGTTTACACTTACATGTAACTATTTACCTCACTCCTGACTTGTGGAGTAATTTACTAACATCATAGTGTTTATATAGTGTTAGTGAAGAATTACATTATAGTAGTAAAAAGAAAATGCCCTGAAATTGGCAAAACATCTTATGTAACCGTTCCACCCAAACAGCAAAAGTCTATTAAAAAGTCAGCTTCTTTTTTGGAAGTAGACAGCTAAAAGTTTTTTTTTTGTTAAAATGCAACATTTTAGCACTAAATGTGCTCATGCATAAAGAAATCGAGGCTTCCAGCAACCATATCAATATTTTTGTCACTCACAAGCTCAGTTTTTTGTGGAGAAACACCTTGTTTCAGCATTTTATAAGTCTGAGCTTTAGATAGTGTTAAGATCACCTCACCTTGACCATGTCATGAAAAATTTACAGCAGCTTATCGTTCTCAGCAGTATGGGCTTCAAAGACTTTTGACTGTAGTTTGGCATAATTGGACGTGTACATCAGTGAAAAATCTGGCACCCTTCTGAGCCTTGTTAGACCCTTGATTTAATTGTAAATGTTTGATGTTTTTAAATTGATGTTAAATCTAATTACTCACTTGAATGACCCCCTAACACATGAATCCTGTCTAAATAAAATGTTTTAGGGGAACAATTGAACAACTGTTGAACTATAACATCAAGCTGCTGCTTGACTTGTGATGTGTGACACTGAGGGTTTGAGAGGAGAGACAGATTTCAGCTCTTTCAGTACCTGTGACAATGTGTGAATATATGCATGTGAGTATTTGTGGGGTTGTTCCACACACCACTGATGCAACTGAATAGGACTGCATTCAGAACCCCTTGACAGTTTGTGCATCTGCAGATACACTCCTGGGGGAAAAAATGGGCCAAGCGCAAACCAAACAATGGCAAAATATTTAGTGATCTTTAAATGCTCTTATAGTCACAAATCACTGGTTAGGAAATTAGCAAGAATTGTGAGAATGTCCTCCTCCAAAAAATGACCCTATAGGTCGTTTTTGCAAGAACCTTATTATGACCTATATTTACCTTTTAAAGTCATGCGCACTCTAACTTGCGTAAAAGTAATGACAGTGTCGAGTTACGTCTGTCGTCATGATGTATGACCGTCGTTACCAATCAAAATGGAATGTGTGGACTTTTTACACGGTCTCTTACCCGCCTATTTCCATTTAGCAAAACTAATTGACATTTATGCATCTGGCAGATGTGTTGGAAAGTGATTTATAGTGCATATACACTTTATGAGCATGTGAGTTCCCTGGGATGTAACCCACGTTCGCATGATTACATGAGTGCATATCGTTGTATAATGCAGTGCTCTACCAATTGAGCTACACGAAACCCAAATTATGACGCAGATAAAAGGGTACAATGCATTAAAATGAAAGTATCCTGTTGTCAATAGGGGCGCAACTTTCATAAATGCTCCTAAGGGTCGTATTTCAGGGGAAGTGACAAACGACCTATATGGGTGTATTGGTTGGAGGACAATTGCACAAATACTGTAGATAAAGTAACTTTGCAGTAGGGATGCACCGATACCATTTTTTAAGGACCTAGTACGAGTACCGATACTTTTTTTCTAGTACTCGCCGATACCGATACATTTATTGATTTCTCTCTCTCTTTCTTTTTATTTATTTATTTATTTATTTATTTATTTATTTTTTGGTGATGTTGCAGTTTTCCAAGCACAACACAGTGAGACTAATGAATGTAGGACAGCTTCTTTATTATTACTCTAATGAAAAAGTAATATTTTTTATGTGCTTGTCACAAACTTAAAGAACAAAAATTTCACAGTGTCCAGTAACCCTCAAAGGGCATAATTACCAATATATATAATTGTTGTTATATAAAAAGAAATTTACAAACATATTACAAACGATACAACAAATACTATAGAGATACAAATTAAATAAACTTGTTTTTCAGATATAGTAGGTTTATTTACCATGTATACATTTATTTAACATATTTTGTTGTTTTATTAACATTAATGACAAATATAGGCTACGGTCCCTTTAAGACCGAATCCATGGATACTGACACATATTCTGTTTTCACCCAAATGTTTACGTCCACTTAAGCCATAACCGACTGTATTTACCTGAGATGCTCCACACGATGGACATTTTGACAACTGTGTGTGCATTTGACTATTCAGGCGTGAGGAGAACTGATCGCGCGCTGTCTGAGAGAACTGGGATCGCACACAAGAGAGAGAGAGTGCGTGCGAGAGAGAGAGCGCTTCTGGTCTGTGTCATTCAGCGCGATTCCGCCTATCCCGCCTTCACTAATCGATAACGAATTGTGATTGAAAGCATGCAGTTCGCAATGTGTGTGTTGTCATCATTAATTTTAAAGTATTTCCACACCCCTGAGGCTGACATTGCTTCTGCTGCTGCCGCCGGTGTCTCTGTGCACGGAAAATTCTGTCAGTTACGTCACGTGAGGTATCGGTCTTTGGTATCGGGGGTATTTTTACGAGTACGAGTACAAGTACATGAGCTTGGTATCGGCCCGATACCGATACTGGTAAGCTGTCTCCAAAGTAGGGATGCACCGATACCGATACTGGTATTGGTATCGGTGCATCCCTACTTTGCAGACAGCTTTTTACAGGAAGAAGAGTCAGTGTTGTTCCACTCAATGTTGATGGCTTCAGACAGTTCACGAGTGGCTGAAAAATGTCTCCTTTTTCGTTTGAGTTTAATGTGAGACCAAATATTCACTACAGGGTTCAAACATAAGCCTGATGGACTTGCCTGATGGACTTGTTTTCAAGCCATTTCTTGGTTGTCTTTTCACTTTGGGCAGGAGCAGTGTCTTGTTGAAAAATAACATCTGATCATTCATCTTTAGATAACAACTTTTCATTTGTGGGAAGCAAGCCATTCTGCAATATTCTCCTGTACTCCAAAGCATTAAATGACTTTTCACAGTGAAGTAGCTCACCAATACCAGCAGCTAAAAAGGCTCCCCACACAATGACACCTCTTTCTCCATGCTTCACTGTGGTAGAGATGCATTATTATTATTATATTTCTCAGCAGATTTTCGAAGACACTGCTCTGGAGCATCACCATGCAACTCGTGTTTCACTGTGATTCATCACTCCACACACAACTTCCTATATTCTGCCAAAAATCTTGATTCTGTCTTTGATGTTTTTCTGAGACAGCAGTGCCTTTTTAAGTAGTGCATTTGCTAATTTCCTGACCAATAATTTGTGGTTAAGACAATTAAAAGCTTAATGTTTAGCCTTTTTTTTTTTTTTTGCCCAGGAGTGTAAGCGTGAAGAGTGCTCACAAAAGAGCGCACTTCAAAGCTCGTGCTTTTTCGCATTGAGCAAGAGCCAGACCTGTCTGCTTCAAAGGCGCACTCGCAGTCTTATATCACCCTCTGTCTGATAGACACTCCTGACTCTCTCTGCATTCCTCCTCCAAAGCTATTCGAGCACATCGAGGTGGCATCACCGGCTCATTAGATTGAGTATGAATGCTGTCAGATTTTGTGCGTGGTTTCCCCCCGATGGCCGTGGCGACTGCCGCTGTCTTCTCGCCTCTCGCCTGAGTGGATCTTCTCTGAAGGAGGAGAATTTGTTTCTTCATCTTTCAGCCCTTTGTCATTACTAGAGCCAATCAGGCATCTCACACAAGCAATAACACTGTCACTAACACCCAAAGAGGCATTAAAAAGACCGCGAAATGGTGCATGGAGAAAATTGGATCTTTAGTGGTGCGCGCTGTGTGAACTAACAACAAGGGCAGAGAGCTGAGAAACAATAGAAACTGAAAGCCTCGTTCTCCAAACAAGTGTCTTCGGAATTATATGTTCCCAGAATCCCATGTGCAGATTCACCTTGTAACCACCCAGACATAAAAGGTTTATGACTGGTAAAAATCTCTCATCTTTTACGATAACGAAGTACATTCCGGTGAGAGGACGGGTATGAAAGAGACTGTATAAAAAGACTCTTTCTCTCCATGCATTTCGCTTCTCCGTTTATGTTATGTAGAACTGATTTATGCTTTATCAGTCAGATTTCCATGTCGAGTTCACATTCAGGATTACTCATACAGCTGTCATTTGAAGGCACATGGCGACCAGGGCTTCTGGAGTATCTCTGTCCGTTGGCCCCTCTCCCTTGCACTGTCCCCTGTGAGGTTATATAATCGTGTTTCTAGAAAAGGGGGGTGAGTGCCAAGTGAAGTCCTCCTGCTGTCAGATTCCTGGCAGGCCTCTGCTCTGCCACACGAGTATGGATGTTACAGTAGTCAGCGTGACCGTCAGCACGTGTTTGTGAGCATTGAGGTATGTGTGTGGTGCATCGCAAGCCACAGGAGACCATGAAAATGAGTGGAGACAGACTGAGAGTTTCTGTGCTGTGAATGGGGAAGTGTAGTCTTATCATTTTAGCTTGAAGTCAGACAAAATAAGACATTAGTAGGCTTGACATGAAGCCGAGACTTTGGAGAGGATTAGTGATCGCTAAATGACTGTGACTGGTATGGCGTTAGTTGTAGGTTTTAATTTAGTCAGAGATCTGAGGTTCAGATTCATATTTGGACTTAAAGGGATAGAAAACTGCCAACATTTACTCACTCTGACATTGTTTCAATTTTTTATGTTTTTGAAAGAAATCTCTTATTCTCACCAAGGCTGCATTTGTTTGAGTAAAATACAGTAAAACAATAGTATTGTAAAATATTATTACCATTTAAAGTATTTAAAAATGTAATTTATACCTGTGATGGCAAAGCTAAATTTTTGGCATCATTACTTCAGTCTTCAGTGTCACATGATCCTAACCAAGGCTGCATTTGTTTGATTAAATACAGTAAAACAATAATATTGTAAAATATTATTACCATTTAAAATAACTGTTTATTTTAACATATTTAAAAATGTAATTTATTCCTGTGATGGCAAAGCTGAATTTTCAGCATCATTACTCCATTCTTCAGTATCACATGATTTGCTGCTCAAGAAAAATGTATTATTAGCAATGTTAAATAATGATAATATTAATATTTTGGAGTAAACCCTGATAAATTGAATGGAAAGTTAAAAAAAAGAGAGAAAAGCATTTGATTGAAATATATATATTTTTGTAACAGTGTAAAAGTCTTTACTGTCATTTGATCAATTTGATGCATCCTTAAATGAAATCTTTTTTTTTTTTTTTAAAGTGTATATTTAATAATATTGTGATTGTGCACTGTATGTATGTGTTGTGTGTGTGCGTGTGTGTGTTTTGCTCTGTTCTCCACAAAATCCTCTTTTTTCAACTGAAAAAAAGTCATATGTGTTTTTTACAACATGAATGAATGATTTTCATTTTTGGGTGAACTATTCCTTTAAGGAATCTTTAGAGATATATTCTGTTTGATTCTTGTTTGTGTTTGGAGGGAAGTTTGTGCACTCATGCTTTTTTCTCGGCCACAGGGCTATGCATGATTAAACCTAAATCGGGTCAGTGTCCATCCGCAGAGATGTCAAAGCCTCTCAGCATCTGTGGTGCTTCTCGTATAAGGTGTATATTTGCTCTCTCTCTCTCTCTCTCTCTCTCTCTCTCTCTCTCACTCTCTCTCTCTGTGAGTGTGTGGGATTTTGAATTTCTCCTTGATTTTCTCATCTCAGCTTTTGAGCCTTGGTGAGAGTGTGGTATAACTGAACTGCTGTCAGGGTGTTCATGTCCTGCACAAGTGTGGAAACACCTCTTCCTGTCACGCAAACAGACACGTACACAGGGAGACCAGAGAAGTTAACACCAATAGCAAAGCGATTGGGTGTTTGTTTGTCTGACATTTAGAAACTTAAGAGGAAGTAGGAAATAAAGGAAGAACAGAGCCCTTCATAGAAAGACTGCCATCAGCAGCAATAAGCAGTAATCTACATCCCAAGACAAGCATGAAGATGATCAAGTGACTTCATTGCATGCGTCTGACCCAGTTCAGCACCACGGACAGTGATAGACCAGTCTTACAAATACAAATCCCTTCTATATCTGTTTCGTATTCTTTGTGCATTTAGAAGAAGAAACTTGTGTAATTGTCATTTAGGACCCTTGGGCAATTCCGTTAGAAAGTGGGTTTTGGCTGAAGAGCTGAGTATTGGATGCACATTGCAGACTGAAGACTGTTTGAACAGTGCTCAGAGAGGGAAAGAGTAGCCCACCTGCTGTTATTTAGTGCCTGGAGACCTTCCTCACAGGGCAGTAAAACTGTTTCCAGAAGCATCAAAGTTTAACGTGGCTAGGGTCTACTCTGAGGCAAGCAACACATAGTTTTTTAGGCACTTTAAAAAAATTCAATACCAAGGATTTTAAACACCAAGAACTTTAGGACCATAATGTAGCAGATGATTTGCTGTGCTTTCTGTTGTGTATTCCTGAGAGCGATAACCTCAGGTCTTTGGTAAGAAGTCAACCTCGCTGTTTTTCTACTATTTTCAAAATAGTAGAGTCTTGCCTGTTATACAATACTTTATGAGTTTTAAATATCTGAAAATAAACTTTTTTTTTTTCAAGGTCAGGCATTTAAAGGGATAGTTCACCCAAAAATGAAAATTCTGTCATCATTTACTCACCCTCAGGTTGTTCCAAACCTGTATACATTTCTTTGTTCTGTTGAACACAAAGGAAGATATTTTGAAGAATGTGGGAAACTGAACAGTTCTGGGGCACCATTGACTTCCATAGTATTTTTTTTACTACTATGGAAGTCAATGGTGCCCCAAAGTGGCTTGGTTACAAACTGGTTACAAAATATCTTCCTTTGTGTTCAGCAGAACAAAGAAATTTATACAGGCTTGGAACAACTTTAGGGTGAGTAAATGATGACAGAATTTTCATTTTTGGGTGAACTATCCCTTTAAGCATAACTAATTTACACAGCAGCATTAAAATGAGCAGGTTGTCTAAAAGTTAATAAAAGGTAGCCTAGTAAATTTTTATATTTTTTGCCCATGCCTCTTTTGAAATTTTGATAATATCACACAGATTGTTTCAGAGATAAACCAACTAATACAATATAATATTACAAAATCTGTTGCTATTGTTATTCAACTACATATGCGTCACCTCCTGAATGATGTCATTATAGTTAAAGGAATTTAATAAAATATTATCAAGATAGCAAGGGAATTATAATGTAATTATTATTGGTCAAAACACTTTTTTTTAAGAAAACATGTTTTGCTTAAAACATTTCAATTAGAGAATGAAAACACTACAATAAAAGGATTTTCTTACTAGGTATTTTTTATCTTGTTTTCCAGTACACATGTCTAAACATTCTTAAATCAAGACACATTTTCTTGAGAAGCAAAATGATGAGATATTAAGTCTTGTTTTCTGAAAGAATCATCAAAATTAAGTGAGTTTATGCTAAAAATAAGAACAAATATCTGCCAGTGGGGTCAGAATAATAAACAAGATTATTTTTCTGAACCTGCACTAGCAGATATTTTTTCTTGCTTTAAGCATAAACACTTAATTTTGATAACATTTTCTGTAAACAAGACTTCATATCTTAAGTCATTTTGCTTCTCAATTAAATGTGTCTTGATTTAAGAATGGGTAGATATTTTTACTGGAAAATCCTTTGAGCGATATATGTAAATAATTGGGACACTAAAATGTACTTCATAACATGAATGACCCAGTAAATGTTAAGTGATTTTGTCTATTACCTCCCCTGTGAAAGAGTGCTCGTATATCCCTTACTGAATTTGGCTTGTTTTTCCAAGAGGCTTTAGAAGATCATATAATTATATTCAATCTCTTCAGCCCAGTTGAGCTATAGTAGCACCAGGAGAGCCTGTGTCAAAAGTGAATTCACCAATGTAATAGAACTTTGCTGGTGTCCTTTATTCCGTCTTTCACTTTTTTGTCTTTCCAGTCTTTCCCTCACTGATGTACTAGCAAATGTCATTGCCCAGGGAGGAATTTGAAATTTAACGGCTAGAAAGAAAAAAATCTCTACCAAACGGTTTGTATTCAGTTCTTGTTTGACTCTACAGCAGGTTCAAATAGGAGACAGAGTTTTGGTTTCTCTTTCAGGTTTACTTGATGATAGGTTCACAGCAGTAACTGTTTGTTCTCTGCCTGTCTGTTCTCAGGACAGCAGCCTCTTTTAAACATTTTGAAAGATGCTTGGATTGGAATGCATGGAACAAAAATATGTCCACCCTTTCTGTCTCCGTCCAATTTAACAGATGCATCCCTGATACTCACTGGACCATGATGTTGTTGTCTCAGGATGTATCATTCAGCAGACACTTTAAACCAAAGGTCTTGCAGTTGGATTGTTGCAGTGACAGTATCAGTTGTCCTGGAGCCACTCACGATCTTGCTCAAGAACACTTTTTTTTTCTTCAGTTTATGGTCACTTTTTTCACCCTCTTTCAGCTACAATTTTTTTTTTTTTTTTTGCGGAAATGCCATACAAATGCACCCATAATAAAGCATGCTAAATTACACAAGAGCTAAACTGATGCTGAAGGGTTTCACAGCTTTGCAAACTTTACTTTGCTCTCTAGGCAAATGCTCTCTTTTACATGCTGCATGCTGACTTTACCTTGGCATGAGATAAAACAGCAAAACCCTGAACAGGCAGGCTAAGGCATCACCATGATCTTCAAACCCATCCCTTCTGTTTTCACAAACCAGTGACCCAGCAAAATAAAGTGCTGCATGTCAAGATTTTTGAGATCCATTTATGCATGTGTACATTGGGGCATGATCTGATCACTTTACTTTAATGAAATCCATCGTTCTACCCCCTACAACCAGTGATAATAATGCAAAGCTCTGGACTAAATCATTTGATCATTGGGAACTGTGGGCTGAGGCACACAATCTGAATTTCATGAACCCTAATTTTGATCTGATCAAAGATTGCATGCCTGAAGCATTTTAAACCCTTTAAAGCTTTACTTTTACATCAGCATGAAATAAAAATCCACACGAAGCAAGCCCAATGAAAATGTATATTCCACAAAAAATGTCACCACAGCTGGAGAAGACGAACCTTTGTGATGTTTTTTTCTGCTGTTTGCAGTTACATAACATAATCTGAGACATTTTATTTACATTACTCTATGACTCATCTGATTCACTTTGAAGGAGTCAAAGGTCAACATGTTGACATTTTGACAGAGGCCTTCAACAAGGATATTGTTTTTTATGTGGCTGTTCAGAGGGCTGAATGATGTAATAGTGTTTTGCTGGAAGGAACTGAGGTTCAGAGTGGGCTGAATGATCACGGGGTGGATCGTAGAGAAGCAGCCGGTGTGGTTTGATACAAGTGGGATATAGTCTTTTTCAATTTGTGTTTGGCAGAATGATGTGAAACTCATGCAGCAGTTATACTTTGAGAGGAATACAACAAATTCCAGAGTAGGAAGAGTAAGATTTTGAATGTGACGTGAGCCTCTTTGTGTAGTACATACTTTGTGTACAGTATATGTTATTTAATGGATATTATACAATCAGATGGTTATCGCAAAGTAAACCCATAAAGGGTGATCAGGTATGAGCAATTCCATGAGTTTATTTTGGCCATAATGGCTTACAGAAAATGATCCTGGTTATTTTATGACCAATTAACACTTTCCCTGCTATTGACAGATTTTTCCGGCAATCCATGTTTTCATTGTTGTATGGTGGGGGCGCTATTAAGCATCTTTGAAAATAGTAGAAGTAAAGAAGTAGCAGAAACAACAAGGGATAGAAGTATTGCTTACACATTGCTTACGGTTTTTGTAAAATAACGTGATCATCAAACATTAAACTTACTAGGGCTGCCTCGACTAAACTTTTTTCTGGTCGACTAGTAGTCGTTCATTTTAAGTGATTAGTCAACTAATTGCATGTTTATTAATAAACCATATAAATCATAATAATGAGCCTTTAATGCCTACATAGCCTAATCAGCACTCACTATCTATATGCATGTTTCATACGGATTACATAACCTGAGAAGTTTTCCATTTGAATTGGTTCATTTAAAAGTATACATTTCGCTTTGTATAGATATATTTTTCATGTCTGTGAGGCAAGTTTACATGGAGTTGGGGTTCTTTGTTTTTCTTGCTCAAGTTCACAGAGAGAGACGGCAGAAAGCGCACCCTGTCTGCTTTCATTATTTTACAAAAGCACAACGTATTGTTGTTATTGTGAGTGCACGCAAATAAAAGTAGACACTTCACAAAAGATGTATTACTCTTATTTGTTTGACCAAAAATGAGTGTATGACCAAAAATGAATATTTTAAGTGCAAGTGATCGCTCCGGTGTTAGCTGTCATGCAGTATGTGCGCTACTATTCAGCTTTCACACTCTGCACAAACATTTGAATAGCCCACATTTTCCTAGGTTAAGGTTAAAACCACATAGACCAGCTGTTAACGATCTGTCCATCAAAGACTGCGTGACTTCGACACTTCCTGTGGATTTTTTTTTCTTTCTAAGTGACTAAACAATTTTGGTCGACTAAGCCTCTTCTCTTCTTTTTATGTTAAAGAGCTATTTCTACCTGATCTTACCCTTAAATTTAGTTTTGTTGGTGTAACCTAACATATTTAGGTTGATTCAGTAATGTTAAGTAACATTTTTTATTTGAATAAATAATTAAGATGTTACCTCATGAAGCACATTTTTTAGGCTACCATTTTTTTTCAGTGCAGCTTTTTGTTCAAAATGTTGCTTTTTTATGAAACGTACCCACATTCAAGTATTGAGAAAAAAGAATGCATGAAAATAGACTAAAATGTTTTCTTTATTTTGATATACTGTATTGTATGTTCAAATATTCAAACAACAAAACATTCTTGGGCCATGGAAATTTTGTGAAAATGACCAAAATTCTGCTGGCAACTTTTTAAAAAAAACGCTGGTGGGGAGTTAATAAAATGAATTGATGTGAAATAACAGTAGAGTATGGAAGCTTGTTTCTGCCACTGAATAAAAAATAAAAAAGGTATAATTGCGACTTTTTATCTTGCAATTCTGACTTTTTATCTCAGAATTGCGTTATATAAACTCGCAATTGCGAGTTATGAAGTCAAAATTTGTTAGATAAAGTCGCAATTGCGTGTTATAAAGTCAGAATTGCGAGATATAAACAATTGTGAGTTATAAAGTCAGAATGGTGTGATATGATGTCACAATTGCGTGTTATAAAGTCAAAATTGCGAGATATAAATTGGCAATTCTGACTTTTTTCTCAGAATCACACATTTATATGTCGCAATTCTGACTTTTTTCTCAGAATTGTGTTTATATCTCGCAATTCTGACTTTATAACACGTAATTGCGAGTTATAAAGTCAAAATTTGTTAGATATAAAGTCGAGTTAGCACAATTGCGAGTTATAGAGTCATAATTGTGAGGTATAAAGTCAAAATTGTGAGATATAAACTTGCAATTCTGAGAAAAAAGTCTCTTTTTTTTTCTCTACTGTTATTTTTATCTACTGTTATTTCATGTCAGTTTATTTTATTAATTGGTAATGAAATAAGATGATGATGGTTGTATTATGTGAGAAGGAGACCTCAGAGAGACATTTATGACATGCCATTTGTTTAATGAATAGTAAACTTTAGCATTGCATAAGCTGTATAAAGATAATACTATATATCAGTCCCTCCAGGATTTCGCAGGACTTTTTTCTGATTTCTGTGGCCTTAAATGACTGATTTTGCGGCGGCTTTTCTCAAAATTTGTGGCAATATTTGCGGCATTTCTTGTGTAGTTTTTCAGTAAAAATACACCAGAGTCAATATTCTTCTAACATTTTTATTACTTTTCTGAGTTCAAGAACCACTGGGCTCTGTCATTTTTAAAAGGAGAGCACTGATAATAACTTAAAATATAATTTCAACATTTTATTTCATATGTAACACCAAATAAAACAAACAATTTTTTTTTATAAAATGTTATATTGCAGTGTTTCCCACATGATTTTGTGAAAGGGGGCATGGTTGTCAGGTACTCTAGGGGGGTCTGGGGGTATATGCTCCCCCTTTAGAAAGGTTTGTATATTTTATCAATCAATTTTGTATATTTTATGCATCAAATATGATACAACAGGCTTTCAGGAACAGTTATTTGTTCATCTCTCAATCATCATTGTATGTCTATTGCATTGCATTGTGTTTTGCCCCCCACAATAAAAATTAGCTTTTATCATAAAACTAAGCATATCTTCTTACCAAGACATATTATTAGGAGATATAGAGTGACAAATTATATTTATATGCATTTTATGTAAGTAGTCTGCTGTACTGTTATAAAGATCTCATTGATTTACATTTTTGGTCATATAAATAACAACTGCAGCAAACTGCAATTTTTTCTCAGTTTTGGCCTCTGAATAAAATGAAGCTGTTTTTCCCCTCCATACTCACCATATCATATTGTAAATCCTGGTGTATCAAATATATGACAAAACATAAAACACATGCAAACTTTTTCTTTTATATTTTGTCTAAAGGTAAAAAAACCCTTATGTTTAAAAAATTAATTATTTTCTGACTATTATTTAATTATTTCAGGCTTTACAGGGTTGATTAGTATTTTTATAATACAACAAAAAGAACCTTAAATATAACAGTGGCCTACTTTTGAAGTATACACAAAATGTATAAAGTAAACAAATGTTTCAAACAGATTAAAGTGCAAAAGAACATAACTATAAAGTTCGAAAGTAAACAATCAGTACGCAAGCAGTGTCAGAAAGGTGAAGTAGTTGCCTGCTGTTTTTACAGGGGTAACCCTGGAACCCCCCCATATTACTGAATACATTTTCATTCAGTGTCTACTTCAATTGTTCCGTCTTGCTCCTCGTCCATTTTGGGGTTGTTTACAGAGTGTGCGAGCCTCTTTTATGCAACATACAGACACTGTTGATAAACTGAACCGATTGATGGAAACGATGTCACTCAGAGCGTGCACGCTTGTGTGTGTGTGTGTGTGTGTGTGTGTGAGAGAGAGAGAGAGAGAGTTGCGCGCTTACAGCGGGAGCGGGGTTGTTGCGGTGGTTGACTGACTGACAGATGCATTGCCGAAGCAACGGCGCAAACAGTTGTTTATCGATCGATTCAAGTTCAGCACACATAGCCTATTTCGAAGTGGGCTTTCCTTTGGCTGAATGTACATTGTGATGACGTCACACGACGCGTTCAGGCCCAAAATCTGCGGAAAATATGCGGCAATTTAGAAAAACTGCAAGCCCCTCCGAATTTTGCGGCGTTTGCTTGATTTTGCGGTAAATTCTGCGATCGCAGAATCGCGGAATCCTGGAGGGACTGATATATATGTAGTAATGGCATCACAGAGACACCACATGACATTCACATCCTTTGGAAGAGAAGGGGAGCTGTTTGAAGCTGCAGTGGCCATGGCTCAAGGGCACAATAGTAGTGCTTGTCATTTGGTTCTACTGAGACTGCATGCTTCCGGGTACCAATTAAGATTAGCCCTTGGTGCTCTATTTGGGCCTCAGTCCAGTTTTTTTTCATTCCTAGTTCACATATCCCCAAAGACTGAACTCCTGTCACAATTTGAAATCCGTAAAAATACAACAAAAAATATGTCACCATCCTCATCTGCATATCCCAAAAGTTGCAAAAGCTCTATAATGTGATTTCCATATTTTACCTAGTATGAAATGACCTTGTGAATATATCACTCCAAAGGAACAGAAAAGTGGTTCCTCAGTAATTTGCCTTGACCCGAGTCTTTCACCCTGCTGCATGTTATAATATATGTATAAAAATGTAACTGCTGGGCTGAGTATAACTCCCTATGAGGTTAATATTGATAAGTGCTTTAAACTTTCAGGACCAAGGTTTATACTTTAACATTTAACCTAAACATTTAATGCTACGTTCCTCACTGATGAAAACCTTTTGAAATGATAAAAGGTTGTGATCAGGTCATGTTTTTTCTCAGGAAGTAGTTTTTGAGTAGTAAAGCAGATCGTTCATCATTCGAGTTCTCTTGTTGCATACTGCACAGTACCACCCACTAACATCTAAATGGGAACAAAGTTGTAATTTTTATCTTATTTTTGTTATTTTTTATTTGCTGATATGATACTTTGAAAGCAGTGGGTAATGTGTTGCTTATGCTTATGACATATGAGCTGTAGGTAACCCAGGTTTGAATCTGGTCTGCTTAATGCCTGATACTGTCTTTATTCCTCTAATTCCTCTAATGATGTAGTGTGTGTAAGAACGGTTTGACCCGATAGTGGCTTAAGTATTACTAGCATGCTTTTAGAATTTTCTATCATGTAGTTAAATGTTGTCAACACATTTCTAGCTCTTTTTAACTAATATGATGCTAGCAGCATGTTTCTAGCATGATTTAACACATAACATGTTTTAGCTTTCTCAAGCCAACGTAATAATATAGTCGCTGTCAATAACATTGTCAACACCAAGGTTCTGATTTCATTTTCAGTAACATTTTCTGAATAAATTTTTTTTTTTTTACTTGGTGCTTAATCATATGCTGTAGAGAGGTCGCATGTGGTATCAGCTTTTATCAATTATGAGTAACAGCGCAGATGCTGTGCTAATGAGCACATAAATGAGGCTGTATGTGAAGCTCCTCAAGGTCATCCTCCTCCATTAGTAATTACACTTCTTGAACTCAAGTGGAATTGAGCTCGAAGTGAACCATAAGCCACACTCAGCTAGAACAGGAGAAGTTCAATTTCCTCTAATTACACATGGATTACCTTTCACTCTCTGAAAGAAGTTTTATTTTGGGCAAAATCACTCATAGTTAGGTTTTTCTCTTGGGCTTAATAAGAGGAACATGAAGCATGTCAGAGCACAAATCAATTCTGCTCACTCTTTTCCTCCTTTCAATTAGCTTACTTTCTTAATAGAAGAAAAGATCTGGAATATGTACAAAATGTGGGGTCAGTTTTATATATATATATATATACACACTACCGTTCAAAAGTTTGGGATTGGGAAGATTTTTAACGTTTTTAAAAGAAGTTTTGTCTGCTTACCAAGGCTGCATTTATTTAATTAAAAATACAGTAAAAACAGTAATATTGTGAAATATTATTACAATTTAAAATAACTATTCTATTTGAATATATTTTACAAAGTAATTTATTCCTGTGATGCAAAGCTGAATTTTCAGCATCATTACTACAGTCTTGTCAGTGTCACATGATCCTTCAAAAATCATTCTAATATGCCGATTTGCTGCTCAAGAAACATTTATTATTATTATCAGTGTTGAAAACAGTTGTGTACTTTTTTTTTCAGGATTCCTTGATGAATAGAAAGTTCAAAAGAACAGCATTTATCTGAAATACAAAGCTTTTGTAACATTATACACTACCATTCAAAAGTTTGGGGTCAGTAAGAATTTTTATTTAAATCTTTTTGAAAAGAAATTAAATAAATTAATACTTTTATTCTGCTAGGATGCATTAAATCGATCAACAGTGACAGTAAAGACATAATATTATAATATTACAAATGATCATATTTCAAATAAACGCTGTTCTTTTGAACTTTCTATTCATCAAAGAATCCTGAAAAAAAAAAATTTTGTACACAAATATTTTGTACAATTGTACACAATAAATGTTTCTTGAGCAGCAAATCAGCATATAAGAATGATTTCTGAAGGATCATGTGACACTGAAGACTGGAGTAATGATGCTGAAAATTCAGCTTTGCCAACACAAGAATAAATTACATTTTAAAATATTTTCAAATAGAAAACAGTTATTTTAAATTGTAATAATATTTCACAATATTACTGTTTTTACTGTATTTTTAATTAAATAAATGCAGCCTTGGTGAGCAGACGAAACTTCTTTTAAAAACATAAAAAATCTTACCGATCCGAAACTTTCCCAAAAACGACAATTCTGTAATTAGTTACTCACCCCATTTCGTTCCAAACCCGTAAGACCTTCGTTCATTTTCAGAACACAAAAATTAAGATATTTTTGATGTTTTTTTATCCTCAATGCAACGAAATTACCACATTCAAGGTCCAGAAAAGTAGTAAAAACATTGTTAAAATAGTGAGCATGACTGCAGTGGTTCAACCTTAATGTTATGAAGCCACAAGAATACTTTTTGTGCACAAAAACAAAACAAAAATAACGACTTCATTCAACAAATTTGTCTCTCCCCTGTCATTCTCCTACGCTACTTTCGTTGCAGCACTTCCAGGTTCTATGTCTATGTTCTGCTGACACAGGATCCGGCCAATACTAAGCTGGCGTTCGGATGTAAACACGGAAGCACTGAACTGCGTTCACTGCGTCAACTGCGTACAAGTCTGACAGGGTAGAGAAGTAATTGTTGAATAGTCGTTATTTTTATTTTGTTTTTGCGCACAAAAAGTATTCTCATTGCTTCATAACATTAAGGTTGAACCACTGTAGTCACGTCGACTATTTTAACGATGTCTTTAATACCTTTCTGGACCTTGAATGACAGTAATTACGTTGCTTTCTATGGGGGATAAAAAAAACTTGGATTTCATCAAAAATATCTTCATTTGTGTTCTGAAGATAAACGAAGGTCTTACTGGTTTGGAACGACATGAGGGTGAGTAATTAATGACATAAATTTCATTTTTGGGTGAACTAACCCTTTAAAACATTAAAAAAAAAATTGAACGGTAGTGAATATATGGTGTGTCATATGAATGCATTTGTCAGTTTATATAAACGTACTCTTTCTCACTAGTTTGTGTTGTTAACTTTAAATGACTGCTGTGTAAATGTGAATTGTTGTCATCCGCACTGTGACATGACTGGAGTTTGGTTTCAGCACCACGGACAGTGCAATTAAATGCTTCAAGCCTAAAGAATGGAAGACAGAAAGCTGTCTGAAAAACAAGCAGGATTTGCTTGTATCAGTCAGAAAGGACTGCATGGATTTCTGCTGACGATTTGGCTTCATTTTCTGTTTACGCTCTGTAGCTATATTTACTGACCTTTTGGTTTTTCCAAGGGTTCATTTTATTATTACATTCATGATTAAACCATTCAGGTTTTTTTTTTTTTTTTTTTTTAATATAAGGAATTAATCATACTATTGATTTAATTTCTTTTAAAGAAAAGATCAAATAGCCATTTATATGAAGGACGCACTACTGCACTGTACTGGCTCTCTTTCCCTTTTATTCTGTTGATTTGTGTGGTCATTCATTCCCAAGAGTTCCTATACCTGTCTGGATGAACTGCCTGGACACAATGAAGGATTTCCTCAGTGGCAATTGGTTAGAAATGGCAGGGTCAAGATTTATTATTGTTCTTGGCATGGCTTCAGAAAATCTTTTTGCAAAGGTTGTCCAGATCCGTAAGGAAAAGCCAAAAAGGCCACCAGTCTTGTGGGCATGTTCAAGCAGGAGTGTCGTTGTCTCTTACAGCTGTAGCTCTTCTTTTTTGTGCTTAAAATCTTTGACAGGTGAGCAGGGCATGCATGTATAATTTTATACTGTACTCTGAGGGTTTCATAGCCCTGTGTGACCCTGTTCAAGTACTTTTATAATGAGCCTCAGACATAACAACCCTTGTCTTCTGTTCTGTCTCCACAACTTTTCCCCAGATTCCTCTGTCAGCTGTTCCTTCACATTGTAACTATTCCAAATAGGAAACGACAAAGACATTTCTCCTCATCTTCCTGTCCCTAATTGCTTTTCTTTTCTCACTCTCATTCTTCCTCTTCATATCTCCATATCGTCGCTGTTGGGCGGAAACCTTATGTCCAAAACCGCTACTTTTCAGGAAATGGAAAAAAAACAAACAAAAAAACACTTTGTCGTCAAAGTTGATAAGCGACATTCATATGCCATTAAATGTGAGTATCAGAGTTCCCATAGTCCTGGAAAACCTGAAATTACCAGCCAATTTTCGAAAATCTTTGTCATGAAGATTTCCATAAGAAAAAAAAAAAAATTCATCGGCTATCACAAATTACTGGTCATGGAAAATCATGAAAATGTATTTGTCAGGTGTAGGAACCCTGGTGCACAATCATGAATGTGGAAAGGTATATGAGCACAACTGAATGGCAATTTTGATTTCTTTGTACTCTTATTCCAAATAGACTCTATTCATGTCACATGTACATATTCACATCAGACTAGATTGCTTTATCTAGCTCTGTCACACACACGCGCACACACACACACACACACACACACACACAGTACACTATTAATCAAACACATAGGTTCTCTTGTATATGTTGTGTTGTGCATATTTTGATATATATAAGACAGAGAATAAAATGTACACATTACTATATTATCTTTCATTTTATTATTGTGCTGTATTGTAGCTCCTTAATTATTGTTCTTGCTCAGTGGGCAGCATTTATTTCGCTTTGTCTGAAACCACATCAATATTTTGCATAATCACCTCTTGTTAATGCTCTAAATATGCAGAGATGCATTATATAAAAATAAATAAAGAAATATGATTATACACAGGAGCTTTTAATATGACCAAAGGCATTTTTAATGTAAAATATTAAAAGGCATTACTAAAAAATGTGCTTTTGTAAGAGGATTATATAGCGATTGTACATTGTATGAAGTTCACACATTAACTGGCTTTAAAGATTTTAAATCTATGCATGTTACTCACAGGTTGGTTTATATGTGAACACAAAAATGCCTTTTATAGCAGCTGAGTCTAACATTGTGTATTATTTCATGGTACATTCATGCAGCAGTATGACCTTGAATGTGCTTCATCTCAGGTTGAATTATAGTGGCTGGGGATAAAAGTCTAAAGAAAAGAGAAGAAAGCACAGAGAAGAAAGGTTGGGCTCAGGTAGGTCAGGGTAATTGTGTTTATCATTTCGATAGCTTTATCCTGTGAATAAAGCTAAGAATAGGAAATAGCTGAAGAGAGAAAAGTCAGTGTCATTTTAACGTGACAGGCTGAAACAGTTTTTGGGTTTTTGGATAATTTTTAAAGGCCACGGTGATAAACAGATGAGAATATTGGGTTATGATCTGTATAATGTCATGCTGGGAAGTGCCAGGATTGATTTTTGGCATTTGCTAAAAAGGACTTTCAATTTTTATTTTTTTTTTTGGTTTGTATACACATTGCTGTTGGTGGTATCTGACAAAATCCAAGTGAAATGTTTTGCATCTGATTATCTGAAAATCTGATTAATGGGGGTCCCTTACGTTTATAGCCCTCACGTTTCATCCAGAATCTTAGGGCTGGGAGGGAGAAAGGCACTAACTGAATGTTAAAATGGTGTTGGAGGTCTAAAAAGCTGTAGGCAATAAGGGGAAAATGTGTGCCTGATTAAAGCTGTTAACTTCTCATGACTTTGATACAATAATTTATTATTCTTTTAAAGGTGAATCTCATAAAAATATGTCCAGATCACATTTCACTCCAAAAATAAAAGAAAAAGAAATAAAAAGAAATCATATTGTGCATAAAAAATGTATCTTAGTTTTAGGACCATAAAGTTTTATTATTATTATTATTATTAATAAGCATGATTATTATAATTAAGCACATATTCCCCACAAAGTTGTCTTTGCGGTAATACAAATGCAATTCTCACTACATAATTGTATTTTAATCTACACATCATCTATTTTTTATGCTGCTTTTATATAAAAGTATAACAACAAATTTAAAAAAAAAAAAAATGTATAACACATTATGGTAATGTTTTACATTTGTCAAGAAAATAATATCATGATGCACAAAAATCTTATTGATCCTAATAGACTTGATTATTTTATGCAAAATATATCTGTTCATTTTGGGGTAAAATGTGACCTAGCATGTTTTTGTGAGATTCTACTTTCCACTTCTTTCCACTTTCATTATTCTATCTGGGAAATCACTTTCTGAAAATTATACCTCCATTTACAAACATGCATCTGAAGCAAATTTGTCTGTACGCAGCAGAAATTTGCCATCAGTAACTCTATGCTAATTAGATGGCTCTGTCAACTGTTTCTACATACAGTAATCTGTAAATGATGACTGTTTAACATGAGAAAGTGAGTAAATGGATTGGTCGACATAACAGAAGTTTTAACGCAGCAGACCATGCATGAGATTAATCTGAGAGGGCAGAGGCTAGAAGAGAGCGCATTGTTTTAGAGAACAATGTGTTTTCTGCTGTCACAGTTTAATCAAAGGCATCACACTGCCTGGAGATCCTGCTTTTGAAGTTGATGTGATTCAGTCTTTGTCTTTCCTTTTCGCTCTGTAGCTTTGTCATTCTTGATTCTCGTTTCCTCTTTTATTTTCTCTCTGGTTCTCAATTTGTCGTTCACATGAGTTTACCCCTATATTCAATTTAAGTGCCACAATATAGGCTTGGAGGAGCAAAGGAAGCAAACAGTGCATTGAAAGTGGCATGTATACTGTTAAATGGTGTTTTTTGATGCACAAAGTCAACATAAATCTACTTACTGGAAACATTTTCGTAAACAGCTGACAAAAACAAAATGTGTGCTGGTTGCCATGACAACAGAAAAATTTGACACAGTAAAAACTAAAAAGTGTAGTGTCAATGTACTATCCTTCAAAAGTTTGGGCTTTGTCTTTGATAGAAGTTTCTTATGCTCACCAAGGCTGCATTTAGCTTCAGTGTCACATGATCCTTCAGAAATCATTCTAATATGCTGATTTGGTGCTCAAGAAACAATTCGTCTTATTATTATCAATGTTCAAAACAGTTGTGCTGCTCAATAAAACTGTGACTTCCAGGATTCTTTGATAAATAGAAAGTTCGGTAACACTTTACTATAGGGAACATGTATTCACTATTAACTATGACTTTTCCCTCAATAGACTCCTAATTTACTGCTTATTAATAGTTAGTAAGGTAGTTGTTAAGTTTAGGTATTGGGTAGGATTAAGAGTGTAGAATAAGGTCATGCAGAATAAGGCATTAATATGTGCTTAATAATTACTAATAAACAGCCAATATTCTAGTAATATGCATGCTAATAAGCAACTAGTTAAAAGACCCTAAAATAAAGTGTTACCGAAAGTTCAAAATAAAAGCATATATTTGAAGTAGAAATCTTTTGTAACAATATAAATGTTTTTCCTGTTACTTTTAATCAATTTAATGCACCCTTGTTGAATAATAATAATAAATGTTTTTATTTGTTTGATTCACATTAGAGATGCACTGATACTAAATTTCTCTGCCGATACCGATAGCCGATTATTCAGAATGATACTGGCCGATGCCGATACCGATAGTTTGTTTTTTCTTAAGGAAAAAAATCTTTCCCAAATAATGTTGCAAACTATACTGGGAACCCTCTCATTTGGTACACTACAATATTAGAAGTTACAATTACCAGAGGTATTATATTCAAACACCAGAGGATTATATTCAGCTGCTGTTTATTTTCAGATATAATAATTACACTAAAATAAAAACTGAAATGTTTGTATAAAACTTAGTATCACATAAGATAGTTTTCATATATACAGGTGCTGGTCATATAATTAGAATATCATCAAAAAGTTGATTTATTTCACTAATTCCATTCAAAAAGTGAAACTTGTATATTATATTCATTCATTACACACAGACTGATATATTTAAAATGTTTATTTCTTTTAATTTTGATGATTATAACTGACAACTAAGGAAAATCCCAAATTCAGTATCTCAGAAAATTAGAATATTACTTAAGACCAATACAAAGAAAGGATTTTTAGAAATCTTGGCCAACTGAAAAGTATGAACATGAAAAGTATGAGCATGTACAGCGCTCAATACTTAGTTGGGGCTCCTTTTGCCTGAATTACTGCAGCAGCAATGTGGCGTGGCATGGAGTCGATCAGTCTGTGGCACTGCTCAGGTGTTATAAGAGCCCAGGTGGCTCTGATAGTGGCCTTCAGATCTTCTGAATTGTTGGGTATGGGATATCTCATCTTCCTTCTTCACAATACCCCATAGATTTTCTATGGGGTTAAGGTCAGAAGCGAGTTTGCTGGCCAATTAAGAACAGGGATACCATGGTCCTTAAACCAGGTACTGGTAGCTTTGGCACTGTGTGCAGGTGCCAAGTCCTGTTGGATCTCTATAAAGTTGGTCAGCAGCAGGAAGCATGAAGTGCTCTAAAACTTCCTGGTATACGGCTGCGTTGACCTTGGACCTCAGAAAACACAGTGGACCAACACCAGCAGATGACATGGCACCCCAAACCATCACTGACTGTGGAAACTTTACACTGGACCTCAAGCAACGTGGATTGTGTGCCTCTCCTCTCTTCCTCCAGACTCTGGGACCCTGATTTCCAAAGGAAATGCAAAATTTACTTTCATCAGAGAACATAACTTTGGACCACTCAGCAGCAGTCCAGTCCTTTTGTCTTTAGCCCAGGCGAGACGCTTCTGACGCTGTCTGTTGTTCAAGAGTGGCTTGACACAAGGAATGCGACAGCTGAAACCCATGTCTTGCATACGTCTGTGCGTAGTGGTTCTTGAAGCACTGACTCCAGCTGCAGTCCACTCTTTGTGAATCTCCCCCACATTTTTGAATGGGTTTTGTTTCACAATCCTCTCCAGGGTGCGGTTATCCCTATTGCTTGTACACTTTTTTCTACCACATCTTTTCCTTCCCTTCGCCTCTCTATTAATGTGCTTGGACACCGAGCTCTGTGAACAGCCAGCCTCTTTTGCAATGACCTTTTGTGTCTTGCCCTCCTTGTGCAAGGTGTCAATGGTCGTCTTTTGGACAACTGTCAAGTCAGCAGTCTTCCCCATGATTGTGTAGCCTACAGAACTAGACTGAGAGACCATTTAAAGGCCTTTGCAGGTGTTTTGAGTTAATTAGCTGATTAGAGTGTGGCACCAGGTGTCTTCAATATTGAACCTTTTCACAATATTCTAATTTTCTGAGATACTGATTTTGGGATTTTCCTTAGTTGTCAGTTATAATCATCAAAATTAAAAGAAATAAACATTTGAAATATATCAGTCTGTGTGTAATGAATGAATATAATATACAAGTTTCACTTTTTTGAATGGAATTAGTGAAATAAATCAACTTTTTGATGATATTCTAATTATATGACCAGCACCTGTATAGATAGCTAAGGAACTATGAACAGTGGAAAACGTTCCTGAGGTAAATGTGACATGATGTGACATATTGTTCACAAGCTGTTTTATTGACGTCTTTCTGCGGCTGAAACACAAATAAAGTGATTACATGAGACATGAGACATGATACGTTCCGGCAAGTTGTACTATATCTTTCAACATACCTTTGATGTTCAAGCATGTTTTTCGAGATATAACTTGTATTGAAGAGAAAGAAAAGACTCGCGCTCTGTGCTCAGCGAGCTGCCGCCTGAACTGAAGCGTTACAGCGATCTGACACGTCACATTTAAGAGCGTCAAAACACCATTTATTGTTTGAATTTCATGATAAAATGGACAGAATTTCAAAAAACTGAAACTTTTATTCTTATCAGAAGTAACAAAGCACAAAGCTTTTTGTGATTATTGGAAGGGAGGCGCTACAAATAATATTTGATGTAGCAAAAAAAAAAAAAAAAAAAAAACCCGCAGACCTGGCAACCCTGGCTTGAACTACAGGTGATTCATAGGGTCAAAAAGAGCCTGCTTTAACGTCACTATTTTTAAACTGTTAATGCGTTAAAATTCAACACAAGAATGAGTTTCTTCACACACAGTATGTATGAGTTGCAGTCTGAACACGTTTTTCCGCACCCTTTCGATTGACAGGATATAATCCGGCCAATGGCTGATAGCGATAATAATAGCCTTTATCGGCCGATACTGATTGTTGGCCGATGCATCAGTGCATCTCTAATTCACATAAAATTGATCTGACAACAGTATCAAATTGTTATGGAAGCTTGTTTCCACCACTGAATAAAACAATTTAAAAGATAATTGTGACTTTTTATCCGCAATTCTGACTTTTATCTCGCAATTGCAAGTTTATATCTCGCAATTCTGACTTCTTTTCTCAAAATTGTGAGATATAAACTCGCAATTGCAAGTCATAAAGTCCAATTCTGAGAAAAAAATTTTTTTTTTTGAAAAAGAATGACTTTTTTGACAATTGTGAATTATAAAGTCAGAAATGCAAGATATAAACTCATAATTGTGAGTTATAAAGTCCAATTCTGAGGGGGAAAAAATGACTTTTTTGATAATTGCGAGTTATAAAGTCAGAATTGCGAGATATAAACTTGCAATTCTGAGGAAAAAAAGTCAGAAATGCAAGATTAAAAAGATGCAATTACCTTTTTTTATTTTTTATTCAGTGGCAGAAATAAGCTTCCATAAATTGTAAATGTATAAAATCATAATTTTCTTTTTTTATTGATATGATAAAACAATTTTTCATCTGGCCACAGTATAAAATTATGCTAGTAAATACAAGATTATTAACAAGCCCTCTTT
Source organism: Mylopharyngodon piceus (assembly GCA_039654765.1). Lineage (NCBI taxonomy): Eukaryota > Metazoa > Chordata > Actinopteri > Cypriniformes > Xenocyprididae > Mylopharyngodon > Mylopharyngodon piceus. The sequence goes on from CM077438.1 coordinate 15,105,934, forward strand.
TTCTCACTCTCTCTTGCACAGGTAACGTGTTTGTTGTCAGTCTGGCCTTCGCTGACCTGGTGGTGGCTTTCTATCCCTACCCGCTGGTGTTGTATGCAATCTTCCATGACGGCTGGTCTCTGGGGGACATCCAGTGTAAAGTCAGCGGCTTCCTAATGGGCTTGAGCGTGATCGGCTCCGTTTTCAACATCACCGGCATCGCCATCAACCGTTACTGCTACATCTGTCACAGTTTTGCCTACGGACGTCTCTACAGCTACCGTAACACGCTGCTGTTAGTGGCCCTGATCTGGGCGCTCACTGTGCTGGCCATTCTTCCCAACTTCTTTGTGGGCTCTCTGAGTTACGACCCCCGTGTTTACTCCTGCACCTTCACGCAGACTGCCAGCAGCTCTTACACTGTGGTGGTGGTGGTTGTTCATTTCCTGGTGCCCATCGCTGTGGTGACCTTCTGCTACCTGAGGATTTGGGTTCTGGTGATACAGGTAAGGCGGAAGGTGAAGAGTGAGGAACGCTCCAGGGTGAGGCCCAGCGACCTGCGCAACTTCGTCACCATGTTCGTGGTGTTTGTTTTGTTCGCGATCTGCTGGGCTCCCCTCAATCTCATCGGACTGGTGGTGGCCATCAACCCAGAGGTCATGGCTCCACGTATTCCAGAGTGGCTCTTTGTGGTCAGCTACTTTATGGCCTATTTCAACAGTTGCCTCAACGCCATCATTTACGGACTCCTCAATCGGAACTTCCGAAAGGAGTATGTACGGATCATGACTTCGGTGTGGATTCCTCGGAGGTTTGTGACTGAGACCTCCAGGGCCGCCACAGATGGGATAAGAAGCAAACCCTCGCCAGCCATCAATAACAACGAGTGACTTTTGTTTTCAGCCAATCACTGTTCAAAAGGAAACGTCATGGATGCATGAAGCAAATTTATACACTGAACTGTGAACACTTGACTTTTTTTAATGCTACAAAACCATTATACACAACTCAGGGTGCTTGTTTTATTTTTGATGTTGTGATCCATTCCAAAACACCTAAATATTTAACTCGCAATTTATAATGAAAATTAAATGAAGTACCTTTTAAATACATGTACGTATGGACTGTTTATGATCCACAACTATTTATTGAAGACATTTTGTACAATTTTGTGGGTCTGTTGTATATATGTTGTATAAATCAGTATGCTTCACATCTTTATCAATTCAGAAATTCTGCCTTACACTTGAACTTTCACATGAAATATGTAAAAAATGCATTTATTCAAGGTGCCAAATGTTAACACATTGACAGCAAGTATCTGATATACCAAATCAGTTTGTCATCGAACCAAATGAGATTATGAAAGCATCCTAATTTAAATGTAACCTCAACAGCTCTTTAATGATCGAAGAGCTTCCAGCACAGCAAGATAAAGCACAAACTGAAAAAAGCACCTCATGCGGATTCCGCTTAGAAAAATTTAGCTTTTTCAAAGTGAACAGTGACAGCGTACGGTCAGTCAGTCTTCAGTTTCAATTTGTGTTCACCTCTTATCTTTTAAAAATTAAATGTCATTCAAGACTTTGGGGTTATTACTTTGCCAGGAAACGTGCATGACTCTGAAACCATATATTTTCTTCAGCAAATGATCTGTGAGCAAAACGCAACCTGAATTTCAATTAAGATAAAGGTTACTGGCAAAAAGGGAAAGTATTAACGAGACCTGGTTTTTGAATGTATTATTGTTATCTTGTTTTTACTTGATTTGACAATATGCGTTTTAATCCTCCCAACATTACGAGACATTCCATGCAGTGGGATTGTGCTGTGTGAGAACATGCTTCGCCACTGACCTCAATAAAACAAAGGAACAGGAACTGATGAAAGCCAAGTCTATTGGTGATTGCGCAACCTCTCTCTGGTATGAATGGGCGATGAAGGGATTATATGGAGAGATTGGGATGAGCTTGCTCCTTATGGCCACATCTGCACAGGGAATTATGGGGGATGTGTGGCTGGCGTCCCAGCAGATGGGGGACTGAGGTGGTTGATAACATAAACACTTGGCCAAGTTGAGAGCAATCTTGTCATCAATCTGCTGAATGCATTATCCAGAGGGGTTACAGACAGGGAGTCGGGTTGAAAACCGTAGCAGAGATTCAATGGGAGTAGACAAGCCTTTGAAATATAGAATACAATTAGTGAAAAAACTAAATGTCATGGACAATTTCAGGCTATTTTGCAAGCTACTCGTAATTTAAAGTAGTCACAGTAAAGCTACTCTTTTGAACGTTACCTACACTCTTAGAAAATAAGGTTCAGTGGGATTCTATATACAGTAAAAGGGTGCTTGACTCAATTTTAAAGAACCCTTTATGCCAAAAAGGTTCTATATAAGGAGAAATGTGTTAAATGATTGCATAATACTTTGATTTTTAATGGGTAATTTCATTATTTTCAAGTGATAAAATATGTTTATGAGCTGTTCAATACATAAAATTTAATCAAAATAAAAACAATGGTTTAAAACAAAATTGATTAATTAAAACTAAATCCATAAAATGATCCCATGATGGGAACCCCTAAAATGTTCTATATATGACGCACCTGACAAAACCCTTTAATAATAATGCATTTTATTTGTAATGCACTTTTCTTAAATCCCAAGTGCTACAGTAAAATAAAACAAAAACAACAATAAAAACAATACAACAGTTAATTAAATACAACCTTAAATAAATGAACTTTTTAAAGTGTCCCAAAGTTGATGCGTTTCTGATGGTGAGAGGAAGTGCATTCCATTGCTTGGGGGCTTTGAATGAAAAAGCTCTTTCCCCCATGGTCTTAAGTTAAGGCTGATGAAGTAAAAGAGAGTTGGCAGAACGCGTGATGGAGAGTGTGATGGAGTGTAAGAACTAATAAAATCACAAAGATACGCTGGTGCAGTCCCATGCAGTGCCTTATATGTTAAAATTAGAACTTTAAAATCTATCCTAGCATTAATGGGAAGCCAGTGCAACTGTGAAAGCACCGGTGTAATGTGTTTCCGAGGAGAAGTACGAGTAAGCACACGAGCAATAGAATTTTGAATATACTGTAGAATGCTTAGAGATTTAGCTGGAAGGCCAGAGAACAAGGCATTACAATAATCTAACCTAGTCGTAATGAAGGCATGTTTAAGCCTTTCTGCATCAGCAAAAGTGAGAAAAGGTCTAAGTCGTGCAATGTTCCTAAGATGGTAAAAAGCGATTTTAGAAATGTGATTCATATGTGCATCAAATGTTAACTGTGGATCAAAAATGTGATTCTGCACCTGTAAAGTAGGAAGTACCATGCTGGAATCAACCACCAAACTAATATGATCAGCTTTACGAGTAGACGCCACTGTATCAATCAGCATCAATTCAGTTTTGGCGCCATTCAGCATCATAAAGGTATTCTGCATCCAGATTCTAATCTCTTCTAGACGCCTACTCAAAGTAATTAACATGCAATGGACATCAGGGCCAGTGGTGATGTAAATCTGAGTATCATCCGTATAGCAGTGATACCCAAGACCATATTTCCTGATAATCTGCCCAAGTGGAAGCATATATATGCTAAATAAAATTGGGCCCAACACTGAACCCTGAGGAACTCCCTGTCGAACAGGCATGGTATCAGATTTGTGATTACCTTAGCTAACAAACTGGGAATGATTGGTTAACTAAGATTGAAACCAACCGAATACCGTTCCAGAAAGTCCCAGCCAACTATGCAGCACCATGGCATATGGTGTCAAAAGACCAAGATACTGCATGAACCAGCAGTAATAAGGAGATCATTAACAACCCTCATCAAAGCTGTTTCAGTATACTATGCCCTTTTCTGAAACCATATTGAAAAGTTTCAAAGAGATTGTTCAGTGCTAGGTGAATATTTATGTTGTAGCCACAACATGCTACAGAACTTTAGCCAGAAATTAAAGGTTAGAAATAGGCCTATAATTATACAAATCAGAAACATCACAACCAGGCTTCTTAGGGACTGATGTAATGGCAGCTATTTTTTAATTCTGGTGGAACAGTTCCTGAACTCAGTGATAAATTCACAACTGAATACTACTAAATTCAGAAAAAACAGAGATTCTAATTTTTGGGCCAAAAACTTCATGTAATAACCTAGAATACTGTCTAACACTTGATGGCTGCTCTGTTAAGTCTTCGTCGTCAGTTAGGAACCTGGGTGTGCTCTTTGATACCAATCTTTCATTTGAAGGCCATGTTACTAGCATCTGTAAAACCGCATTCTTCCATCTTAAAAATATATCTAAACTACGACATATGCTCTCAATGAAAAATGCAGAACAGTTAGTTCATGCGTTCATGACCTCAAGGCTAGATTACTGTAACGCTTTACTGGGTGGTTGTTCTGCTCGCCTGATAAATAAACTACAGCTCGTACAAAATGCAGCAGCTAGAGTTCTTACTAGAACTAGGAAGTATGATCATATTAGCCCGGTTCTGTCAACACTGCATTGGCTTCCTGTTAAACATCGTATAGATTTTAAAATCTTGCTAATTACTTACAAAGCACTAAATGGTTTAGCTCCCCAGTACCTGAGCGAGCTCTTAATTCATTATAGTCCTTCACGTCTATTGCGATCTCAGAATTCAGGCCAGCTGATAATACCTAGAATATCAAAATCAACCGCAGGCGGTAGATCCTTCTCCTATTTGGCACCTAAACTCTGGAACAATCTTCCTAGCATTGTTCGGGAAGCAGACACACTCTGTCAGTTTAAATCTAGACTAAAAACGCATTTCTTTAACCTGGCATACACATAACACATTACCAATTTATATTTTCAAATCCGTTAAAGGATTATTAGGCTGCATAAATTAGGTCAGCCGGAACCGGGAACACTTCCTATAACACATGATGTACTCGTTACATCAGAAGAAGAATGGCATCTACGCTAACATTAGTCTTTCTGGTTATCCCGAGGTTCACCGTAGTCAACCGGATCCGGGCCGTATCCAGGTGAGACCGAGGACCTGCGCCTTGACACGACCACAACGCAGCCCTGAAGTATCAGCAGAGATTGAGTCAACTAGATCATCCACTGTGAGGGCCTCATCGACACGACAGCCACGACACAGTTCCTCAACAACCGTCCATACCGGCGTGATGAATACGATCCTCAATTGGATGGAACTGGAATAAATACTTTGAATGCTGCGATCCTATTGGACTTACGATGGCAACCTGAATCGTAACAAAGCACTGTTGGCCAGAGGAGAACTGGCCCCCGACTAAGCCTGGTTTCTCCCAAGGTTTTTTTCTCCATTTAAACACCTATTTGCCACTTGTCTGCCACCTGATGTCACCTGATGGAGTTTGGGTTCCTTGCCGCTGTCGCCTTTTGGCTTGCTTAGTTGGGGACACTTGACATTTGACTTGACATTTGATATTCAACAGTGCTTTGATCTACCTGCATTGACACTATTCTTTAAGAGCTGCTGTGCAGCCAAATAATGTACCAGTTATCAATGTAAAGCTGCTTTGACACAATCTACATTGTAAAAAGCGCTATATAAATAAAGGTGACTTGACTTGACTTGACTGAAGCCATATGAGGATACAAGACAGTTCTTAATAACTGAACAGGGAAGCGGATCTAAAATACTGGTAGTTGAATTCATGGACTTAACTGTACTTACAATAAAGTCAATTCTAACCATTTCAAAGTTCGAAAAAGTAGTGATCAGAGGATTTAAAGGCTCAATATCAACTTGCTCAACCGGGGTGATAGAGATTAAAGAATTGTAAGTGCCCTCAATCTTACCAGTAAAATAATTAAGAAACTTATTACACTGATCAACAGAGGAGTGAACAATATCCTTAGCTGGTTTAAGAAGTTTGTCAACAGTATTAAACAGTATTAGACTTAGGATTATCTGCAGCATCACCAATAATTTTTGAAGTGGTTTTCAACCAGGGGGCTTCAAGATCACTTAAAGGTATTTAAAATGAGAAAAAAACAAGCATGAATATAAGTTAAAAGAACTAAAAATCAAGATATTTCTTATTTGGCTAATTTTATAATGGATATACATCTTTTTAGTTATGCCAAGCTCTAAAATATTTTATCAGGTATAAACTGTGAGTGAGGGAGACATTCATATATTATTGTGGACAATGAGGGTCCTTGTAGTCAAGAAGGTTGAGATGCACTGCTTTAGAGATTAGAACATTTTTTTCTAAGAGTGTACACTTACAAACTAGTATCATGTAGTAGCTAAATAATTTGAAAGTTACTTAAATATCACATAGATATTTTAAATTTTAATAATATTTCACAATATAACTGAACCAATAAATGCAGCCTTGGTGTGCATAAGAGACTTCTTTTATAAACCTCCTACTGACCACACACTTTTAAACGGTACTAAGATTGAGACAGAGAAACAAGACAAAGAAAGAGAGACAAAGAAAATAGAGAAAATGTTTCCTGTGTGGGTCACTTCTTGGGTCAGAACTATAGTTTTGAGACCTTTGAGAATGAAGTTCGGGTTTAATTTTGCAGCCGTGGGCCAGTCAAAGTCTTGTGTCTGTGCTGGGAGACTCTGAACTCGAGTTTCTTTCACCCTGCCGTATAGTGCTCTTGCTTTACACAGCGACTTGAAAAACATGAAAACAAAAACAACTAGCCACACAAACATACACACTGAATGAACTACAACTACAAAAGATAAAAATAAAACTGTTCTGCACCAAAAAAAAAAATGGTTTATCACATGTGTTTTATAATCTTCAGTAAAATCAGATCATGGATCTTGGACTGAAAGCCTAAAAAATAAAAATAACCCCCCCCCCCCCCCCCACAACAATATACAAATATAGCAGATCTTTGCACAGATAAAAGGGATTTTGTGTGTTGAATCCAATACAAAGAGCTATTCTGCCAGCACATAGATATATATGATAATGAAAGTAAATATTGTAACAAGTAATTTTTTACCTTCAAATTAAACCGTAAAGCACAGTGTGAAGTGAAAGAACTAAATGGTTCTCTCAGCAGATGAAACTGCCCTTTGGGAAAATGATAATACTACAAGCCCATCTAATTTACCTTTGCTCTCGCTTTCATCTCTTAAACACACACACACAAACACTTACCCACACTCAAACGGGAAACCTTATTTAAAAACATTTATGCAACACACTTAAAGGCCTCAGAGACTGGTAAACATTCAAACATGCACACATATGCTTGCTTAAAGAAACACTTTACATATAAATCCATGTATGCACATGTGAAGACTGAGTGCATACATGCACTCTTATAAAATGCATAGGATTGTGGGAGAGCAATCGCAGGTTCAGTCATGGGTCGGGTGAGTTATTGCAGTCTGTCTGAGCTCAATCACTATTGTACCCTCTGAGAAAAGCCGTTGACCCTTAATTTGTTTTGTGTGCTGAATGCTCTCCACATGCTGTAAATTAAAAAAAAAAAAAAAAGATGCTTTATGGAGGGTGTTAAATACACATACCTTTTTTTTGGTATGCAACATGTTGTTTACACTGCAATATCACCCTGTAGCCCAAGACTGGTTACCCACTGAAGCTAAGCAGGGCTGAGCCTGGTTAGTACCTGGATGGGAGACCTCCTGGGAAAACTAGGTTGCTGCTGGAAGAGGTGTTAGTGAGGCCAGCAGGGGGTGCTCACCCTGTGGTCTGTGTGGGTCCTAACACCCCAGTATAGTGATGGGGACACTATACTGTCAAAAAAAAAAAAGCACCGTCCTTCAGATGAGACATTAAACTGAGGTCCTGACTCTCTGTGGTCATTAAAAATCCCAGGAAGTCCTTTCGAAAAAAGAGTAGGGGTTTAACCCCGGCATCCTGGCCAAATTTGCCCATTGGCCTCTGTCCATCATGGCCTCCTAATCATCCCCATATACTGATTGGCTTCATCACTCTGTCTCCTCTCCACCAATAAGCTGGGGTGTGGTGGGCGTTGTGGCGCAATATGGCTGCCGTCGCATCATCCAGGTGGATGCTGCACATTGGTGGTGATTGAGGAGATTCCCCCTTCCATATGTAAAGCGCTTTGTGTGCAAATAAAAAAGCGCTATATAAATGTAATGAATTATTAGTAATTATTATTACTGTAATATTTAGTATTCATTACTTTTATAGCACACCTTAAAATTTACATGACAACATTTCATTCAACAGTGCTTTCATTTAAACAAGTGTACTTCACTTACATACACACAAACATGCTTAAAAAACAGCCATTGTTAAAAATGACACGCATAAACACTCAAGAATTTTTGTTCCTCATTAACATATCAATACCATTCTTTCATTTTTATGAAGGCAGAAAAACTCTATGCACCTGTCATATGCCTTTAAAGCTTCATGTACATTTGCATGATTTGATTATTCCTCAAATCCATGTGGTCACAACAGGTTATGGATGAACTGGGACTAAAAATCAGCCCATCGAGACCTTTATCAGCCCATCACAACCCTCACACGGATAATCCCCCACCATCATGCTTGTACACTGTACTGCTTGTACATCAAATGTAGAAAAAGTTGACAATGCATAATTTAAATAAATCCAGTTTTTAGGCCATTTAGTATGAACAACTTCAAGTATTAAACAAGAAAAACTTACAATGTCAAGTTTGGTGGTGAAGGTCCAACTAACAGACTGTTGAGCATGCTCAGGTTGGTCACGATTAATGCATGATTTGGGTTTTTGGTCCAAGCATGGAGACTTATAATGACATAAATATTTACCCAAAAATGAAAATTCTGTCATTAATTACTCACCCTCATGCCATTCCACAATGACCTTCGTTCATCTTTGGAACACAAATTAAGATATTTTTCATGAAATCTGAGAGGTATATGACTCGTCCATAGACAGCAATATAACCACCACTTTCAAGGTCCAGAAAGGTACTAAAGACATCGTTAAAACAGTCGACGTGACTGCAGTGGTTTAACCTTAATTTTATTAATTGTTTTGTGCGCAAAAACAAAACAAAAATAATGACTTTATTCAACAATATCTTCACTTCTGTGTCATTCTCATACATTGTTTATGTCCAGCGCTTCCAGGTTCTACATCAGAACACCGACTCATTATTGGTCGGCTCCTGCGTCAACATCACACGCATGCGTCGTGCTACTCATGTGATCAGCTTTGGCCAATACTGAGCCAGCATTCGGACGTAAACACGGAAGCCTTCACTGTGCTTACTGCGGCAGCTACGTAAGGATAATGACGGAAGAGAAGAGATTGTTGAATATAGTCGTTATTTTTGTTTTGTTTTTGAGCGCAAAAAGTATTCTCGTCGCTTCATAAAATTAAGGTTGAGCCACTGCAGCCATGTCGACTGTTTTAATGATGTCTTTAGTACCTTTCTGGACATTGAAAGTGGTGGTTATATTGCTGTCTAACGAGTCATATACCTCTCAGATTTCATCAAAAAATATCTTAATTTGTGTTCCGAAGATGAACGAAGGTCTTACTGGTGTGGAACGACATGAGGGTGAGTAATTAATGACAGAAATTTCATTTTTGGTTGAACTAACTCTTTAAGTCACTATTAGAGTGATTAGTGTTCTCTTCTGTAAAGTTTAGTCCATTTCAGAGACTATATATGTCAGCTTGACTTAAAAATCCATGCCTATTAAACTTGCATCCACAAGCTAAAACAGTAACAACAACAAAAACTGTTTGATGAAATGTTTGATCTATCTATCTATCTATCTATCTATCTATCTATCTATCTATCTATCTATCTATCTATCTATCTATCTATCTATCTATCTATCTATTTATCTATCTATCTGTCTGTCTGTCTATCTGTGTGTGCGTGTGTGTGTATACATATAATCTTCTAGTACATGTCTTTGCATATTATCAAGAGCAAGAATGAAAAAAAAAAAGGAGCGAGTCATTAACAATCACTATTACATTCTTGTGCATGACATTAAACCCCCAGATTGCTACAGAAAGACTGTCCATGTAATGAGTGTCACTTTGGATTAAAGCATCTTGTAAACAACTGCATACAAAAAGATTTTATGTTGCCTCAGGGTGACGCTATGCAGTACAGGGTTAAACAAACACAAACAGACACACTCTGTCCCACACAGACCAGGAGGGAGTGTCGTAAATGACAGGGATCAGCAACAGCTTACAACGAATCATGGCATCCGTTAGCTCTCTCTCTCAAACTTTAGATGTCACATTTTATGACCTTGTCTTTACAAAATCACAAAGGACTTTATTGGGCTTGTGAAAATGTGATATCAAATCGCCAACCCGCAGACAGGAAATGCTCTTTGGCCACAGACAGGCACTGATGTAAAACGGCTTCTCATGAAATGTCACATGCATGCATGAATAAGCAAAACACTCAAGCATACACACACACACACACACACAAACACAAATCGCCCTGGGTTCCAGCACCACCGCCGTCAATTGTTGATCTGAATCTTGCACGACATGATAAAAGCTTCCTCTTCAGCTTCTATACAAATTCATTTATTGCCGAGAAGTAATTTTGCATTCAAGTTTCTTCACCTTAATGACTACGGAGGCATATTTTATGACATAAAGGCAAGGACGCAGCACGCAGAGCTGCTGTTTGTTCTTAATGAGAGCACTGGAGAACATTTCAGCAGATTATGAAGATGTGCTTTAGTTTAGCTGTTTAAAAAATGTTGTGGCTGGTGGTTCTGGTACACTCTAAAAATGCTGGGTTGTTTCAACCCATGTTTGGGTCAAATATGGACAAACCTAACTGTTGGTGTTAAAATTTAATTTAAAAATTTAAACCAATGGCTGGGTTTGTCCATATTTGACTCAAACATGAGTTAAAACAACGACCCAGCAGTTTTTAGAGTGTAGGTTGCAGGTTCAAACCCCACAAGGAGCAACATTTCTAGTTTTTAAAGTTTAAGTTTTTTATCAAATGCTTTTATTTTATTTCAGCTTTATTTCAATTAACAACAAAAAAAGGTTTAGCTTACAATAACAACACTTCTATTTAGCTTCTAGTGTGCCTCCTAACTAAGACCAAATTGATGAGTTTCCACAAACAAGAAATTTGTCTGCACACTGAGCATGCAATTGCTGTGCTATTCAGAAGATATTTTAATGTTTTATGTACATTTATGAAGAGCATGATTTTCAACCAATGAGATTTCACTGTGAGCGAAGCATTGAAAATTTCACCTAAAAATGTAATTCTTTGAATTACTTTTTTCTCCCATACATTGAAAGTCAATGGAATCAAAACTGTTTGGTTACCAACATTCTTCAAAATATCTTTTATGAACTGGAAAAAAAAAGTCACAAAGTCAGGTTTGGAATGACATGAGGGGGAGTAAATGATGACAGAATATTCATTTTTGTCAGAATTATCAATTTAAGTGGCAATGTCAAATTTAATAAACACATTAACTAAGTACTTATAAATAATAAAATTTCCTTATATGACACACACGCTGCATCCAAAATCGAATACTTGTCTATTATAGTATGCGAAAGGACCAGGATTGAAAACCACTGTATTATAACATTATGCATTAACATGTTAATTTTGACAGTGCTAGTCCAAATACCTTCTGGGTCCTCTGTGTGTGTGCAGTTTTGTTTTTGTATATATACTTTATGTGTGCACTCACAAACTAACAAAGTGAAAAACCGAAACCACGGCCTGAAATAATAAACCTCACTTCCTCCAGCAACCTTAAATCATCTTGCATACCGTGACCTGACAAAACCCAAACAAAAACCCAGAGCTCCAACATGCCTGGAAGTCACATCACCCATAAGTGCACATGCAAAACCACAGGTGTACTAGCATGCCATCTGCACCATAATAAAATAATAAGTACACACTTCTGAACTCAGCTGGGTTCTTCTGGAGAGAAGAAGCTGCTCGTAATGACAGAGCATTTGTTCTGGTGGTGTGGCAGGTTCCTGAAAGGCAGATGTCCTGAAGGACAGAGTAAATTACTGTGTATCTGTGCGGCCTGCCAACTGTCAGCTCAGCTCGTTGCCGATGACCTTGGAATACTATTGTTGTTCCTTTGACTAGGCTTGAGTAATTGCACTCAAAGCTTGTAAGGAAGGACAGTGTGATGGGGAGGGGGACTTCCGAAGACCAAAAACATAAATCAGGTTCAATCAAGATGTGCGGCCAGAGACGAAGAGATAGCAAGATAAGTGTACATGTAAGCTAATATATGAGAATACATACACAAACTAAAAGTGAAAAATGAAAATGTAAATTAAAACATTTGTATAACTAAAATAAAAATTGAAACTAATAAAATTTTTGTTACATGACATAAAATGTATGGCATTAAACCTATTTACAGGATATAAGTTAAAGGGCACCTATTATGCCCCTTTTTACTAGATGTAAAATAAGTCTCTGATGTCCCCAGAGTGTGTATATGAATTTTTAGCTGAAAATACCCCACAGATCATATTTTATAGCATGTTAAAATGGCCAGTTTGGGGGGTGAGCAAAAACAAGCCGTTTTTGTGTGTGTCCCTTTAAATGCAAATGAGCTGCTGCTCCCGGCCCACTTTCAAGAAGAGGGCGGAGCTTCAATAGCTCATGCAACAAACAAAAAGGACAAACTCAAACACTGAAAATGTCAGAAACTGTCAGTAATGGTGTTCAGTTCGAACCGGAGTCAGACGATGCCTACAGAGCCAGAGAATGTATTCTGCATGGAGACAGAACAGGTATAGTTTAGTTTAATTACGGTTATAAATTATGTTGTCATGCTTTTATCCACTATTAGTACAAGCCTGTTGTAGAGGACCCCATTCGAATGATGGCCAAAACTTTATTGCACATCACACAAAAGATGAAGTGACTGTTTTCACTCCAGAAAATCACCGTAAGAGCTGAATAAAACACAGTACAAAAAGTGCGTGGTAAAGTCATAAACTCTCTCTCCCTTGCATTATCATCAACATACACAGCGATCTAATTACACAAAACACTCGTTACAACTAACAGTAAACAAATGTATACAGACCTTATTCTTGTTTTCAATGGGGGTGCTTAATTAACTGGTAAACTTTATATCTGCAAAACAACTCTGATTAACTGTAATAAAGTGCATGCTCTCCCTTCATTGCTGCCGTAACCAGTATCGCTCCGGTGACCAAAAGCTGGATCACGAACAGTTTGTACTGATCCATCCTTGAGTAACAACTTTTTAGCAAAACCTGTGTTTTGTATTGTCCCTTTGCATTGACCCTCGTTCACAAAGCAGTCTAGAGTGAAATTATTTGCGCAGACATAAACAAATTTAGGTATATTTTGCGTCCTCAGTGGCTCAGATGTTGGGAGAAAAAGAAGACGGATGGCAGACAGCATACACCTTGCTGAGGGCGGAAACTATGGTAATGCAGGACTGTCAGTCAGCGTCTGTGGGCGGGGCCTGAGCAGTGTGACATCACACATTCTCCAAAGCTGTTTGCTAAGCTTTCGATTAAATTTCATATATGAAATCACCAATGAAATCTGACAACTCTCTCATAAATTTTGTTTCTAAACGCTCGAATCATGACAAAAAAATTGTATTTTTAAGGCTGGATCAAACTAATGCGCATGCGCAGTCCTAAGTGCATATCTCTTGTGTCTCATTTCGGAGGCGCGCGTCTGACTGTTTCTACAGGATCTGGAGCTTCTAACAACCGCTGCAGTGACGCGATGACTTTACCAATCGGCAATTGGCTCTTATTTAGAAAATACTAAAACAAAAATAAAAACTAAAAGTGAAACTAAACTAAGTAAAAATTAACTAAAAAATAAACTAACACTGAAAAATACATACAATAAAAACAGCAATGTATCGTTTAGGAATCAACTTGGTTTCTCCTGAGTTCCTTCTAAAATAGACAAGAATGAGACAATTGTTCAGATGCATAACAGATGCATTTTTTGGTCCTTGAAATGGTCTGAGAAATGTTTCAGTTCATATTGAGAACTTTCTGTTGTGCAAATTCAAGGTCAGTTTAAAGTTAAAGATATTTTCTTCCATATTTTCACAAACATCTGAGTGTAATGGATTATTGAAAATTAAAAAAAAATTAGGATGGGAACTTGGTCCTATACATCAATTATTGATTGGATTTTTATATGTGGGGCCTGTACCATGACTGTAGTTGAAAAAAACTCAGGGTTACATGATTAGTTTTGAGTTGACAAAACCAAACCAATCCAATCAGGCTTTGTTGGTCCCATGACGGTGATCATCCACTTCTCAGAAAACTTAGGCTTTGATCCTGAGATCATGAAGCGTGTGCACATGAAAGTGTGACATCAGTAGTGAACAGCCAATCACATGCCTTGAAACATAAAGAAACCTTAATGTTATTTCTTTGAGTCCACACTTTCATGACGTAATGCCACTTTGACTGTGTGGAAAAGTCCACTGCAGAGCTTGTATGGGGCTCAGCAAAAGTGTGCATCGAGGACCCATAACAACTGCAAAAAGAGCACTTGCATAATTTCGAGAACCATCACGTGATACTCTGCTCAGAGCTGTTTACTTAAATATAAATGTATCTGCAGCAGTCAGGTGGTACAGCGGTCACGTGGCATAAGTAGGAGCTCTTAGAAAATCCCAAGCTTACAGGTTGTAATTACGAGCTCTACGAGGACGTGAACTCTCTTTACAAGTTGAAATCTTGTCATATGATGTGTGCCATTTGGGACAGGGCCAAAGTCTTGTCCTCGCCTGCGCCATGCATTGTTATTGGCTGGGGTGACACACCCACTGACCAAAGACTGCAGCCCAGAAATGATACTATAGGCCCATGTAAGTCTTTTTCTCATCAAAAGATTCTAATTCCTAAATAAATAAGCCCAATTTTGAGCCTTCTTCTGCTAACAAAAAATACTAAGGTGGTACCATGTTGATGGTACCAGATTGTAATGCCATGATACTTTTGCTATACTACTAAAATATGACCATTTGTACTGTGGAATTTACATACTCCAAGGTGAAGAATACAAGCACTAACATGGTACCTTGTCCACAATTCATTTTTGTTAGTTAGTATCCTCACTGACTGTTCCTGCCTCTGTGCGTTTCTCACAAGCTATTTATTAAAACAGCACGATAAAAACGTCTCTGTGACTCCCGTGTGCCTCGATTGCCCTGTCACGCCCTCGTGACATACAGCAACGGACACACATATCTCAAAGCCACTTTATCCCTCACTTCTCTCTTTCCCCCACTCTACACAAAGAGAAAGTTAAAAGCCATTACTTGATGCAAAGACCTTGGAATATGAACAAGAGAGTTCCTTTAAAGAGCGTTTTTCTGAGACGGGCCATGATTGGAGGTCGAACGGAGGCTACGACAGTGAAGATGATGGTCCTATTCTCCTTCATCATACTCAAATGCCCCTGGAAGCCTTTGGCAGCTCAGAGTAATCTCCTGTCAGGTTAATGACAGAGCGAGCGAGCCAGCTATTGCCGAATTGAAGGACACTGGGTGCCGTTACCTGTGTTTTTTGAACACCTGTTCTGTCATCTAAATCCTCTCTGTCATGTATAAGTTTGACAGCATGATACAAAAGTGAGAATTACACTCAGGGTGAGAGGAACCCTATGAAATAAGCACTTGGTCCACATGCTTTGTGTTTCTCAGCCACTCTAGCACAACACGTCAGTCCCATCAGACTTAGTTTTCTAAACATCTTTGTACAATTAATATATGTTAGCAATGCAAAAATGGTTGTATTTGTAATTCACAAAGAACAATTTGATAAATCTTGTGCAGTAATGTACAATTTGGGAACAAATGATTCTTGTGAGTCAAATCTTTACACTGAATCAGTTCACATCTGGTTCACAAAACCCCACTGCATGAAATGGGTTAAATCTGGTAATATCTGGCCATGATAAACTGCCATGGAATTTCAGGTTTACCGGATGTCTGAGGAAAATACCTAAGCCAAGTTACACAGAACAGCAAATATCCAGAAAAACCCAGATACTTGGCGTACACAGACATTTACAGGAATCCATGAAATTTTGTGGACATACACAGATGAAACAATGCTGGTTGTGAGTACTGATGGCTGTCAGGTGTGAAGACCTTTTATATGTTATGATCAGCAGTTAAGGTGCTTGCTTTTTTTCTCAGATGAAGGGAGGTGGGGTGAGGGAAGTTTCACAAAATAGCCTCAAATTAGTCTTAATATTATTGAACTCAAATATAGCTAGCTTTATAATTTCTGACAGAGCCATTAGAGAACATATCTACACTATATTGCCAAAAGTATTGGGACACCCCTCCAAATCATTGAATTCAGGTGTTCCAATCACTTCCATGGCCACAGGTGTATAAAATCAAGCACCTAGGCATGCAGACTGCTTCTACAAACATTTGTGAAAGAATGGGTCGCTCTCAGGAGCTCAGTGAATTCAATCGTGGTACCGTGATAGGTTGCCACCTGTGCAATAAGTCCATTCGTGAAATTTCCTCACTACTAAATATTCCACGGTCAACTGTTAGCGGCAATTGGGAACAACAGCAACTCAGCCACGAAGTTGTAGCCCACGTAAAATCACAGAGCGGGGTCAGCGCATACTGAGGCGCACAGTGCGCAGAAGTCGCCAACTTTCTGCAGAGTCAATAGCTACAGACCTCCAAACTTCGTGTGGCCTTCAGATTAGCTCAAGAACAGTGCGTAGAGAGCTTCATGGAATGGGTTTCCATGGCCGAGCAGCTGCATTCAAGCCTTACATCACCAAGTGCAATGCAAAGCATCGGATGTAGTGGTGTAAAGCACGCCGCCACTGGACTCTAGAGCAGTGGAGACGTGTTTTCTGGAGTGACGAATCACTCTTCTCTGTCTGGCAATCCGATGGACGAGTCTGGGTTTGGCGGTTGCCAGGAGAACGGTACTTGCCTGACTGCATTGTGCCAAGTGTAAAGTTTGGTGGAGGGGGGATTATGGTGTGGGGTTGTTTTTCAGGGGTTGGGCTTGGCCCCTTAGTTCCAGTGAAAGGAACTCTTAATGCTTCAGGATACCAAGACATTTTAGACAATTTCATGCTCCCAACTTTGTGGGAACAGTCATGTTCCAACATGACTGCGCACCAGTGCACAAAGCAAGGTCCATAAAGACATGGATGAGCGAGTTTGGTGTGGAGGAACTTGACTGGCCTGCACAGAGTCCTGACCTGTCAACCTGATAGAACACCTTTGGGATGAAATGAGCCAGGCCTTCTCGCCAACATCACTGCCTGACCTCAAATGCGCTTCTAGAAGAATGGTCAAAAATTCCCATAAACACACTCCTAAACCTTGTGGAAAGCCTTCCCAGAAGAGTTGAAGCTGTTATAGCTGCAAAGGGTGGGCCAACTCCATATTAAACCCTACGGATTAAGAATGGGATGTCATTAAAGTTCATGTGCACATAAAGGCAGGCGTCCCAAAACTTTTGGCAATACAGAGTATATATGATTTACTTGCCACGGCAACAAATGGCCATTGCATGGAAAAATACCTCAGTAACATACATCCAAATTGGTATAATTTCGGCAGTATGTGGACCCGTGGTATTTCATATCTGATCAGTAATACTTCCATATTCATCCAAAATTCTGCAGTGTATGCAGGAGTATACTGACCCATATACACATCTTTTCATGCAGTGCCAGTGTAAATGATTTGTTCATGAAACTGAATCCGTCCCATTACAGTAAAACTTAAACTATGAAAAATTGGTTTTGGTAATTAAAATAAAGCTGAATAGAGAATGTGAAAAAATGTCACGCTGCATTGATTGAAGCTATTATGAGCTAAATTGTGGCTGCTGTAAAATTGCACAATTGATTAGTAAAAATGTATTCTCTTAATATGCTTAAGACACAATTAACATTATTAACAGTATTTTAAAGTTTGTGCTGCTGGGTTTAGCCATTAAAACTATAAATTAGTCAATGTATGTAAGACCTAATCAACATTTATCACAGCCAAAGCACTGAATGTAACAGAGGATATTTTGTGGCATGAACATCTCCATTATAATCTATCTCCATTAGAGTGGGCTCAAAACTGAACTGAGACACATGAAATTACAATAAACACCCTAATTAAAATAAGTTAATCAGAAAAGCTGTAACAAACCACAATCTGTGCATAAAAATGGCATTATGAGAACATGATTATTTAATATGCCACAACAGGAGTCAGGGAACACATAACAATAACGCAAAAGAACCACTGAATCGCTTTTTGAACTGGTTCATCAAAACTAATTGTCTGAAAGAACAATGCGGAAATGAGTCAGACTTCCCATTGCTAATGGATCTCTAAACCTTCAGAGAGCATGATGATGCTATTTGTAAATTTGTGGAAGTAAAACTGGTTAAATATTTTAAGGTAGAGCTCTGTAAACAATGGTTGAATGCAACAGCAAAGCAGACAGCTTTTTTTCTTTTTTTTTTTAGACGAGTTTGGTGCCAAGGTTCCTGGATCATTCTAGTGTTGCTTTCAGTTTCAGTGGCTGTACAGTTAAAATTGAGTAAAACTGAGGTGTCAGTGTTGCTGTTATAAAAGGGGCAAGGAATGTAACAGTGAAAAACATTACTCTCACACATCAATAAGCTTGTGATTGACCCTTATTCCAGTGGCCAAGTGTCCTTCTCGTAAGAAAAGTTACACTTTCCACAGCCAAATAAAGATGATCATTTCTGCATGATATTAATATTTCACTATATTTTACTGCTATTCTGTCAGGACCACTATTGTCAAAGATGATTGACATTTAGCATATAGTTTGGATTGGCGGTATGGTTCTGTTCCGGGCAAGAACTCCCTGTCCATCCATGCAGCCTAGCATGGATAAGAACAGGGAGAGCAGTGATAACCCACCTTAGGGTAAACAGAACAGAACTAACATAAAGGTATTGCAATATCATTAATGTTTTTAATGACAATAATTCAATGTAACAACATCATTTAAGAAAATGAGTCTGATTCAAAGAGGAATTTTAGAAGTCCTGACTGGATGAGAGGAGGAGCTGGGGATGGAGGAGGGTAATTCTCCTGAGCAACACAATAAAGCTGCTGATAATACTGAATGGACCTTATATAGAGATGCTGTGATAGGCATCATATCCCTGTAGGTAGACGTGGATTAGCTGAGAGTCAGCTGATGCAAGCTTGACTAATGTGACCTGCCAGAACTAACCTTAGTTGGTCCTTAGCTAGCCATGGTTTAAGCTTGTCACGTGCTGGTCCTAAGCAATTAGCTCCAACTCAGGAATAGCTTGTAACCAGCTCAGGACCAGCTTAAACCAGCTCATGACCAACTAAGGACCAGCATAAACCAGCTCAAACCAGCTGCCATACTTCAAAACATACCTAACCAGCATATTCTGTTTTTTTCAACAGGGACTATACAAAACTAAACGTCATGAGGAAGACAAAAAGGAAAAAGAAATGCAAGAGGCTTCCTAAGGTCAGTCAGGCTCTCTTGGTCCCTGTCCAGATGGTGATTTGAGTCTGTTGTCCTTCTGCCAGAATTGGCCCAGCTGGGAAGTCATGAGGTCCATTTATACACCAATGAAGCCCATTTGTTGATCCCATTTTGGAGGCTGATGTCTTGCTAACAAAAGATCACTTACCCTCATTGAGGTGCATTTAAAGGCAGCGTGTTTGCTCAGATGTGCACTCGCACGGACACACAAAAAAAAGCTCCGACAGACTCTTTTATAAATACTAAATGATGCCTCCACCTTAGCTGGTTCGTTCTGTCAGATGTTATGTTTGTCTGGGTGTGTGCTTGTGTCCTCTGTGTCTGAGAGAATGAAAGGAAGCACAGTGGTGAGGGAAAGAGGGGACTTGGGTATTTGAAGTGCACTTGTGTCCCTGTAGAGGAGAAACAGACAGAAGAGAAAGTTTAAACAAAAGTCACGCTAAGAGTGACGTATGGGTTATGAGGAAAGGAAAAATCAAGTGAGCTTAACGTAATTATTCATATATTATCATAATGAATCACAGGTTTGTTCAAGACAGTAGTCAGAAACCGCATACTGTGTGAGTATGTACTACATTTGAATTTGAATTTATTTTGCAACAGTTAAAAAAGTATGTTCTATATAGTATGAATAATAGTATGGGTAGTATGAATGCAATTCGGACGTACTACATCACGTGACCTACCAGCGTCAGTTGCGTCGCTTCACTTCCATTCATAAATCCCCTCCCATGGCCATCAAATGCACACTTCAGAATCTCGGCAGAAGTAGTAAGTCATCCGGGACTTTTCGCCTACTGTTTTTCGAATAATTTCGATTAATAGAACAGGCGTGTCCAACCCTGCTCCAGGAGGCCCACTGTCCTGCAGGGTTTAGCTCCAACCCTAATTAATCATATAATGTAATTTATGATACAATGTATAATTTCCTAAGTTATCCTGAAGACTTTGGTAAGATTTGTTTGTGTTTCAGGTGTGTTTGATCAGGGTTGGAGCTAAACCCTGCAGGACTGTGGGCCTCCAGGAGCAGGCTTGGACACCCCTGTTCTACCATAAAATGAGCTGAGTGAAACTCTGCAAGAAAATATCTAGTTAAAAATGCAAAGATGTAGTCAACTAAACATAATAATATCAGTTTTAGGAGTATCTCCCAGTATCCTGGGAGATACAACTCATAAAATCCAAACTACATCAAATATTTCAAAAATTCCTTTGGATATGTTTTACTTAAGTCCAGATGATATAAAAAGTGACATGAAATGATTTTTTGATGATCATTTTCCAGTCTTGCCTGTTTAAGTTACATTACGCTCATATCTTAAACGTAATAGTGTAGTGAACAGCACATTCCAGGGCCCGGTTTATGGCCAGGCCCCTCTCGGTCCATAACAGCGGACAAAGGTTTGCTACATTTTGATTGGATCTTGGTGGACTAACACAAACAAACTGTCCAACGCCATCAGATAAAGATGTAAGGACAACATCCAGACACCTC
This sequence comes from Mylopharyngodon piceus, assembly GCA_039654765.1. Taxonomy (NCBI): domain Eukaryota; kingdom Metazoa; phylum Chordata; class Actinopteri; order Cypriniformes; family Xenocyprididae; genus Mylopharyngodon; species Mylopharyngodon piceus. Next base: position 15,126,960 of record CM077438.1, read on the forward strand.
TTAGAGGGCAAGAAGAAGACCTCTTGTACCAAGCCTGGGAAGGACAGGACTTCTCATTGGTCCACATGCAGTTTCTGCCCTTCACCCATCTAGAGACTACTTCCTAAGGTTGGCCAGAGACTGCCATAAAAATTCCTCGGGACCTCAGCAGCAATGGGTGAAACAAAGAGAGATCACAAAGATCCATCCAAATCCATTCAAAACTATGTTTGAAAACCTTAGAACTGATGCAAACTACACATCCAGTTCATACTTATTATAGTATGAAATGGATGAATATTGCCAAAGGTATTCTGGTGGTGGTTTGGAAAGTGAGAAATGCATTGGTAAACTTTAAAGACACTGTAAAGACTTCCAACTTTGTGCTTTATGCAAATGAGTTCCATAGGGGAAAGAAGGGTGGGCCACACTGTGTGTGTGTCCCCTCTGATGCCAGCAGCCAATCACAGCACTCGAATGGAGAAGCGCCAAATTGCAATCTCCTCCTTTTCGGAAAGGGATAAAGGTGCCCTTTCAACAGACACCCCTTGTTCTGAGTCTGCCCTTCAAAGGGGAAAGACATAACAGATATACCGTTCTGGGTCTCAGCTCTGTAAGGAGTGAGACATTAACAAACACTACGTTCACTACGTTTCCGTCCAGTGAGACAGTAACGACATTTGCAACGAGGTTAAGCTCAGGAGAGCAAATCTTCACTCCAAGGTACCTTCGTCTGCGTGTTCCAGATTGTTAAGGACCTTCTGCACCTACGCCAGGGCCTCATCTGCGTGTTCCAGATTTTAGGACCCTTTGGTGCTCCAGGAGATCAGCATCCCACAGAGCTTCGTGTTCAAGACTGTTGAAACAGATTCTGGCTCCTCTCCCCACTGCATTGTCACCCAGCACAACCAGTGGAAGACGTCACCGTCATCGGACTCAACCACGTGGAACGTAAATATCACTTAACCAAACCTCTTTCCAGAGACCTTGGCATTGTTGTATTTATCAGTATATAATTTCCTAATTCCCATTAGATGTAATATAGCTGATGTTAGTTAATAACAAATAATCTTTCGTTTATTTGTTTAGTGCATAATAAGGTTCTCCACCTTATTATTTTCAGAGAAAATCTTTCCATAAGATAGCGTAACTCTTCCATAGCCACACTCAACTTAATCACTTGTATTCTATGTATCTTATGCACTTTATTTTATTCCTTTTTCAATCATGGTATTCATTTAGTAGTTGTGTTAGTTATTCTTGTTTATCTTTTTGTTAATAAAATTTATTTTATTACACTTGTGTCTTCCTTGTGCTGATAATACAGAAGAGGCTCTACAAGTTAGCAATCTCACCAATCTTTCAGATAAATCAGCTGATCACTTTACATTAATTCTAAATGAATGAAAAGCCCCTGTTGAGAGTGTTCTCATACTGCCAAGGTAAAAGACCTTGACTGGTGCCCTGAATTAGAAAACGGGGGGGGAAGTGGTCATCTGATGTACTCATAACCACACCTTAAGAGACGTGTGATCCAAAAATCACAACGTCAGTAGTGACGTGAGTACCAATCCCTATTTTGCTTTGCGTCCTTGGATGGGCAAAAGTAAAATTACTACAATAGCTAATGCTGTATAACTGGAGACAGCTAATATTAAATTTTACTTCTTAAATTAACCCTCATGAACCCCCTAAATAAAGGGTGAAGGTAAATAAGACGGTAAATAAGACGGTAACTGTCAGAGGAGTTTTTGAAAATGCCTTTTCAGGCCTTTTTATCTTGAAAGGGGCAAAAATGTGCATTAAGTATGTACATTTAAATAAACGATGATTTGACCAACCATGGATTTTTTTTAATGACATTAAAACAAAAATAAGTTGCATTTTCTGTGGGGTCCATATCACTTTTGATTTAATATGCAAATTTGTGAATATTTTGCATATTGTGAAGGCTCAAATGGTTAGAGTCACATTAAGCACTTAATACTTAAATAACATGATGTTCTGTATAGTAATGCTTCGGCCTACATGCGGACTGAGTGAGTGGCCCTTCACGATAAGATGAAATGCTCTAATTACCATATCAGAGTCGTTTAACCTCAAAGCTGCAGATCAATCTGGTTTCAAATGAGTTAACGACTGTAATTTCAGGTCCTTCAGAGTTATCTTTTTTAAACTATCATTTAACCTGTCAATCCAGAGGACGTTTCTATGCTCTCTTTCTCTCCCTCTCTTTCTTTCTGTTTGCACTCACATACACACAAGCATCTTTGATTAAAAAGTAGTTTACCACCAAACGCCTCTTACATAATCTGGATATGTAAGCCTTTGCAATAATTTTAAAGTGCAAAATCAAATGTTAAATTATTCCAATATAAAACCTAATATTTAAATGTTTTTTTTTCTCTCAATATTTTGAGCTCTCTGAACATGATCTGCTTTTCAGAAACATTGCTAAACACATTTAGAATGTATAAAGTATAAATAAAGTATAAAGGTTCATTATGGGATGCATACTCTGTCTGGAGAATACAGAAAGACAGAGTTTTTGCCACAACTTACACATGCATGAATTTATTTAGCAACCTGTCTTTTATTAGAAATTATTTAAATTCCTGTTATTGTCTCGAGAGATTCCCAAGTCAAAGAATACATTTTCAATTCTTGTCCCTACAGAGCTGACATCAGCTTTCATTAGAAATTCAACCAACGTAGTTTCAATGTCACTAAGTGTCTAAAATAAATAGTTTTCATTCACATTTTATTGCTCTTTTATGCAGTTTTTCAGCTAATTTACTCTGTCCTACCATTGCATTTCCATCTTAAATCATCCACCTACATTTGTAAACACTTTCTTGATACATTTTTATATTTACCTGGCTGGATCTCTTTTGCATCAAGGGTCTTTTCAGATATAGTTCTTTTCAGATATCTGTTCAGACATTTTATGTCTGAACAGTGTTGTACTGTAACATCTGCATCCGCCATCCATTCCTCCAACCGCCAGAGGGAGCCATCTCCCGAATCCTGAACACTGCCGGTTTTTCTCTCTTCTCTTCCTGTCTACACCTGTTATAAGCCATGTTGTTTGTACATCATGTTGCGAAGTATTGCCAGTTTACCCTGTCTCTACCAAGCGTTTACTTATCCCTGTTTGTTTGCACGTGTATGTCTCTCTGCCTGTTTCTGACCTCGACTTTTGGATTACTGTTTTGGATTTGTTTGCTGTCTGGACTGCTGCTATAGTTATCGACCCTTTGCTTGTTTTTTGACCACGCTTCCCGCATCTAACTTTGTTTGTGGTATTGTGCTGAATAAAACTCCGCACGTGGATTCAAATACTCAACCGAGTCAGTCATCGTTACATGTACATAAATCTGGATATGTGGGATTTGTTATGGTTATGTAAAATACGGCCAGATGAACATGTTCAAATCATTTTTCCATTGGCCGCACATTCAGAAGACGCTAATGCTCGTAATGGTCCAATGTCTGTGACGAACTGATAGTATCTTTTCTACACTGCGTTTACGATGAACTCTGCGCAATGTTCATGAGTTTGAAGTGTGTGCCAGTCAGCCCTATCTAACCTAGGAGGGCCATCCACGCTGTGTTAACATAGATCTAAGAATAGACTCGTGTTGGGAACATTACTTTACTAAATTCTCTTGTATTGAAAGACAGGTGCAAGATAATTGGAATGAGGAGTGTGTGTTTGTGAGTTTATCCACGTATGCGTCCTCACACATCAGCGGGTCATTACGCTTTTGCCTGGAACCAGGAATCTTTTCACAAGCTTACTGACTGAAAATGAAACATTACCCATAATGCACCTCTCAGATAGTCACCCTCTGTGCCATTTATCTGCTTGAAATAAATAAATAATTGAAAGGCTTGCTCAGCAGAGAGGTACAAGACAAAGGCGGGAACAGCATGAGCATGTCTTCCATGCTGTTGCATAAATTAGTTTAAGCATTAAAGGCCAATTTGAGATTAAGATCCTGTAGCTGACGTGGCTCGAGCCCAATCACAGCATATGAATGCACAGTCTCTGGAGAGATTAAACTCATTACTCACATGCACTGACAAATGGGCCCTGGCAGGCCTGGCATCGCTGCGGCCGTGAACACGTACTGCACTCATTCATGGGTCACGCAGATGTTGGAATGCATGGGTGATCTGTGCGTAGAAGAGGGAGACATGGAGAAAAAGAGAGCGATTGATCTCTCTCATTATCCTTTTCATGCTGAGAGTCCTTCTGAGTAAATCTTCAGATCTTCTCTTTCACATATATGGCAATGGTCTTCAAATATCTGTAAAATAGAACAGATATAACAGACTTTGACTGACCTCCAAACCCATCAGCTCTCCAGTCTACACAGAAAACAGTCTATAAAACCTTCTCAAATGAAATCAAAGCTCATCTTCAGCTGCTCCGTGGGGGTCCCAGACATGTACATGGACATCATCAGCCATATTCAACTTAGAACACAACCAAGACCACATAAATGAACTGTGAAAGTGTTTTTGTCCCAACTGACGCTTCACCGGGTGTTTGATTGACAGGCGATCTAACCAATCATAACGCCGAATCCACCGTTTTGTCCGACAAAGCAGTCAGGGGAGTTAGTAGATTAACGTTGGTGGATTTGAACAAAAAATGGTGTGTACTGACATCTTTCCATGGTTGAAACAACATTCCTTCTGATGTTCATTCATGTTTATTTGATGCTATAAATTAACTAGTAGGAAGAGATGATTGGTTCACGAGCCGCTTGTACTGAGGCGCTACAGTGTTCTGTCATGACACATTAAATAGCCACAAAACGGTATTTATTGTTTAAATTTCTTTGATACATTACAAATTTTGTATTTTTAATGTAAAACATATCAGAAGTAACCTGCTCTGTCTTGTCTGTCGATGCGCTGTCAGTGTCCTCTTTGCTCCGCAATGTATTTTTCACTGTGTGAGAACATGATTTGTGGCGTGAGAGCGGCATGGCTTGTCAGACGTAGTAACCGTAACTAAAGGGGGCAGGTCTTTGCGAACGGTCAATTGGTAACTTTCCTAAACAGTATGTGAGATTAGAATTAGCACATTCCAAAATCATTGTATGTTAGGCCCCATTTATACTGGTGCGTTTTCGTTTTAAAATGGCGTTTTAAAATGAAAAACGATCCTCGTCTACACTGGCATTTCCACAGCGTTTCAGAAACGATCTCCGTCTACATTACACGGCCGAAAACGCATGTCACATGGCCATTCATGCACACTGGGCATGCGCGTACAAGTGTAAACAGTTGCGCATGTAGGTAGCTGCAATATTTAAAAAATGCAGAGTTTAACTGCACAATGGCTGCTAAAAATTACAACAAAGATTGCAGTTCAGTCTCCGTGTTATTGTTTACACAGTCGTCAAGGATACGCAAAGCAAATGTGGGCAGCCACGCCATCATTTTCAAAAGTTTTTGAGGTTCGTTCGAAGATGCCGGCGTAGTGTAAACGACAGGAGTAACTGTAGCAAAACTATATGCATTTTAAAACAAAAATAGTGTAAACGGGGCCTTAGTATACCAAAACTGTTCAGAAAGTAGGTTTGCCCCAATTTGTGTACTTATGCCCTATTTTATGCCATTTTGTAGTATAAATAGTGTGTGTTCACACTGAGTATCCCAAAAAGATAAAGTGCACTTCAAATACCCAGATGACACACTTAATTAATCGGAAAAACAAAGTGTGGGACCTTATGTTAAAATAACCTTATAAATTACATCAGACAGTAGAGTACATAGTGCATAGCATAAGTGCATAGTGTATAGTGTGTCATTTGGAACAACATCTTGTACACTATTTTCAGTAGATTTTGGAATAGTGCATCTATTCTTTTTTTCACCCCAATTTGTGATAAAAAAAAAAATCTGCTAAATGTAAATTAATGTAAATGTGAGGCTCAAACATGTCCCAGTACTTACTAGATGCTAACGCTTAGTTATTCTAGCACACAGATTGAAAGGGGGTCTGAGATATCAAGACAAGTTTATGACTTGTTGTTAGCATGTCCCAATACTGGTGTAGTAACTGCTAATGCTTAACTATGCTTAATAAATACTAATACTTAACTATGCTAACACTTATAAGCAAATGTAAAATGGGGGTCTGTGATATTAAGACACAAGTTCATTGCTGAGTCCCCATTCACCTACTTATATTACACCCTTAAAGTATATACTCTTTTTGTGAAGAAAAAATACATACAGTCCTTTTGAGTATGCAGCATGAGTAGGCAAGCTGTGGGACATACTACTTCATCATAATTGTATCTTTAACCGACCGCTCCTGTCACTGTTTAAACTGCCCTGTCAATCATCTTGTCACAGTTAACATCCTCCCCATTTCATTTAATTAGGCTACCTACTGTATTAGAGAGAAATGTAGTAGACCATTGATCTGCCAGTCGTGGGTCTTTCATGCGGAGAACTCTCCTCATGTGTTTGCATAATGGTGCATTTAAGTTAATGAAGTTAATGAATAATTATTTTTCATCAGGATAGATAGGCTACAGATTAGATAAGCTCACTCAAACCCCTTTATCTAAACCTTTCGCACATCTGGCATGTTTGTAGTTTTTAACAATTTCTATTCGTGTTTGTAGTTCTAATCGAATCCTCGTCCAATGCGCAATGGGTTGTGGGCAATATTAGCCATTAGAGTGAGCATGGATCTGCACTTCGAATTCTAACCGAGTAGACCACCTTGTTATCTGTGGAATACTCATTTCAGCATACTAAGATTTGGGACACACTAATTCTAATTTCGAATACTATGTAAAATAATGGATAGGATGTAGGATGATAGTATAGCCTATGCGAATTGGGAAGCAGCACATGACTTTTTAGCATGTCCAAATACTGGTGTAGCAGCCTGCTGTCATAAGACTAACCCATATGCTGAGACCTAAGTGCTAATGCAAACATTAAAATGGGGTCTTTGGTATCAAGGCATTGGTATTTATAGATGTGATATCATGTCCTTAATGGACATACTTAAAAGATGCTAATACTTAGATATGCTAACAATTGCTTTTATGCCAAAATTAAGGGGTCTGTGACATCAAGACATGGTTTATGACTTGTTAGCGTGTCCCACTGGTGTACTACCGTATATTAATAGATGCTAATATGTAGCTGTGTTAACAACTAAATGCAAAGGCAAACATTAAAATGGGATCTGTGGTATCAAGATATAAGTTCTTTTTAGAATTTTAATACTGGTGTACTGTCTTAAAAGATGCTAATGCATAGCTATGCTAACACTTAAATGCAAAGGGGGTCTGTGATATCAAGACACAAGTTTATGATTTGTTAGCATGTCCCAATACTGGTGTAGTATCTTAATAGATGCTAACGCTTAGCTATGCTAAAACTTCCACCACAACGCAAGCACTGAGAGGTGTTCACTCAAAAGTAGGCTATGTACTTTCCTATCATCAGTGAAGTACATACTTTTAGCGCATAGTAGTCTATAAGTTTGCTAATGGATATGCAGCCAATGTGTAGGGAAGACGAGAGATCAAATCACATACTCTGTCCTGTAACTCAAAGTAATAAGAAAAGTTTGAGTCAAAGCTTTAATATCAAAGCCAACTTCAAATGCTTTAATGATGTATGAACCGTTGTCATGAGCCGTTAGCGTTATTATGCAGCACTCAGAATGTTCTTTTTTTTTTTTACCAGTTCTCATGCAGTTGGACTTTTCTTGAGTGCTAAGATTCCCACATAGTTTAATCATTTCTGTCCTTAAACTGCTGATTTTGCATGTCTATATGAATGTGCGTAGGTGTTTTTTATGAAGTGAATCTTATCTGGATTTTACTGTCTTTTTTTTTTTTTTTTTTTTTTGAAGTTCCTTGAGCATCAACATACAGCCACAGACATTTCAGTTGGAATCTTTTAGAGATGCTGGAGGCTCATCAAATCTCTAAAATGAAGTTGTGATTTCAACTGATCAGTCAGTTCTGATCATATCAATGCAATTATAACACGCAGAATGCAGATTCCCTATTTTGGAACATCAAGAGTGTTAAATTGATTAATTTACTGATTAATGATTATTAATGTGATATCTTTAAGATAAGTTTGTAAGTTAAGCTTGGAATTAAAAAAAAAATGCAGACTATAATTGCATAATGTAGAGTGGGAGACTCTATAGAAATCAGCAAAGACGTCAGCAAAGAAACTTACACCCCCTCTTTTCCTATTCTCACATATTTCAATATGTGGCAATAGGAGAATAGCTCTGTACTCTCTCCCATGCACAAACGCCTCCTCCCAGTCCATCCAAGCAGAGGCGGTTTGTTCAGAAACGTCCCACCCTAATCTCATTCTGAGTGTGTGCTGTGGATTTGAGCAATTTTGCCTCTCTGGAATGCTTCAGTGACGCCGTTAATTGTCATGACTCAAAGTTGTGAATCATGATTCATTTGTCAAACCCTGCTCTCCTTCACATTGGCCCCACTCTCCCTTCTTTTTTTAATTGAATTGTTATGTCTATTAAATAATACACAAATTGGTACAGATTTTGGAGGACACTGTGTTATTGAGAAGTTATTTATGACTAAGTAAGAAAATTATTTTATTAACACAGCTGAAGAGAAATTGATTTTGGCTCTCTAAACACATTTACTGTAGAGTATAAATTATAATGAATTGTTGTATAACATATAAATTGGCATTTATGTAATATACAGTATATTACATTTTTTTTTTAAGTAAAACACAATATTGACCATTTTATGGGTATAAAAGCAGACACACAATAAAACTGCACAGAGTGGGCAACCAAACACGTCACGTAATGTAAAACTTTCATTCCATAAAGTGGTTATGTAAGATAGTTGTATTAGTGAAGGAGTTTGCTCACTGAGATGTTTGACCTCGTCTTCAAGCCATTCGGCAGAGATACATGAGGGACTCCAGCCAAACCATCTACATCTCTGATAGACAGCTTTGCCGCCTGATAAAATGTCCCTTTACTGCGCTTATAATTGGCTTTGTGTGTGAGCCAAACTTTGGGGTTTCTTTTCCTACAGGGAAACAAAAGATTACAACTTCTGTAAATAACTTTTCAATCTGCTTGCTGTCTGTCAACCAAAACGATGTGTCTATACAGAGAAATGGAGAAATTAAAAAAAGGTTGTGATGAATAAGGGTGTGGACAAAGCAGATGAGAGGAGCAGAGAGGATGAATGTGGATGGGAACACCTCCAGTTTCTCTTCTGCGTGTTGTATAAGAGGGGATTTTTGGACATGGCGTTTTCACTGATGCTTCTCCCCTAAACCACTTATGGCTTTGCTGTTTGCAAACATGTGTCAATTGTCTGCAAGCACAGCAGGGTGGGACTGACCTAGTGGGTGTCAAATCCCCCAAAGATCCCATCTGCAGTGGAAGAATGAGGTTTTAGAACTCACAGTTAAAAAATTAGTTCACTTTAAACTGGACTTTACTTTAAAAGGAAAATGCCAAGTTGCCATGACTTAAAATTTGATATGTTTGATAACAATTTTAGGTAAGAAGAACTATAGATATGCAGATTATCCCCTTTATGTATACACTCTATAAAATGCTGGGTTAAAAACAACCCAAGTTGGGTTGAAAATGGACAAACCCAGCAATTGGGTTGTTTTAACCTAGCGGTTGGGTTAAATGTTTGCCCAACGTGCTAGGCAGTTTTATTTAACCCAACAATTGTTTAAAAATTACTGTATTGCTTGCTTAAAATGAACCCAAAATAGGTTGGAAATTAAAAATCAGACACATAATTACTAGAGGCAACAATAATAATCAAAAGGTGAACATTTATTAATAAGCCATTTAATAATGTTTATTGTTTAATTAATATTCATTAAACGTATTAATAAATATTAATTTATTAAACATATTAATAAATGTTAATTTCCAACATACTTTGGGTTCATTTTAAAGAAGAAACACAGTAATTTTTAAACAATAGTTGAGTTAAATAAAACTACCCAGCAGGTTGGGAAAACATTTAACCCAACCATGGGTTAAAACAACCCATTCGCTGGGTTTGTCCATTTTCAGCCCAACTTGGGTTGTTTTTTAGAGTGTAGTTTTAAATTGGAAAGCAAGCGACAACATTTTTGTCAACTGAATTAAAACATAAATTGGGAAAAATAAAAACATATGTTAGGAAAAACTTAACAAAAATACACTTTTATGATGTTTAGAAACAGGGTATATTATAAAAGTGTAACACCAAAAATATTTACATGATAATAGTTGGCAGCCATAAAATACTAAAACTATAATACAAAGAAAAATTAACTGAAATTATAAAATACTGGGGAAAAATGAACAATAATGGAGTGAAAACTAACAAGCTGTATTTATTTGTCCTAAATTCAAAGGACAAATAAATACATAAAACAGAAATAAAAACTAAATAACTTCGAAACAACTAAACAACTGACAACATCACATGAAAACTCAAGAAATACAAACTTTACTAAAACATTATTAAAACATTAACAAAAACAGAGTATATTTAGATAGCTGCACTGGAATGCAATACTTGTGTTACTTTTTGTAATAGTAAATTTATCCAAACAACTAAAACTTAGTTTTTTTGCAGCATTTACTTGACAAAGACAACGACCCCCTAGAAAACAAAACATTCTAGTGCCTACAGGCTCCTTTGTAAAAGTCTCAAGAATTAGTCTGTGTTGTCAAAGAAACAACAGATAAAAAAGCTTGTTTAACAAACCATCATATCTGCCAGATCACTACAACTTGTACAAAACCAAAAGAAACAAGCTGAAACACACAATGGGGGAAAAAAAGGATAAGAACTGCAAACTTGGACTGAGGCAAACCCACTTATGAGAGTTCAGCGAAGTTTCTTGCTTTGTAGTTTCATGAAAGAGCCAAAAAATCAATAGTAATGCTAAAGACCAAATCCTGTAATGCAGTAGAGGGGAACACAGCGAGATGAATACGACTGTAAAATCTGGCTTTAGTCTGCGTGTGATATACACAAAACTGAGCTCAAGCCTCTCACTGAAGCTTTTAATGATATGAGAATTTCTGTTGTATTTTTCAGTGGAAATGTCCTTGGGACCTAGCATAATACGGATGATTGTCCTGAACTAAGTAAAGGAGATGCATATTCAGCTGTTCTCACACGCACACACACACTCTTCCAAAAGAAAAAAAAATTCACTGTCTCCTCTTTGATTCCGCTACCCAAAATCCATTAAACAGCACATCTTAAGCAGAAGCTGTTTTTCTTCCTCTTTTACATCCTCCCTTCAGGGGCCCTGAAGAGAATACAGTGTCTGACACATTCCTTTTTTCTATTTTTCATTCGTAGTACCTTATCTGCTCTGTTAAACTATTTTGAAGTGAAAGTAATAGTTCATCCAGGAAAGAAAATTCTAAAATCATTTACTCACTCCCATGTCTTTTGAAACATACATTACTTTCTTTCTTCTGTGAAACACAAAAGGAGATGTTTAGTAAAATGTTTAAGCTGTACTTTACTATAGAAAGTGAATGGTGACCATGTCTGTCAAGTAAGATTTTTGGTGAATATCTTCGATTTTACTCTGTTTGTCACACAAAGCTATCAAATTACTTCAGACGACTTGAAATATAAAGTATTAGTTGTGACATCCTGTTATGATGCTTTTATGGTGCGTTTTTGTCCTTTTTAAAGCTTGACAGCCACTAGTCCCCATTCACTTATGTTGTGTTAAAAAGAGCAGTGTAATTCTTACACACTTCTGTACATTTCACAATAACAACATGGATAATAATGTAGAATTGCCTGTCAAAATTGCCCACAAGCATTCTGGTCACTACTTGAATCTGGTCCCTCCCTCAATGAAAGCCTATTTGGTCCATTTTATAATCCGAGCACCACAAATTATTTACAAGCAATCAGGACTGAAGTGTATGATGGGATATTGTCTGTCTTAGGCCACAATACAAGTACCAGACTAGTTTGACTGATCATTTCTATCACTTGCATCTGCAATAAAAGTACTGTTTAGACAGTGACAATGTTTGCTGTCTGCCACAGTTCTCTGAGACCGTATTCAGATTAATTGTGCTTTTGTATTTTGTATTTAATCAGAAGTGCTAATCAGTATCGAGCAATCAGCCTGTTAATCAGTAGCATTGTGACTACAATAATTTCACAGCAAAGATCCTTCACAATGTAGGGCACTTCTGCCACTCCTGTCATTTAAATCCACAGAGAAAGTGATGATTAATAGGGAAAAAAAAAAAACAATTTAATGTACTGAAATTATCAGTGTATAAATACTTTGCTAGTATGAGAATTTGAACACACAGCTTTGGTGTTGTTGAGCTACAACATTTCAAACTATATTTTACGGTCACTGAACACAGAAAATAATGGTGTCACATACTCTGTATTCATGAGGTGTCATGTCGGCATATGTATGTGCAGGTGTGTATGTTGGTGTGTCGGGCAGATGGTAGGGATGGACCAGAGGGAGCTGCTTTGTGACCCACAGGTGGCTGTTCACAGGATACGACCTGCTAAAAGGCAGACCAACACCTGGAGAAGACTTAGAGTTGAAAGAGAGAGGAAATAATGAGTGGTGAACACTCTCTCACACACAAGAGATATAAAAGCTAGAGGGCACAAAGGTTAAAACGGGAAGCCGGGACTCTCCACATATTTCTCTCTCACGACAGTATATCTCTTACATTAGGGTGGGCTATATGACCAAAATCTTATATTGCAATATAGGTCATTTTATTTCTCAATAACAAAATATATCACAATATAGTTATTTTCCCTGGAAACAAGGTTGTTATGATGCCAGCATTTTAGATGACATAAAAATTTCACAATTCAATTATTCTAACAGGATAAGAAAAACTAATATTAGACTAATATTAGCCTAATGTAGCAAAAAGTTCTTAAGCTTATTAAAGACAAGTAAATGGTCAGTAATAAAATAAAAACAAAAAATAATTACAAACAATAGGAATACAAATGAATAGAAATTAAAAAAAAAAAATGTTTAGAAGAATTTTTAAGCTATCGTTACAATAGAAAGTGAATGGTGACCATGTCTGTCAAGTAAGATTTTCAGTGAATAACTACTCTGTTCGTCACACTAAGCTATCAAATTACTTCAGAAGACTTGGAATATAATACATTAGTTGTTTTGATGCTTTTATGATTCATTTTTGTCCTTTTTGAAGCTTGACAGCCACTATTGTGGGTTTCTCCTGCGGTAGAAATCGCATTCCGGGGGGGAGAAATGGGAACGCGGGGGCACCGCGATACGACTGCAAAGGGCATTTTCACTTTCGCGATCAAAGGGGGAGGGGCTCAAGCCCCACACTTTGAGAAACGCTGTTATATACCAAGACGCAGAGACCTACCCTGGCCCCGCCAGCGAGACATTCGCCATCTTCCTCCGTGTCTTTTTCTACTCCGGCCTATTCAGTCATCCCTGCCATAGAGAAATAGAAAGTTAAAAGGTTAAAGTGTTAGTTCACTCAAAAAAATGAAATTTCTGTCATTAATTACCCTCATGTCGTTCCACACCCGTAAGACCTTCCTTCATCTTCGGAACACAAATTAAGATACACAAATCCATACACAAACCCATTGCCAGCAAGACAATTAACACTTTCAATGCCCAGAAAGCTACTAAAGACATATTTAAAACAGTTTATGTGACTGCAGTGGTTCAACCTTAATGTTATGAAGTGATGAAAATACTTTTTATGCGGCAAAAAAAAAAAAATAACGACTAGTGATGGGCGATTTCAAAACACTGCTTCATGAAGCTTCGAAGCTTTACGAATCTTTTGTTTTGAATCAGTGGTTCGGAGCTTTTATCCATTTTCAGGGCTTGTTTTGTTTGTTCCAGGGATGGCTCAGCTAAACAGGTCAATAAAAGACTATTAACTACTATTATTCTTTTTAATTATAGGCCTACTAATGTCTAATTAAAATGTCTACAAATGTATAAATCTGATCAGAGATCAGGTAAAACCAAAAGACTTGATTCATGGGTTCACAGAGATCATCGCCCCCCAGTGGTGAACCATTGAAATCTCAAAACACCTATGACGTAATCAAGTCTTGTTTACTGAATTCACGTGACTTTGGTAGTTTGATACACTATCCGAACCACTGATTCAAAACAAAAGATTCGTAAAGCTTCGAAGCTTCATGAAGCGGTGTTTCGAAATCGCCCATTAATAGAAATTGTTGAATACAGTCATTATTTTGTTTTGTTTTTGGCACACAAAAAGTATTTTCGTCACTTCATAACATTAAGGTTGAACCACTGTAGTCACATGAACTGTTTTAAATATGTCTTTAATACCTTTCTGGGCATTGATAGTGTAAATTAACTTGCTGTCAATGGAGGCCTCACTGAGCCATCGGATTTTATCAAAAATATCTTAATTTGTGTTCCGAAGATGAACGAAGGTCTTACAGGTTTGGAACGACATGAGGGTAAGTAATTAATGACAGAATTTTCATTTTTGGGCGAACTAACCCTTTAAGATTAATTCAGACAGTCAATTCTCACACTAAAGCCTCAGATTCCATCCCAGCCAGCTCTTACTCTCTACCCGTCTGCTCAGCCCCACAAGAACACAGCTCAAATCCTTCTCATGTTCTGTACCAGGTTGAATTTTTTGCATAGCTTTCGGTCACTACACCGAAATAGATTGTTTAGCATTCCCCCATAGACAGTGCAAATTAAGTGATTATTTTTATACTATTTAAACTTATTATGATTTTTCCCCTCTTCTCCTGAGACTACATTTTTGACCGCCAATATATCGAGCTAAACCCATAGGACCCCAAACTTCTTCTTCCTGTGCAAGACTGGGCCCTCTTTGATGTGGTGGTAGCCCTTCAGCAAAGTCTGGGCCACACCTCAGATCCTTCCACCACCAGGCCCCACTTTTCTCCACCTCCAGCAGCAGACACTAGCATAAGGCTGCCTCTGCTGGCGTTGTAGGCCAGTCCCCACTACCTATTCCTCCCCTTATTTCTAACCCTGTTCCCTACCCTTGGGGTCCAGCTCCAGCAGCAGATGCTAGTGTAAGGCTGCCTCCACAAGTGTTGCAGGCCCAGTCTTCACTGCCTTTCCTCCCCACTGTCTCTAACTCTCTTCCCCACCTGTGGCCTCCAGCTCCAGCAGCAGACTCTAGCGTGAGGATGCCTCCATTAGCAGCACAGGCACAGACGTCACAGCTTCTTCCTTCTGTTGTTTCTAACCCTCTCTCCTCTCCCCTGTCTGTAGCCTACGCTCCAATAGCAGACCCTAGCGTGAGGATGCCTCCGCTAGCGGCGCAGGCCCAGACGTCTTATTTTCCCACTTTCCCTACCCTCCCTGTTCCTCCCCAGGTCCCAAGCGTGAGGCTGCCTCCACAAACATCCTCAGCCTGGGCCCTTCTCCCTCCTAACTCTCTCCCCCAAACTAGATCTTCGTTCTGTCTGTTCTCCACAACACCAATGCCTATCCACCGAACGCTATCACACCTCTCATTATTAATCTTATCTTAACAGTGTCATAGACCCTTCAAGCTAGTTCTATTAAATGCGTTGCCTATAGAATGCGTTGTGAAATCTGCATGGGGAATTTTCTGCTCTCACATGAAAGTCACAAACGCGTAGATTCCTATTTAAATGTCTGACTTTTGCTGAACAATAGTAAATGTTACCTGACAAGGCCTAAAAATGTATGAAAAGTTTTGCAACACAACACTGCATGCCACATGAGCAAAAGCGCAACAGAGATAATATTACAAAACTCATATGAGTTGTCGAATGTCCACCGGTCTACCAGTATATCTCTGAGCCATAGCTCAGACACAATTCTGACCAAACGAGAAGTTCTTTCTTACTGACATAGATTTATTCTGTTTGTTTTAAGTACTGCATAGTAATTCAAACCAGTAATTCACATCTCAGTTTGTGTATGTGTGTGTATAAAGCGTAAATTAAATTCTCTAACGCAGTGTAAATAGGTCACTTCTTATGAGATTCAAAACATTAAAATTCCTCAAGGCTCCAAACTTTCAAGTCCTTGTTAGGGGTGTGGACTGCATCTTAAATGATACCTATTATCAGAGGCAATACAAACTCATTTTTTTCCCATTTCAGAACAAAACATTTCATCTTAGTCACGGCACACAAGAGTAATTACTCTGTACAGTCATTTTGTTGCAATTCAATATTAGCATGTATTTTCATTATCTTTTCCTCTGTGCACAGTGTAGGACCTGCTTACATTTTGATGAACTTACAAAGAATTTAAAATAAAAAAGGTGAGAGGATGAGACCACGACTCACGACCACTGCTGGACTCTTGGGTGTCAAGTTTTGACACCCAAGGCTAAAATAACTCGCTCTCATGCTTCGCACTATCACAGTTTTATTGTTTTGAGTCATGCATCACCAATACATTCTTGGTTTGAACTTGGTGGTCAAACAAAGACCAAATCCTGTCACAGTAAAAGAATAGTCTAAATGATTGTGTCCAAAACATGTTCTTAATTATCAGATCTAAGCTTTTCTTGTACATAATCCCTTACGGAACAAAAATATATGGGAATATACTGCAAAATATAATGCAATATATTACAAAATACATTTCCATATATGGGAAACCAGTGCTTATATTTTTCAATATACTGCGATATATGCATTGACCATGTATGGCTATATATTGATACATATAAAATATTTATAAATGAAGACAAAAATAGCATTACATTCATACAGTTTTATCCTTTATTGTGTACATATATTGCACATACATGTTCCTATATAAATGTGAATGTATTGTACACACATATATACACACATTCATGGAATGAATTACAATTACAATATTACAATAGTTACAATCAGTGGTTACAACAGACTTCTAGTTCCCAGCATGCTTTGCTTCTTACTGTTAAAGGAGAGTAAATGTTAAAATTAAGTGCTATTTCATGTGTTTTGCTCAATATTGATATAGGGGGAGATCTGTTAGTGTTTAAAGTTGTATTATTTTGGAATTTAAAAGGTTTTCTGGTATGTGTGAGTTTTTGGGGTTACCATTGTGCTGAAGAGTAGACCCTGTGGTTAGATTGATGATTGGCTGAACACCATTAAGACTATAATAACTTTATTTAAAAAAGTAAGAGCTGTGCAATGCCATGGCACAGTGATAGTCTCTTTGGTAGAAACTTTTGTTAACTAACTTGAAAATATGTAACATTTAACATGTAAATAATTATAAAATATAAGAAATGTGTTACATAATATATTTTACTATATATGTGTTTATACTGCATGAGTAAATATATCTGCAATATATTATGCATGCAGTACCATGTCTGATCACATATAAATCTATATATTATGAAGTATATTACTGAATATAAAATGACATACATTATGATATATTAGTAAATTATATTATCACATATTTTTCAATATATGAAAAGCAGCAATTCCTTATGTATTATTCAATATATTTACGCAATATATTTTTCTGTATATTTTCAAATATACTGTTAAATCATGTAATATATTGATCATTCATATATAGGGAAATATATTTTCTTTCCATAAGGGATGTTACATGATCTTGGATTTCACACATCTGTCTCATAACAGTTTTGTTTTCTTGTTTAGTTATCTCTGGTGTTAAAAGTCAGACAGCCAAAGACAAGCAGAACAGCCAAACTAAACAGAGCTACACAGATAGAGCATTAAGCATTAGTAAGATATTAATGTCTAACTATGAAAGACTAGAAATATCTGGGGTTATTTATGAAGAGTGTGAGCAGCATGAGCTTCAGGACCTTGCAGTGGAGTTCAGGAATTTAATGAATCCTCTGGTCAGAAATCACCAAATTGAACTGATTATTATCTAATAAATGATTCTCACAGTCAGTTTCATTTCACACAGAAAGCAGCACTGAACAAATATTGCTGATCTGTTGATGCAGATCATTTGAAAATTCTAACATGTTAATGTTCTTTAAAACAGCTTTAAAAATACTTAATAGTTTTATGTCATGTGATCTTGAGCTTCACATATTTTTTATGACAGTTCCGTTGTGTTTGTTTACATAGTTGTAGGCGATGAAAAAAGCAGAAACGCAGCAGACAAGGGCAGAGCTGAATGACAGAAAGAACATTCAACATTATCACAGAATAATAATAGAAATGTCTGATGGTATTTATGACAATGTGATCAGGACTGAGTCTGAGGGAATGAACAGAGAGAGAGTTGAGATGACGTTGGAAATCTATGAGAGTGCAGATTGTGTGAGAGATCATGACTTCAGGACAGAGACAAACACACACCAACCACTGCAGCATACAGGTAATCACATTCATTTATTTGATAAAAAATATCACAGTCTGCACATGTTCAGTCATTTATTTTCATATCTGTGGTCTTCAGGAAGTGATTGTGTGAAGATTAGAAGCTCCAGAGCCGCTCTAGTGTGTTTGGTGCTGCTGTGTGTTCTTCTGCTGACTGCAGTCATAGTGCTGTGTGTCCACATCCATACAAAGAGCACAAACTACACAGAAGAGAGAGACCAGCTACTAACCAAGATTACCAACCTCACAGAAGAGAGAGATAAGCTACAAATCACAGCTTTCAAAACAGAGAAAGATTTATTATCCAAGAATGATCTAATAAAACGTCTTAATGAAATGGGTAATCATAACTATACAAACATTCAACATTAACAACATAAAATACATAATCTTTGGGTACAAAAGATAAGCTGTGTAGTTCAGTGTGATGGGAATGAAGAGCTGACACTTTAACTGGTTGTGTTTACAGATGGATGGATTTACTATCAATCCAGTTTTTACTACATTTCCTCTGAGAAGAAGAGCTGGACTGAGAGCAGAAGAAACTGTACAGAGAGAGGAGCAGATCTGATCATCATAAACAACACAGAGGAACAAGTGAGTGAAAGATAGTGTCTGTGTGGTCCTGGTAAACCCTACGTTTTGTCCCCAAAAGGGTAGTAATAACAGAAATGTTTGACCTTGTGAGAGACATTTTGCTGAATGTTTTCTGTGAGGGGTTGTGTTTAGGTTTTGGGGATAGAATATACAGTTTGTACAGTATAAAAATCATTATGTCTGTGGAAAGTGTGTGTGCGATGTGCGTGTGTGTGCTTGTTTTTTGGTTGGATATGAAAGTGTGTATGTGAAGTCAATTTTGTCACGTTTGTCATTATCAGATTACAATATAATGGTTCTTCTCCTCAGGATTTTGTTAGGAAAATGTCTGATGGTGATAAAGTCTGGATTGGTCTGACTGACAGTGATGTGGAGGGCAGATGGAAATGGGTTGATGGCACCAACATGACCTCTGGGTGAGAAATCACTGAACTGAACTGATTTTATCTAATAATGATTCTCACAGTCAGTATCATATCACACAGAAAGCAGCACTGAACATCTAATGCTGATCTGTAGTTTCAGCTTCTGGGGGTCTGGAGAGCCAAATGGACATACAGGAGAGAACTGTGTTCTAACTTATTCATCAGGATGGGCTGATTATCCATGTGATGCTCATTATCGATGGATCTGTGAGAAAACCATTAAAACAAGACATTAAATCATATACTTGTTTATGCTGTGAATTACAAACAGACATAAAGGTCTTTCTCTCTTTAAGACAATCTAAGCAATACATACACACATATGTTCTCTTCCACAGCCTTTATGTATAATGCATCATAAAGGTATTCATAATCTATGTTATAATGTATTATATCTTTTCAATAATTGTAAATAAAGTTAAAATGCAATTGTAATAATTGTAGATTCTGTGTTACATCTAAAAATTGTTTGTTTGTCATGTGTTTGAATGTATTATATATTCTAAAGGCATAACATAAGTATTATTGTCACAAGTGATGGCTGTACTAAACAAGACAAAAGAGATATATTCAGGAGACTTTTAATAGAATAATCCAAACAATAAACAGGTGAATCAACGAGGAGAAACATACCACAATCACACTTGACGTTAAACAAAGCTAGACAATGAACAGGCAGAAACCGAGGGCTTAAATACATGAAAGCAAACATAGGAGCTGATGATATAATTGACAAGACACACCTGAAATGAATAACCTAATCAATAGTAACCATGGACATAAACACATAGAGAATGGAGGAGAACTGAACTAATTAACATACTATAAGAATAACTAAGAAATTCAGGCATGAACAGAAAAACAGATCAAATGTGACAATTCTAATGCATTAAAACTGTTGTTACAATTATTCATGAGAACATACAATGCATTATAAGGTGCATTACAAGGAATAATTAATGCACTAAAATACTTTTATAATGCAGCATTATAAAGATTTTATGTAAAGTGTTACCAAATTTATATTCAGTTAATGATTAGTGACATTATAATAAATAAATCTGTTTTATAAATACTCTTATTTGTATTAGATTATTATTTAGTTCTGTGCTTGAGTGTCTGTATCTGATGGTGCCCATCAGTGTGACTAATACAGAGGAAGTAGAATACTGTGATTATTTAACATTTAATCCTTTAGAAGATGCTTTTGTCTGGAAGACCCTGTAAATTCAAGCAATTTTAGTATATAACACAAACTAGCAAAAGTAAGTGTAAAAGAGCAAGTGTTGGAGTAGTTTACAGGTGTTTGTCTGCATCTGTGTTACTGATGAGAGTATAGAGACTCATTCTGAACTTCATGTCTGTAGTCATCAGGAAGTGATTCTGAAAGATGGTGCTGCACTTTATATGTCTTTCTTAATTCAGCCACTTCCTCCTGTAGCTGCTTCAGTATCTCCATCCACTCGGCCTCTCTTTTAACATTTAACACTTACTTTAGCCAGTGCTGTGTGGTCTGTCACATCTGAAGTTCTTCAGTTCACTTCATTCACTTTAACCTCTTCACCACACTGCCACTTTTGCACGATGCCTCTTGTCTATCAGGTCTTCACCAAAAACACTTCAGTCATCTAAATAACTTTTTTTTACCTCTCACAAGTCCAAGACTTACTGTTTTCCAAAACTTTCTGTATTAACCCAAAACTCTACTGGCCAGAACATCTGACTTTCCTTTAACCCTGTTGCCATGAACAGGAATCCCAGAGCAGATTCCTGAGCATCTGGGGTGATATTTAAGAGTCTGGGGTGATATTTAAGAGTCTATGGTGTAAATCATTCAAACTATATAATCTAATAAAGTGTTTTCTGTCATCACTTGTTCTTATTCTAAACATGTACATCAGAATGCCATGTGATGTTTCACTCAACACATTTCTCTTATGCCATTTCCGTTGTGTTAAGATGTTTAGATGTTTAGAAGTGTTGTTAAAAGCAGAACCAGACAGCAGAGACACTCAGAGCAGCCAAACTAAATGTGGCAAGGCAAGGCAAGTTTATTTACATAGCACATTTCATACACAATGGTAATTCCAAATTGCTTTACATAGAAAATTAGTTAATAATCACAACATATACATAAAAAATAAAATCATAAAATATCATGCATGGGAAATAAAAAACAACAATCGTATTTAACTAAAGGCTGCCTGAATTAATCTCTATCTCTAACTGCCCGAATCATTATGTTCGGGGCGCTCCTGTCTGAATTTAACATTCACTGTTTATGTTTTTCACTGAAACTAATGAAAAACTGTAAGACAGTTTATGATCAAAACATTTAAGTAATAAAATCAGATAAAAAATATTAATAATTAATTTTATTAAGACCTAATGTCAATTGCAATGGACATCAAACCCATGTGTTATTCAGTTCTGAAAGATCTTCAAATTAACTTTGAATATTTTCACTCGATAAAAAAGGAGCTCCTCCTACTGTCTAGTTAGTTAGCCATGCCTGTCTTTTGAGATGCCAGAAGCTCAGTCAGATTAAGTTATGGGTCATACTTTAATTGTGATTGGATCAGGAACCAATCAGTGACCAGGCAGTACTTCTGTTATAAAAACATAAAATCTTATTGGTTTAAACCAAAATCCATGTGATGTCCATTCCAGTGGACGCAGGGTCTGAAGAGGTTAATAGACATTAGTAAGCAGTTTATAAATACAGCTATAATGCTTTGTTCTTGATTTATAAGCATAGCTGTAATGTGTTTAATAATTGTATTTTCATATATCATTAATGATCAATTTATCATTCCTAAATTAATTATTACATACTTTATAAACCAGTTATTTAGGAGTTATCAGTTGTTCATAAGATCATTTAGAAAGTGTAAGTAAATGATTAATAAACTATTTTAATGTACATTTATACATATTATTATTTAGACATATAGTAATAGTTACTCAGTGTGTTATTAAATGCTTTATTAACACATATTCCTACTGTAATTCATGATGAATTCAGGTAATTATAAAACACTTGAAGTGAAGTCAATTTTGTCAAGTTTGTCATTATCAGATTACAATATAATGGTTCTTCTCAGGATTTTGTTAAGAAAATGTCTGATGGTGTTATTATTAATTCAGGTAATTATAAAACACTTACTTGTCAGTTAACTATTTTGTGAACTAAAGTGAGGACTATTTATGCCTCATAAAGCTTTTACAAAGGAAATTTAAAGTCTCAGTTATCTTCTAAACAGAAAAAGGAAACAAACACGACAGAAATATTTATTTCAAGATGCAAAAAACTGAAACTGTACAACTGTACACTTGATATAACATGAAAAATAAACCTCTGCAATGTCACTGAATTTAACTGATTTAATCTAATATTGATTCTCAGTCAGTATCATATCACACAGAAAGCAGCACTGAACATCTAATGCTGATCTGTACTTTCAGCTTCTGGGGGTCTGAAGAGCCAAATGGAGATACAAGAGAGAACTGTGTTCTAACTTATACACCAGGATGGGCTGATTATCCATGTCATGATCATTATAAATGGATCTGTGAGACCATTAAAACAAGTCATTAAATCACATACTTGTTTATGCTGTAAATTACGAACAGACATAAAGGTCTTTCTCTCTTTAAGACAATCTGAAAAAGTGAAAGTGAAAGTGACGTGACATGTAGCCAAGTATGGTGTCCCAATTTTTGCAGCAGCAGTCGGGGGTTCGGTGCCTTGCTCAAGGGTCTCACCTCAGTCGTGGTATTGAGGGTGGAAGAGAGCTCTGTATATTCACTCCCCCCACGTCAATTCCTGCCGGTACTGAGACTCAAACTGCAATTATTATAATGCATTTTAACTTTGGTTACAATTATTTATGAAAAGATGTAATGCATTAATATATAATGCATTAAAGGCTTTAAGTAAAGTGTTACCATAAATTTTACTGAGGAAGACTCAAACCCACAACCTTGGGTTACAAGTCCAACTCTCTAACCATTAGCCCACAACTGCCCCACAAAATATATACACACATAGGTTCTCTTCCTCAGTAAAATTTATAGTAACACTTTACTTAAAGCCTTTATGTATAATGCATTATAAAAGTGTTCATAATGTATGTTATAATGCATTATAAATTTTCATAATTGTAACCAAAGTTAAAATGCATTATAATAATTGCAGATTCCTTGTTCTGAAATTGTTTGTTTGTGATGTGTTTTAATCCATTATAGATTCTAAAGGTGTAACATAAGTATTATAATTTATTATAATTGTGGTTAAAAATTATTCATGAGATCATACAATGCATTATAAGGTGCATTACAGGGAGTTTTAAAAGTACTTTTTTATATAATGCATTATATATAAAGGCTTCAACTAAACTGTCACCAAATTTATATTCAATTAATCACTAATGACACTATAATAAATAAATCTGTTTTTATAAACACTCTTATTTGTATTAGATTATTATTTTGTCCTGTGTTTGAGTGTCTGTATATGATGTTGTTCATCAATGTGACTAATACAGAGGAAGTAGAATACTGTGATTATTTAACATTTAATCCTTTAGAAGATGCTTTTTTCTGGGAAGACCCTGTAAATTTTAGTAATTTCAGTCTATAAAACACAAACTAGCACAAGTAAGTGTAAAAGAGCAAGTGTTGGAGTAGTTTACAGGTGTTTGTCTGCATCTGTGTTACTGATGAGAGTATAGAGACTCATTCTGAACTTCATGTCTGTAGTCATCAGGAAGTTATTCTGAAAGATGGTGCTGCAATTTATATGTCTCTCTTAATTCAGCCACTTCCTCCTGTAGCTGCTTCAGTATCTCCATCCACTCAGCCTCTCTTTTAACATTTAACACTTACTTTAGCCAGTGCTGTGTGGTCTGTCACATCTGAAGTTCTTCAGTTCACTTCATTCACTTTAACCTCTTCACCACACTGCCACTTTTGCTGTCTGTACCACTTATAACTCGATGCCACATTTATCTTGTCTATCAGGTCTTCATCAGAAACATTTAGTTATCTAAGTAGCTTTTCACAATTGTCCACGTACTGATTTCCAAAACTTTCTGTATTAACCCAAAACTCTACTGGCCAGAACATCTGACTTTCCTTTAACCCTGTTGCCATGAACAGGAATCCCAGAGCAGATTCCTGAGCATCTGGGGTGATATTTAAGAGTCTATGGTATAAATCATTCAAACTATATAATCTAATAAAGTGTTTTCTGTCATCACTTGTTCTTATTCTAAACATGTACATCAGAATGTCATGTGATGTTTCACTCAACACATTTCTCTTATGCCATTTCCGTTGTGTTTAGATGTTTAGAAGTGTTGTTAAAAGCAGAACCAGACAGCAGAGACACTCAGAGCAGCCAAACTAAATGTGGCAAGGCAAGGCAAGTTTATTTACATAGCACATTTCATACACAATGGTAATTCAAAGTGCTTTACATAGAAAATTAGTTAATAATCACAACATATACACAAAAAATAAAATCATAAAATATCATGCATGGGAAATAAAAAACAACAATCGTATTTAACTAAAGGCTGCCTGAATCAATCTCTATCTCTAACTGCCCGAATCATTATGTTCGGGGCGCTCCTGTCTGAATTTAACATTCACTGTTTATGTTTTTCACTAAAACTAATGAAAAACTGTAAGACAGTTTATGATCACAACATTTAAGTAATAAAATCAGATAAAAAATATTAATAATTAATTTTATTAAGACCTAATATCAATTGCAATGGACATCAAACTTAAAAAACCCCATGTGTTATTCAGTTCTGAAAGATCTTCAAATTAACTTTGAATATTTTCACTCAATAAAAAAGGAGCTCCTCCTACTGTCTAGTTAGTTAGCCATGCCTGTCTTTTGAGATGCCAGAAGCTCAGTCAGATTAAGTTATGGGTCATACTTTAATTGTGATTGGATCAGGAACCAATCAGTGACCAGGCAGTACTTCTATTATAAAAACATAAAATCTTATTGGTTTAAACCAAAATCCATGTGATGTCCATTCCAGTGGACGCAGGGTCTGAAGAGGTTAATAGACATTAGTAAGCAGTTTATAAATACAGCTATAATGCTTTGTTCTTGATTTATAAGCATAGCTGTAATGTGTTTAATAATTGTATTTTCATATATCATTAATGATCAATTTATCATTCCTAAATTAATTATTACATACTTTATAAACCAGTTATTTAGGAGTTATCAGTTGTTCATAAGATCATTTAGAAAGTGTAAGTAAATGATTAATAAACTATTTTAATGTACATTTATACATATTATTATTTAGACATATAGTAATAGTTACTCAGTGTGTTATTAAATGGTTATTAACACATATTTCTACTGTAATTCATGATGAATTCAGGTAATTATAAAACACTTGAAGTGAAGTCAATTTTGTCAAGTTTGTCATTATCAGATTACAATATAATGGTTCTTCTCAGGATTTTGTTAAGAAAATGTCTGATGGTGTTATTATTAATTCAGGTAATTATAAAACACTTAGTTGTCAGTTAACTATTTTGTGAACTAAAGTGAGGACTATTTATGCCTCGTAAAGCTTTTACAAAGGAAATTTAAAGTCTCAGTTATCTTCTAAACAGAAAAAGGAAACAAACAACATGACAGAAATATTTATTTCAAGATGCAAAAAAATGAAATTGTACAACTGTACACTTGATATAACATGAAAAATAAACCTCTGCAATGTCACTGAATTTAACTGATTTAATCTAATATTGATTCTCAGTCAGTATCATATCACACAGAAAGCAGCACTGAACATCTAATGCTGATCTGTACTTTCAGCTTCTGGGGGTCTGAAGAGCCAAATGGAGATACAAGAGAGAACTGTGTTCTAACTTATACACCAGGATGGGCTGATTATCCATGTCATGATCATTATAAATGGATCTGTGAGACCATTAAAACAAGTCATTAAATCACATACTTGTTTATGCTGTAAATTACGAACAGACATAAAGGTCTTTCTCTCTTTAAGACAATCTGAAAAAGTGAAAGTGAAAGTGACGTGACATGTAGCCAAGTATGGTGTCCCAATTTTTGCAGCAGCAGTCGGGGGTTCGGTGCCTTGCTCAAGGGTCTCACCTCAGTCGTGGTATTGAGGGTGGAAGAGAGCTCTGTATATTCACTCCCCCCACGTCAATTCCTGCCGGTACTGAGACTCAAACTGCAATTATTATAATGCATTTTAACTTTGGTTACAATTATTTATGAAAAGATGTAATGCATTAATATATAATGCATTAAAGGCTTTAAGTAAAGTGTTACCATAAATTTTACTGAGGAAGACTCAAACCCACAACCTTGGGTTACAAGTCCAACTCTCTAACCATTAGCCCACAACTGCCCCACAAAATATATACACACATAGGTTCTCTTCCTCAGTAAAATTTATGGTAACACTTTACTTAAAGCCTTTATGTATAATGCATTATAAAAGTGTTCATAATGTATGTTGTAATGCATTATAAATTTTCATAATTGTAACCAAAGTTAAAATGCATTATAATAATTGCAGATTCCTTGTTCTGAAATTGTTTGTTTGTGATGTGTTTTAATCCATTATAGATTCTAAAGGTGTAACATAAGTATTATAATTTATTATAACTGTGGTTAAAAATTATTCATGAGATCATACAATGCATTATAAGGTGCATTACAGGGAGTTTTAAAAGTACTTTTTTATATAATGCATTATATATAAAGGCTTCAACTAAACTGTCACCAAATTTATATTCAATTAATCACTAATGACACTATAATAAATAAATCTGTTTTTATAAACACTCTTAT
Source organism: Mylopharyngodon piceus (assembly GCA_039654765.1). Taxonomy (NCBI): domain Eukaryota; kingdom Metazoa; phylum Chordata; class Actinopteri; order Cypriniformes; family Xenocyprididae; genus Mylopharyngodon; species Mylopharyngodon piceus. The sequence continues at coordinate 15,154,241 of CM077438.1, forward strand.
TTGTATTAGATTATTATTTTGTCCTGTGTTTGAGTGTCTGTATATGATGTTGTTCATCAATGTGACTAATACAGAGGAAGTAGAATACTGTGATTATTTAACATTTAATCCTTTAGAAGATGCTTTTTTCTGGGAAGACCCTGTAAATTTTAGTAATTTCAGTCTATAAAACACAAACTAGCACAAGTAAGTGTAAAAGAGCAAGTGTTGGAGTAGTTTACAGGTGTTTGTCTGCATCTGTGTTACTGATGAGAGTATAGAGACTCATTCTGAACTTCATGTCTGTAGTCATCAGGAAGTGATTCTGAAAGATGGTGCTGCAATTTATATGTCTCTCTTAATTCAGCCACTTCCTCCTGTAGCTGCTTCAGTATCTCCATCCACTCAGCCTCTCTTTTAACATTTAACACTTACTTTAGCCAGTGCTGTGTGGTCTGTCACATCTGAAGTTCTTCAGTTCACTTCATTCACTTTAACCTCTTCACCACACTGCCACTTTTGCTGTCCGTACCACTTATAACTCGATGCCACATTTATCTTGTCTATCAGGTCTTCATCAGAAACATTTGGTCATCTAAGTAGCTTTTCACAATTGTCCACGTACTGATTTCCAAAACTTTCTGTATTAACCCAAAACTCTACTGGCCAGAACATCTGACTTTTCAGTTCAGCTGCCATAAACAGGAAGCACTGTGCAGATTCCTGAGCATCTTGGGTGATATTTAACAGTCTGGTATAAATCATTCAAACTACATAATCTAATAAAGTGTTTGTCTATCATCACTTGTTCTTATTGTAAATCTGTACATCAGAATGTCAAGTGATGTTAAATCTCACACATTTCCCCATGTGGTGTAAAGTATTTAGTAATTAGTAATTAGTTACTGTACTTAAGTATCTTTTTGGCTACTTTGTAGTTTCACTGAGTATCAAAGATATTAGCAACTTTTACTCTGTACTTGACTACATTTTTGAATAAGTACAGTAAATGTACTCGTTACACCAATACATTTGTGATGAGTAATACAATTACACATTACATTTTGCATGGCACCTAACTTTTTCTGCAGCTGTTTATTTCTGCTATAAAGAAGCAATATCGCCATCTAAGGGCAATGAACGTACTATATCTTGTGCGTTTTGCCTTTACTCACCCAAACTTGTCAACAAAGTTACTTTACGTGAATGTGAGTGCATTAGCAGGTAGTTGCTGAATCGCAAGTTTATGATTTATGAGATGAGGTCATGGCTGCAGCCGGTGATGAGGCCGAAACCAGCACATCCAGTGCAAGTAGACTTTGACTAGTTAATTTTACTTAAAGGGGTCATGAATTAAGAAATCAACATTTCCTTGAGCTTTTGATATATAAGAGGTCATCGTACTATAAGAATATCCTGTAAGATTCAGGACCGAAAACTTCCTTGTTAGTTCAATAAAAGCTTTTATTGACACCAGGCCCAGCAAACGTAGGTGTCCCGGAATGTAGGTGAAATGCCGTCTCTGCAGAAAAAATCAACGCCCATACTTCATCATTGCAGCGTTAGCTCTGCCCACTGGTGTGTTAGTGAGATGACAAGGAGAGAAGAGCGATACAAGACTAGAAATAACATTACCTTTCAAAGGATCCTAATGCTAGGAATATGGTTATTTATTTTCAACAATGTGAATGTCTCAGTTCAGCTTTATTTATTTGTATTCAGTAAATTTCACTGTGGATTCTTTGGTAAATCAATCTCATTTCGGCGCAGGTTTTGCAAACAGACTTTTATGAAATGGACTCGACACTAATGCAACAACATGTAAGTAACTGAGTTAATTCTAATGCCTGATCTGATATGTAATGATTTGTTTACAGTCAGATGTTCTTTGTCTATGTGTCAGTAAATCAAACCAGCGACTAAACTGTCAACTTCACGTTGATTTGCGTTTTTATAGTTTACACAGACGATAACGGTATCATTTTCAAAAACTTGCACTTTGAAACCCATTTTCAAATATTTGCATTTTCAGGCCCCAAAAATGCTGTTGTCATGTAAATGAACGGGCAAAACGCATAAAATGTTTTCTATTTTTATTTGACAATGGTGTCGAGTAAATGGACCCTAAGCCCTCAGTTTCCTGTTTCAATGTCCAGAATTGTTTATGTTAGTGTGTAGTTGTGACTCTTATTCTCCTGCATGTTTTCCTTGTTCATTAGAAGACTCTTTGTTAATCTTTGACTCGTGTGTGTGTGTGTGACTACACGCGACACCGTGAGTTTTGAGCTGCTGCTTTGTATTGTTTATCAAGGTTACCAGCATGACAAAAAAATTACCAATTTATCTAAAACAAATGTTTCAGGGAGATTTTAAGCATAACACAATAATTTTGTATTAACTAGTCAACATCTTTGCTGCAGAAATTTTGTGAAATGTTTATTCAGCCTGCATTAGTGTGGATGGTCATACAGAAGCTATTCCTGCTGAAAAATCCAGCATAAACCAGCATTAATTTAATGCTGGTCCAGGTTGGTTTATGCTCTGGTAGACCAGCATAGTCATGCAGTTCATAAGCAAAAAGGAGCTGCTGTAGCTGGTTCACCAGCATGGTCTTGCGGGGTTGAGTGTGAGTAGGCCATTTAACACAAAGATGTAAAGGAAAAACAATATAAGATTAAAACATATGATTTATGTAAGCAATAAGGTACGAGAGGCTGTGCTTCAGCCGTGACTTATTCACGATACAGCACTAGCCTCGGGTACCTTATTGCTTTTATAAAACGGTTACCACATTTCATTAAGTAAAATCACTAAAAGCCTTCCTTCCGCCGGAAAAAATAGTCCCTGACCGTGAACAGCAACAGAAGTTACATTATTACGCCATTAGATGGCGGCAAGGACTGTCTTTATGAGTGATTCACTCAGTCGCAAAGACTTTTATATTGAAAAGACTGAATTGCTGTGAACACGGAACAAGACGCAACTGATAAATGCTTTGACTAGCGCTGTCAGTCACGGGAAAACTCACTTTTACGTGAGTAAAGTTAAGTCACTTAACTGTTGTTGCAGCGAACATAGGACTGACCTGAAGGAAAATGCTAAATCTGAATGCAGGTAATAAACTTGCACAATCGATCTCTTTCTCACAATACTCTTCTACATAATACAATAAGCTTCAATGAACAATATAAATTGAGAACAGTTTACGTTGCTAAGAGTGGTTGCTAAGGGTGTTGTGTAGTGATACACAGAACCGTTGAGTGAAGCGGTCATAGCTGTGTTTTATCGTGAATAAAGAATCAAGGACAGGAGCTAACCATTTTATAATGTAACTTATAAATTGTTTTAGTTATGATTATATTATTAATCAAATGTGTCATCTGAAGATTTAAATAACAAAACAAACAAAAAAAAAAAAATCAAAATGGTAAAATGTTTCAAACGATCTGTTTCAAAGGACATGTAGACAAATCAGTCAAAAAGAGCTTGTGTATATTGCCAAACAAAAACATTTAGAGATATTAAAACAAAGTAAAATGCCAAATAAAAGCATAACCATAAGCAGTTTGTTCAATAAGTGTTCTTAAACGTAATTTCGGGAGGAGTGAACCCATCTAATCTTTCAAATAACTGCCGGAGCTTATAAGCAGCCTCTCACCTTGCTCCGGCATCAGCTGTTTTGGCATCCCTCACCAACTCCACCAACATAATTTAGGCATCTTACTACCAGACTCATCTTCCAAGCATTAGTAGTCCCAGTGGTGGGTATATCTAAGCTCGAGTTGAAGCTGCTTCCTCGAGCCCCTCCACTGTGGACAGCAAGCCAAATACATCTAAACATAACAGCTTAAAGTTTATATGGGCAAATGAACTCATGAAAAGGGTTATGAGAGGAGCTTTCTCAATGGTACAACTTGATAATGAAAGTTTAAAATTGAAAGTTGCTGTTTTTAAAGACTTTCGTGCTCATTTGGGAACTCACATGTGTCAAAATCCAGCTGTCAGTTACCGATTCCAAAAAGTGCTCATAGTAAAAGGTATGTAACTGCAGTCAAGAGCATGAAATATTGTAGACAATAGTGATAGCATGGACTATCAACAGTTGCTGGAAGATTTAACCAAAGTCAATGGCCAAGTGACAAACTTAAAGAACACTAATCACCATAATAGTGACTTCAAACAGACTTTAAAAACATTAGTACCAGTGGTGTGCGGTGGTGTTTTAAATTGAGGAGGCAAAGTCCTCATTTATGTTGCACAATTTACACAATTTTAAGTTAACGTTACATAAAAAGAGAGACCAAATACAATTCTATTTTATTTCTACACTATGTAATGTTCTATTTAACCAAGTATAAATTTCGTCAAGTTAGTGTTTTTACTCATTTTTACATTTATTCCAAAATATTAATTAAAAGCAGTAACAATTTAAACAATATATATTATTTATAGGCTATTATTATATATATTATTTATATGTTATATTTATATTATTTATATATTATTATTATTAATATTCAGCTTTTCTTTTTAATAGTCAATTTATTTTCAGCAGTCATCAAGCTTGTACGTACACACTGGTCAGTGGTCACAGACACAAAGATGTACCTTTAATTTCACCACGCTGATTGCTCACTAAAAACCCCCGAGTCATCATGTTTTCAGGCCATTTCGAGTTTGATTTTGACATGAAATAAAGCGGTGATATCTAAGTCACAATTGTTTACTTACTTTTTAATTAGTTTTCCCATTAACGCCATCACTGTCTTCATTCAGGCCGATTCGACGAGAACGCACACGAAAACAAGAGGCGGGATTTATTGCACGAACCAATCATGTCCAATCATAACCGATCATATCCAATCATAGCACGATGGAGGCACTGCCTCCTCTCACATGACTTTCCCCCATTCATTCTCAATTACCCCCCACAAAACCCACCGCACGCTTTAGAGGCTCTGCTTTATATGAGCTGAAGGGAGGCACAAGAGACGCGGACTACCCGCTGTAACTTTACCTGCAGGTGTCGCTGTTTGACAGTGTTCTTTAGAAAAACTAGTGACTTTTACACTTTTAAATGCCAAATTTTGTAACATTTGCGTTGTTTTATTTTTGTAATATCGATTATTATCTCATCCAGTTTTTTTGAGGAGACACTGCCTCCCTTGCCTCCTCAGAGGAAACACCCCTGGTTAGTACATATACAACAAAATTTCACACAAGATTATAATAATTATATATGCTGTTTTTGGAGTTGTTTAAGCATCCTCTGGTGAGATATTATTGATTTTATTTGGAGTTATTTTCATCTAAGGATGTGTGGCTGTGAGTCAGTTGTAGCTGTTCTGCTGTCTGCTTGTCTCTTCTCTTTTTTTCTTATTTTGTTGTTCCTTCAGTGATTCTGCTTGTTAACTGCAGGTGTCATCACTAATGGATGGTCAATTATCACTTGTAGAGTGAATTGACTTTATTTCACTAACTGCAAAACTGCTTCAGTGTTACTTTTACTCTCTATAGATTGGGACCATTAGCAGAAGTGCTAAACACCACACAGATGGAGACCAGAGGGACTGTGGACAAATCAAAACTGATTTTGAAGAGACATTTGTTCTTCAGCTTATCCATGATGAAGGATAAAAAATGCCCCATCAAACTGAACAGCACTGTAGAGAAGTGAAGTATCTACAGTGGTCTTTATGTAAGTAACCTTCTCTTTATTCTCAAGGCCACGATTTTCGTCCTTGATGGTGAAAACTTGAGGATGTTCAATAATTCACCTCACACTGTTTTCCAGCAGCGCCAAGCATTCAGGCTAGCTGAGGCTTGAATGATAAGTAGCATTTAACAAGGATCAACACACACACACACACACACACACACACACACACACACTAACATGTAAACCCAATTGGAGAAACTGGCTACAATGCAAAGTCTTATTTTTGTTTTATAATGATTTATTGCAATTAATATTAGGCATATCACTGTTTTAGCTTTTGAGAGAAGCTTCTTAAGGTTTTACCAGTTTGTAATGTAGAGATTGTGTCAATTCATTTGATAAATATAATAAATTAGGAAACTAGATGAGATACAGTAAAATAAACCCTGCTGCATATGAGTTGATGTTCTCTTGATTTGTGCTTAATGTGCTTAAGTGAATGTAATGTAATGTGTTTTTACATTAAATGTAAAAAGAATAGCCTTTGTATGTATGTATGTATGTATGTATAATTTTGAGCAAAATAATCATTATCAGTTTAACCATTATCATGCAGCCCTATTCATAGGTAAATTATGCCATCATAAAAAAATGCAGTTATTTTTATATGACTTTGAATTATTTTTTTTTTATGACAACATAAATTACACATACATAAAAATGACTGAAAGCACCAAGTACATTCATAACTTAAGTGCAATATGTTGCAATAAGGGCGTATAAAAACAGCCTTCATGCTGTATGGAGAGATATTGTCTTTTCTGATGGGGTTTGGAGGAAGTCCCATTTGTTGAATGGACTTCAGTGTCACATCAGTAGAAAAAAAAAACTCAGGAATAATGTAGCAAGCTGGAATGCTAGAAGGTTCCCATGGAAACGGTGGTGAATGGAATATTTCTCAGGATGTCTCGGAACATTTCATACTCCCGTTTTCTGGTGGATGGGAAGACCTTTGATCCTCTTTAATGGTCTGATGTGGAGCATGCTCCAGAATATAAGTTATAACTTATAACAAAAAATGCTGGGCTGTTTCAACCCAACCATTGGGTTAATTTTTTTAATTAAAGCATGCCCAATTTTGGGATGAAACAACCCAGCATTTTTTAGAGAGTAAGTAAGCCATTTGTACACATTGCAAAACAAGCAAGTTTGTAAAGCAAAAGTTCCCAAAACATGGTCACCAAAACTATATGTTTCACTTCACACAGACATTGAAATGCATTAAGGAACAGAGTGAATATTTTACGCTAGCAAAATGTCAAAGATTAGCCTTCAGGCACTATCATATGTGGCTTTGGGAGCAGGAGGAAATCAATGCTGACTGCTGACCATCTGAGAAGTAGAGAATGCTAGGTAAACTCCTGAGTGGGATACAACAGGAACCTGAAGCCTGAAGCAATACAGTGCAAACTGATCCTGACTGAGATAAAATGACATGTAGGTGCTGAGACATGCATCTATGTTGCACAATGAGCAGTTGCAGTGCCAGCTGTTATTAAGGACAGAATATGCACATCGAAGAGTAGGACGTATTGAGCCTTAGGACCAGGATGTTGGATTACTCAGGTCAGAGAGTGCCATGCCACATTTTTTTGCACTAGTCGACAAGCTGATTATTAAGTTTAGTGGTTGTCAAGCTCAAGAATTCCACCTTAAATGCCAAAAAACACAACAGCGGTAGATTTTCCCGCAAGCAAAAAAAGACAGACAATTAAATATGCATTCTTAGCTTTGTATAAATTTGAACTAGGTCTAAAATAATGTGTGCCTCAGCATAACTATAGAAGAAAAAAACATCTGAAGAAGACAGATCAACCAAGCAAATGAATCAATGAGCAATGAAAAGATTTCTGCACAGTTTCGGCATCTTGCTTTTAAATTTAATTTAATCCCAGGCAAGATTATTAGATTCAATATGCATTTGTTCATCACTAAATCCCCTTTTGGCAAGGATTTTATTTGTCAAAAGTGTTTGTCAAAGATCAAAACAGGTATTTTTTCATCCATCAGGAGAGAGATTTGATTCATTTTTCCATCCAGCCATGAGCCAGCCCGTCATCCTCATATCCTCCAGTTAAAGCATGGATTGTGAAGGGCTTATGCAATCCAGTCTGCTTTAGAGCAAATACTGATACTAATACTGCGATGAGCTGCTACATATACAGCAGGAACAGATAGTGCTGACAACCACAGGCACAACTCAGACAAATAAGCATGTAATGATGCACACACGCAGTAACGATAAACTTGTATGGTTAGTCCGTCACATTTATAGACATATAGTTTAAAGAAAAAAGACTTAATGCTACAGCATACAATGACATTCTAGAGCAGAGCTTTTCAAACTGGAGATTAGGACCTCCAGGGGCCAAAAGGGGGTGCTATTGAGTCCGCAAAAACATATACACACACATACAGTCAAAGCAAAATTTATTCCACACCTTGAACATTTCATTCATTAATACATTTATTCACTATAGTTTAAAATAATGGTAATAAAATATGACAAGATCTCAGAGTTAAACTGTGTCAGAAAAAATGTATCTTAATTATGTCAGATAACACTTAAGCAAAACATGGTCAGGTCAAAGTGTCTGAATAATTTTTAGCAATTTTACTGGTAGTCCACTGTATGAAGAATTTTTGGGTATAATATGTCACAGTTTACTTCATTTTGCTATCCTCACTTACATAAATAAACTATAGTGTCCTGCACCCACTAGTAAAAATATATCAAAAATGTCTGAATAATTTTTGGTTTGACTGTATATAGTTATTTTTATGAAGCTGTAATTGGCTAAAATTACAATTAAAAGAATAATAACAACAATATATATCTACTATATATATATGTTAGTGTTCTATATATTGTTATTATTTTATTTATCATAAAATTATTGTTATTTATTATTGTTATAATTTTTTACATTACAATTTTATACATAATTTAAATGTTAATAAAATATGTAAATATGTAAATATAATATTAAAGGGTTAGTTCACCCAAAAATGAAAATTCTGTCATTAATTAAAAAAAAAGTATTCTTGTCGCTTCATAAAATCAAGGTTGAACCACTGCAGTTACGTGGACTATTTTAACAATGTCTTTAGTACCTTTCTGGACCTTGAAAATGGTGATTGTCTATGGACGAGTCATGTACCTCTCGGATTTCATCAAAAATATCTTAATTTGTGTTCCGAAGATGAACGAAGGTCTTATGGGTGTGGAACGACATGAGGGTGAGTAATTAATGACAGAACTAACCCTTTAATATATCATTATTAATGATAATGATAATAATACATGAAAAATATTTTTCGCAAATTTTAAATGGGTTCTTGTACATAGAAATATAAAGTTGTCTTTATTGTATGTCCCTGTTCTAGAAAACGTCCAACTTTTTGGGACAACAGCTTGGGGCGTTGTCTGTTTCTGAAGTACAACATGGGTGTTCAGATTGGCCATATAAAGTTAGTTACTCAACTTTTTCCTCCTCTCTCTCTCTCTCTCTCTGTATCTCTCTCTCTTCATGCACACAAATACAGATGCAGTCATGCATAACAGCAGACTCTACAATATCCACGCTGTATTTTGGGGCAGTAGGGAATTATCCATGAATGGAGCAGGGCCAGAGAGTTCAGTGTGGACCCAGAGAGTGCTGGAGGCTCATCAGATGGGATCGGCCTAAACTAGGAGGGCAGTGTTCTCGACGTCATTGGAATCACAAAACCGCTTCCCCCAAAATAGCCTGATGCGTCCAAGCACAAGTCTCTGAGGCCTATAACAACAGACAGCAGAAAACAGAAAGGAGAGAGAGTAGGACAGTGTACGGGATGGTCCGAGGAGTCACATGCCTAGAAACATCATTTTCTCTTACTCATTCTGTCTTTAGCCTTTTTTATTTTTTTCCTAAGATGTCTCCTACCATCCACCTCCTTCTTTTCAATAATTCCACACGGTAACAACCACAATTTCCGAAATGTTTTGACAGACACAGCCCTGTTCACTATAATAGTTCTTTCCTTTTATGTATTTTGTTGGATTATTCGCAAATCCTCTTTTGAATGCCCAGAAATCAGCAGATTTCTGACTTCCCCTCTAACACTCACAATTTACTTCCCCCACCCCATCTTTCAGTGCAGACTTCAATTGAGTTGGCATTTATGAAAAGCATATATGTTCCCAGACAGCATATAATCCAGTGCTATTACGGCTGAACTGTATTTCAACAAATGCCAGAGGTGGCAGGACAAATTTGCAACAACAAACGGAGGAGAATGTCTCCTCCTTTTGAAGATGATTGTTGGATGCTGTTCTCTCGTCTGTGATCTCAGAAAATGTTTTAAAAATCTTTAAGCTCTCCGCAACATACAGACTCTAACAATGTGTTCATTTTCCTCAAAGAATGACAGAAAATCTTTCAAAATTAGTAATTAGTGGAGTTGCTGTTTATAACGTCACATCACTCCACCATCAGGACTGCCTTTGCAAACCTTGCACTTTGTCAGTTAAAAGCCAAAATGGTTTCTGACGTGCCCAGTGGTGCCAAAACAGTCTTGTCATTTCCATTACACTATCCCTGTTCCATACGCACCTCCTTAATCTTCTCTCCAAATCTCTTTTTCGGCTCCTAGAAGGGTGTTTTATCAGATCATATACTGTTGCTGTTATTTGTAATGCCATTGTTCTGAAAATCTTATTTTTCCAGTCATTCAATCAATCTGGCTCAATCTTGGAAGTGTAATGCCCTAAAACAGGGATTACAGGAACTGTCATGCAAACAAGATTAAGGTTAAAAAAAAAAACAAGTAATATCTAATCAAATTCTGTGCAGAAAAGTGAGAAATTGTTTCAGAACTGTTACAGGCATAGTCACAAACAGTGAGATAAGTCGAATGAATTTACCACACAGACATTCATCCTGGGGAACATTCCGCTAATCTGTTTTCCGCGTCATCTCTGAGTAGGCATATGTCCAGTTATAGGATTTATGCCAAAATGTATCCTAAATTGACCTCCTTTCAGCCAAAAGCACAAGACAGTGAGTCATTTTTCCCCCTCTTTTACATAAAGATATTTAAGTAGAAGTATTAATATTTAAGTAGAAGTATTGATACTTAAGCAGTATAGCATAAGTATTTTAAAAAAATGTAATTAATCATGGCTAAATGTGAATTGTGCATTTCGTATCGCTGTATTGGTAACTGAAAACAGGCTTTTGCGCAATACTGCATCCAAGTCACAAGACACCCCTGACTTAACCCGTTCAATGGCTGAATACAATGGCTGAATGTAGCAGAAATAGTAAGAGTAGTATGCTAGTATTCTGTACATTCAAAATCCAAATACTGTTGTGTGTGTGTGTGTGTGTGTGTGTTTTTTAATGCAACTAGCAACTTATTTTTTTCACTGCAGCTTCAAAATTAATTTTTGAGGCCTGACTGTGTGCGTAATTTATGTTGTAGTACAAAAAAATGCTAATTCTCTAATTCTAATTCTCTTCCAGGTTTTAGGATTATTAATTCAACAGCTCTACTCAAATATTTCATTGTTTGGTTCCTATGTCACATTAGAGTAGAATAATACAAAACATCTCCCTTCTCATTAATCTTTTTGCAGATTATAGATATAAATCAACTCTGCTTTGTGGATGGATCTGCTAAAAAACCATATGCCAATATATCATTGGGTACACTGCCTGTGATCCGACCTGATTTAGCCTTTAAAAATTAAATGAAAACACACCAACAACCTTGATGCTGTTCAGCTGATGCAAGAAAACAATCATCTATTATCAGAGCAGATATAATTTCCAAAACATTTATTCTTAATATTTAACATACATGAATGACACTACAAAGACATTCTCAGTTTTGTTTTCTTTATTTGCCTAATTACAAGATAAATTAGCACTGCTTTAAGTCTTTTTGCACTTAAAACTGAATACCCATACATCACAGGGATAAAAAAAATATTTGTAATATCTCTATAATTGAATTAAACTCATTTAAAATTTCATCCTTTACTGAGAATTTAGCTACATTCAAATTTTGAGTATTGTAGGAATAGCTTATCTAAACATGCTGCTACTACCATCAGAATTGCCCACCTTCAAAAACAACTGCTCTTGTCGCCGTTACCGATAACAACAAAACAGTGTTCAAAGTATGAGGCAAACTGAGGTGATGAAAGTCTGTACCATTCTCACTGACACTCTGACAGTAATAATCCAAAAATGCCTCTATTTTTGCCTGCCATAGCAGGCAAAGCATTATAACAGCCTGGAGAGAGGATTGGCTGTACTGACATAATGCCATATTCACATAAAATCCTACCTCTCATTGAACTAGAATATTACAATAAATTGACTAAGCCTGAAGCAGTTAGGCTTGGCTCAGAGATATTTCAGTAACAAAATCATCCGTCTCTGCATGCAGAACTCTACACAAACCATTTATTCAGCCCCAGTATCAAACACATACAGCTTTTAATGGGAAGCTGCAAAAACACTGTTTCAAGTTCATCTCGATAAACTCAGACTCTCTGGATGTAGAGTTAAAAGTAGCCATATTTTAAGCAGGGAGTTGATAGGGATGGTGGAAACAAAATTCTGCTTAGCTGTGCAAATCTAAAATCAAAAGACAACTCTAAAGCTGCAAACAGCTTTGTTGTTCTGGCAAGAGTGTGTTGGCTAATGATAGTTTAGCCATGTGTGTAGTCCTGTTATGTAAAGGCCTTGGGAGTTTGTCTTGATGTGTCTCTTTAGGCTGCAGGGACATCATAAAGTTTTGCCTTCTAAACAGTGTCAATAAGGCTGGCTACAAACCCCACTGATGTAACTAGAAACTATCTGGGCTGGCAAAAGACAGAGCCACTGAAATCACTCCCATCCCATACCGAGAAAACATTAGCGACAAAATGCTGCGACTTGGAAAAACGTTAAGCGAAGACAGGGCTTGTGGTTTAAAAAAAAAATTATATGAGGTTCCTGTCCATTTTAAAACTTGGTGATGCTTGTAGAGCTTTAAATGGGTAATAACCTGGTCTCATCATAACCCCATCTGAATCCATCCCATATGAGAATGCAGATCTTCCTCGATCCCATACCATGAGATCTCATCTGATCTTCTGCCTTACCTGCTGTCAGACTCCCTTATCTATCAGAGGTGCCCCTTTAGACTTTAAGAAGAAAAATTAGAGATCTCTGATGTAAACTACCTGGAAGACTCACTTAGTTCTTTTCAAAGTTAAACTTTGGAACAAGCTGCATAGAAAGAAATTAAACCTAGTTGGCCTATATCAAAACCAAGTTACAAATTTCCCAAATCAATTAAAACCACTCTCCTTGCCATAGCCCAGGGGTGTTTAATTCTGCTCCTGGAGCGCCAATGTACTGAAGAGTTTAGCTCCATCCTGTCCCAACACACTTGCCTGGAAGTTTCTAGTAATCCTGAAGATCTTGATTAACTGGTTTAGGTGTGTTTAGTAAGGACTGCCGCTAAAGTCTGCAGGATAGTGGCTCTCCAGGAGCAGGATTGGACACCACTGCCATAACCTTATGAGTCTATACAAATACTTCTGGATTTGTCTGCTTCCTGGTGTATATCCCTTCCTGATTAACAACTCTTATCAAATCGTTTGCAAAGACTCACGTTCCTCAACCAGCTCATCGCTGGGATTCCACGGGGTTCAGGGTTTGGTCCTTTTTCTCTTCTCAGTTTACAACAGGTCACTTTGATTGTTCACCCAGTTTGGCTTCCCCTATCATTCCACTCTACTGTCCCCACACCTGCAATCTCATAAAGGTTCTCTGCATGCCTCTTTGATAGATCAAACTAGATAGCAACCAATTACCTAAAGCATAATCTTGATGACTAAGACTTCCCCCACTAAACTGCCCTCTGTCTTCATTGATCCAGCTCTCTTTAATGGATCTCAAAATGACAACTAAACTACTGTAACTCTTACCTTAATGGCCATTTGAGTGCATCTGAAAAGATTATCCTGGACTTGCTTTTAACATCTAGAAATTCTTTGACATCTTACAACTTCCTTGATGTGCAAGAACTCAATTCAAGACACTGTTCCTGATTTACACTTTACAAAATCATATACCATGACTGGCAGCCTAGATCCCGAAACTTTCCTGAGGAAACTGGCAATTGGCCTCCGGATATCAGCAGTTCCATTCAGATTGGCTTTATGCAACTTTTGGAAGTAAGGGCATACATGTCTTTTTGAGTCTATCTGGAAAAAAAGTCAAGCTGATAAGAGTGCTTTTGATGAAGAACTAATCACCAGGTTTGCCAAGTTTGCCATTTTATTGGCATGAAAGATTTAGAGTTTTGTTTGAGGCACTTCACTAGCAAGTTAACTAGATTCACATGCAGAAGATAAGAAGTTCAATGCATTTTAAATAATGGTGGGTTCCTACTTGATTAGAGCCCCAGTTTAGTATGTATCCTGTATTCTCAGTAACCAGCACTGGTAATTGTCACTCCCATGATTTGTGCAAGCCGCTTTAGTAGACAGCATCGTTCAGAGCATAAATATACAGTATAATATGAGTAGGATGTTTGAACAGCAATGCTGCTGAGATGCCTAGCTCAGCTAAATGCCTGAATTTGCTGTCATAACGCTGTCATACAATGACCTGGAAGTGCCAATCTCAAGGCCCTTCATGCAACCAACAAGTCAGCCATGCCTATAGTACTCTGAACCCAAAGGACATGTTCCTTCCCTCTGCCTTTCCTTCAGTACCACTTCCTCTCAACTCTGCTCGTTGGAGTGGCTGCTTACAAACAGAAAGTGAGGAGACAAGTGAGATAGAAAGAGACAAAGGAAGAAAGTGAGAGAAAGACCGTGTGGGGATACAGAAGAAAAGTATGATTATGTCTGATTATGGATGCACAATAATGAAAGCAATTTGTCCCTTGATACTGCAGTTATTACTTTTGATTAATAGAATTTACATTAAAGGGGTCATGAACTACATTTTTTTATAATGTTCTCTGAGGTTCACTTATAATGTTATCAAGATTTTTACATCAAAAAACATCCTAATTTAGAAGTAATAAGCAATTTTCTATCCTGTTTTTGACCCTCACTTTCAAACACTGAATGCCCACTGAATGCCCACTGTTGTGATTGGGTAACAGTTTTGCATATTAAAATCATTTTCAACAGCCCCGCCTTTATACACAAGGAATTGTTGAAAACTTCCTATGTTAAAAAATATCTCATTTAGTAGTTGAAACATTTATGAAGCATTTATGCATATTACAAATGCTTTATAAGTCTTGGTTGTGGCAAATAAAGTTTAAGTACTTGGAGTTACCACAGTTATAATTGACAAAGGATGACTTACGGTGTTTTGTGTAAATGGAATTATGAATGAATGTACCATTGTTTGTCACACTGTCATTCTTATAAACTGTTCATAGTTCATCCTTTTTAGTAAAGTGAAAGAAGTATACATTGTCATTTGCAGTGTCATGTTTTAACTTTTAAATACAATGAAACATTGCAATGTTTCAATTACAATGTTGTAATGTCTTACTGATGTCAAAACAGAAGATCAAACTCACTGAAGCTTTTATTCAGTATTACAGTGAATGGCTTCAATCAAAACAACAAAAGCAGCTTTCTCTATGTGCTTTCTTCCATATCTGATAACCAACGCATTAACCCCACCTGAAAAGAACAGCAAATCACAACTATTCAGTTTAACTGCGGCGCCACAGTATAAATACTCAGTACATATCAAACGATCTGTATCAGACAAAGCAATAGTGACATATGGTAAAAACACTGCTACTTACACTTGCGTGTTGCGACTTCGCTGTTGGATTCAGTATAGTCAGCACTCATCTTTCATTTTCAGTCTCTCTGAAAAGACTGTGCCTTGTTTAAAAACAAATCTGCAGTAAAATGGATGTCTAGGGCGTCAGCCCTACAGGAGCAGGATTGGACACTTCACTCTGCTCTTTAGCCAGGCCACATCCACTCTTCAATATCACTCTATCTGTCTTCACTCACCTTGTCATATCCAAAACAAGCTGGTGGTGGAATAGATTTATGTCAGTAAATCGAGATGGCACCTTCACATTGTTTCTTTTAGCAGCATGAAATACTAAACTAAAATTTTGAATATATTAGTCAGGTGAGGTTTAGTCTGTGAACAGAAGTAGAATACAACATGCATCTCATCAGGACCAGCTTTTGTGAATGATTCAGTTAAATTGCTATTTTGTACAGAATAAATGTCACGGTTCTGTGAGAGAGAGGACTCAGATGCAGAATGAGCAAGGGGTGATATTTATCAACAATTGACAAGACAAGGAGGGTGAGGTGTGAACACAGTCCAAACAATAGGGCAAGGCACACAACAGGAGCACAGGCTGGTCAGGGATGAGGCAGCTCCAGACGCCAAGGCAACGAAAGAGATAAGACAGTGGCTCAAGGAACTAGAGACTTGGCAAGGGGAGATGAAACTGCAGAAGCACCAGAGTAGGTTGCCAAGTCAGGAGAGTCAGTGACCAAGGAGGACACAGGAAGCAGGGCAGGAACCAACACCCACACGACAAGACAACAAGAGATTACAAAAGCAAAATAAAACTGGCAATTATGACTAGAAAAAACAAAATAAAGAAACAAAATTATAACTGAATGAATGAATGAATGAGGCATTTATATAGCGCTTTCATATATACTACTGTACACCCGAAACACTTTACAATCGTATCAGGGGTCTCTCCTCATCCACCACCAGTGTGCAGCATCCACCTGGATGATGCGACGGCAGCCACAGTACAACGGCGCCAGTGCGCTCACCACACACCAGCTATATGTGGAGAGGAGAGAGAGTGATAGAGCCAATTCAGTGGATGGGGATTATTAGGAGGCCATGATTGGTAAGGGCCAATGGAGGGAATTTGGCCAGTACACCGGGTTTACACCCCTTCTCTTTACGAGAAGTGCCATGGGATTTTTAATGACCACAGGGAGTCAGGACCTCGGTTTAACGTCTCATCCGAAGGACGGATATACTGTAGAATAACTGCAGCTAGCAAAGAAAAAAATTCTAGAAATGACTGGAACTTGCAATCAAAAATAAATAAATAAAACAAGACTGCAACTCTGCAGGGAACTAGAAAAAAAAATTTTGTTAACAAAATAAAATCAAGAGAGAAACCAATAAATAAGGCTTGGAAGAACTAGAGAAAAAAAATAAAGACTAGAACTAGACTAGAGTAAAAACTAGAATTTATCAAAAAGGAAATAAATCAATACAAGACTAGACTGGCTGGGAAAAAAACTAGTGATGGGACCTGACAGTAAACGCATGTTGTAAATGAAGTGAAAGTGAAAATGACGTGACTATGCCAAGTATGCTGTCCCATACTCGGGATTTGTGCTCTGCATTTCACCCATCCAAGTGCAGTGAACACACACACACACACCCGGAGCAATGGGCAGCTGTTTTTGCTGCGACGCCCGGGAAGCGATTGGGGGTTAGGTGCCTTTCTCAAGAGTTGTGGGTAATGCTAAGCACAGAATGAGTTCTTCATCAGGCAGGCATGAAGAGAGAAAGGAAAGAGTAAGAAATGATGGGCAAGAAAGGTGGAAGGAGAGAGCGTGAATGTTTTTTTTTACTTATCTCGCTCCAGGGGAGTTATGTGTGGAGATGTGTGTCAGCTGTCTTCCCACTGTGCCTTTTCTCTGTTGTGCAGGAGAATGCTACAAAAGCACATCTCACCCTAATGACTCTGATGAAAGGGGAATGTACTGGTTTATGGCCGAAACAGCTCTCTGTATGAACAAGGCACATGAAGCAACTCCCTGGGAAAGTTTTAAAAACAAGGTGTTGAAGTTTCAAAAATGAGAAATTCGACTAATAATGTTTTTGTTTCCCAACCCCCTCCGGGGAAGTCTTGGTTTGAACTCAGCAAAGGAAGATCATTACTTTGATACTAAATTATTTCACTCACTGCTCTAGAGGAAGTGATAACACTCAGACCATTACATTCATAACTAGCAGAAGCAACAACAACAACAAAAAAACAGCAGCGCATGTCAGTAAAGCCAAACACACACTGGCAAAAAACCCTAAGAAAAATCCAAACTACATGTATTTCTTGATGTGGTTTTACAGCCAAACGCTAGTGACATATATCTGGTACTGAGGTATTGGTTTCACTTCGCTGACTTACAGGATGTTGTGATAAACCTTTTTTTAGTAGTTGCAGCTACTAGAACTCACGCAAACTCCCTGGTTCACATTTCTGATTCACCCAAGCAACGGTGCGTCAGTCTCATGACGTGCGTCACACATAATAGTCTGTATTTTGAATGTAATTAAATGATAAAGCCAGTCACAGATAAAACATAGCCTTACAGAGATTTGTTGAAAATGAAAAAGGCTGTTATTGTACAACTGTGAATCTAATGTTATCTGAAATTGGGAGGCATGGTATTACAACATGAACCTGACCTGAATTTAGCAAGCAGTTCCATCCTGGGTCATATTGCACTTTCATCAATTCAATGACTTGCAAATTGTCTGCCAGTATTTTCGATCTGGTTATTTACGTATCAAATGTTGAATGATTAGAATTATGATTGTCTCTTACAAAAAGTTTCATCACACTCTCTCCTGTCATTTTTTTGATCATAGTCCAGTTTTGCCTTTTGATGTACAACATCATCAGAGAGTCTGACCCATGCAGCTCCTGCCGGCTAGAACGTCATTATTACATCTTGATAATCACTAGAACAAAGTATCTCAATTCAAAGACCTTTAACTGGCAGGAATTCTGTAACTTGGATGTTTTAAAAAAAACAAATCTTCTCTGTTTAGGGAGCTACTCAACTTCAAAAAGCTCAAGGACCATAAAGAAAAGCAGCACTCCTAATTTTCCACACAATTCAATACTAAAATATTTAAAATTTGACAAAAACAGGTCATATTGTTTTAATCATCATATTGTAAATACAGCTTCAAATTATAAATTGTGATGTTGCTTTGCAAGCATAAACAACCAATAGTTTGAAAATGTTGCAATGTGTAAAAACGAAATAACCCTCATTATAATTAACGAACCTGAAGTGCTATGACAGTTTACAGAACAGATTATAGTTTTCTGTTTGATGCTGAATTAAATCACACTTTGAATATAAAGCAGTATAAACGGTATAGCAGAATCTCATTTGCGCCACAAAAAAATACTTGAGGGCTGCTTTCAGTAAAAAAAAAAAGAAAAAAAAAGTCCAGCTTATTCCCTGAAGATAAAATTGCTTCTTTGATTTTTTTAAGGGAAAAAAAAAAATATGTTCCATGGATATTTGAATAGAATCTCTCTCCTCACTTTCTCCTCTACCTCCTACATCCTTTGCAGATGCACTTCACTTATGAAGAGTGTTCTGAAGAAAACTCTTACCTAACATGAAGAGGAAGATCATCATGGGTAAGATGAAGATGGTTAGTCCAACTCTTGCTAGCTCAAATGTCAAGATTAACGCCCTCTTACAGCTCTGGATTCAAGAAGCACAATTCAAAGAGAATTCACTTAGCAACAAGAGTGAAGAGAACTCTTTATTATGGGCCTGCATCTGATACACAGAAATAGTGATTTAATTGTTTTTTAATTGTTTCAAAAACAATTAAAGTCCCCCTGTGGTGAAAATCTGGTGTTTTTAACACGCTTTAAAGACAAAACGTGCAAATTCATAAGTCAACATAACTGCTGAGTATTTTCTCTTTAAAACTGCAATAAAGCAAAGACAGTCTCAAACCCGCGGTTTGAAATCGCTGGTGTTTCTGATGTCACAAACTACCTTGTAACCAATCATGTCAACGTGCTGGCGGGCTTTAGCATATCATTAACTGACCGCGCAAGGGAGTCTCAAAAGAAGGTTATCCGGGTATATTTTTCTGTTGATATGAAAAATCGGATAGATTTAGCAATATGGTGGGTGTATGATGCATATTACGATGTTATGATGAACTATATGCCTTTCTCAATCTCCATTGATGTTCTTAGTTGTTCAAAGCGTTTCTAAGGATACTGACTGTTAGAAGGCAGCTGTCTGACTCGTGAATGTGAACATGGTTTGGGTAACATTAGCAACACGTTATTAGCTGTTTGATAACATGGTCAAGCAAAATGCTAATCATATTAATTACCGTTCTGTGTCCAACGTTGTAAACGCGATACCATTGTCCAGCGTTTACCTCAGTAAGATGACTGAGTGGATCTTGTCTGAGCTCGTGCGAGTGAGTGGAAGCAGGGCTAATTAGCATATTCATAGATCCGTGTATATTAAATGAAGCAAGGGTGTAGAGTTACATTCAAGCTATTTTAAGGCATCAAGATTTTTTTTTACACAGGAAAAAATTTTTAAATATGTAATTTTGGTGATCAAAGATAAAATTATTGACTACAGGGGGACTTTAAGTATACTGCATAAAGATTGGTGAGTAAAGCCAAAACACTTATATTCAGAAAAGAATGCAAAGGAAATGTAACAATAAATGATATGATATGTGAAACTGAGCTAATCCCAGTTACTAGGATGCACAGTCTGCATTGTTTTAGACAGCAAAAACAATGGCAACATTACAACACAGAGTTCTTCAGCTTTATGTTAGCAGGCATGTAGCTCAAACAGTACATGAAGGTCACGGGTAAATGTACGTCTATAATGCAATGTACGTCTCTTTGGATAAAAGCAACTGACAACTGCATAAATGTAAATGTTTCATATACTGAATAAGCGGTTAGTTGTGTCACAGTACTAAAGACCTGAAGGCACACTTTTACTCACGTCATGCCTGATATATTCACCTTTTCCTCTCTATTTTTGCTCATTTTAAAAGTGTAAGGTATGCGGTGCTGTGAGGAGAGGAAAATATGAGTAACTGAGGACAGGGTCAAATGAAATTAACCTGAATCAGATTTGAAGCACCCTGATTCATTCCTGTGCTGTGACCTCAGTGCAACAGAGTGCAGAACCTCGTCACCAGATGCATAACTCTTACATCATCAGAAACACACATGTACACGCGCACACACATGCTAGCACACTTACAAAGACATAGTACTCACATGCGGGCAATCCCTAGGACATGTCACATCGCATATAAATCAAAAATGGGTTCACTAGGTCTAACTGCTTTTTTTCTGTCGAGAATATGCATATGCCACACAGTTTAAAGGCTTTCTTTTTTTCCGCGCTGTATTTTTGCACTCAGGTATTTGCATAAGTCACGTCCAGTTTTGCGGCCTTTGGCCTGAAACAGCCAGAAAGCACTTAGCAACTCACCTCGATGACTCACTCACAAGTGATTAGCAACTGTGATTGAGTTTGAACTAGTTTCCATGTGGAAAACAAGATGGAGAGTGCACTGGTGCTCTGGGCTCATTTCACTTGCCAAGACATTAGGAATAATTTGCACATGAAATATCAAGCCTCCTTATCAGCTGTGTTTTTCAACAAAAACATTTGCATGCAAATTTGCCTGCAATTTTACAGATAGCAAATCATGAAAATTTTGCAAATTTGCCTGCAAATGCAGGCATATTTGGCTTTACATTTTTCATTTAAAACAAGTGGCCTTAAAAAACTGCGGGTTTAAAAAAAAACTGTTGAACTAAGACATGTAATCTGTACTTAAGCTGTAGTGTGTAGATTTTCCTAGATTCACCTAGGATGGCTTGAGGGTGAGTAAAGCTTGGGGTAATTTTCATTTTAAAGTGAACTAATCCTTTAAGTCAGGTGTCCCAAACAAACCCCATAACCACAACCAGGGTTGCCAGATCTCTGTAACAAAACTAGCCCAACTAGCCCAAACTTCAGTCAAATATAATTTATGCAATATGTCAAACCTTTAACCTGCGACAACAGTTTAAAAGTAGCCGAATTCTGCGGGCCAGACTTAGCAACCCTGCCTGCAACCTGCCACTTGTTGGACAAAAAAAGTTAGCCCCACCCCCAAACTCCTGCCATTAGTTGAGCTACTTTTGCTGTGTTGGGCTGATTAAAAAAAAAAAAAAAATACTTTGAAAGTGTTTACACTTTTCAGACTAATTGACTGAGAAATTGATATATTTCTTCACAACCCCTAACTGCAAAGGTATGTTCACCAACAATTATAACTATAACAATAACTATTTCAGCATGCAAATAATAAAAAATAATATTTCAACTACAAATAATACAAAATTCCCATAGACTTTTGGCAGTACACCCTAGCAACTGCATAGTAACATGCTAAAAGCCACTCAGAACACCCTAGCAACCTAGCTAATAGAATGCAACAGTGCCTGCCCCCTTTTTCAGTGGCACTGGTTCCAGAAGTATTTTTTTCATTCATTTCTCCCATAGGGATTTTAAAATAGTCTTCAATAAAGAGTTATAAGCCATGAAACAAGCTAGTCAGCTACGAGGTGAATCACAACACGTAGACTATTTTAAACTTTTATTCGAAGCAAAAAACAGAACTGGCGCAGCATTCGTTCCGTAAGTTGAATAGGGAAGGTGTAGAACATACAGCATAAGCTTTTTGAAGAATACGGAAGGCGGTCTGGCGGAAGCACTTGCGAGGTGATCATTTGTGTTTATAAAGCATATACATTTTTATTTTTTTTTAGAAAATGACCAATCGTTTCGCTAGATAAGACCCTTATTCCTTGTCTGGTATTGTTTAAAGCCCTTTGAAGCTGCACTGAAACTGCAATTTTGACCTTCAACCGTTTGGGGCCAGTTGAAGTCCACTATAAGGAGAATAATCCTGGAATGTTTTCATCAAAAACTTTAATTTCTTTTCGACTGAAGAAAGACTTAAAAAGACTTAACAACCTCGTAGTTCACAGTCTGTCTTTAACGATTTATAAGTTATGGTTCAAAATCAATTTCCTTATGGAGAAAATAAATGGAGTTTTTACTTCCGGAACCCAACTGCTGTACTTATTAGAACACCTAAGCAACCATATAGCGACTGATGAAAGGTAGCCGGCTGTGTAACAAGCATCAAATACGACAACAAAACTCTCTTTCAGTGAGAAAATGAGCCAACTCTTGAACCTAATAAGACACATTGTGAATATTCATGCAAATCTGAGATTAATCACCTACGCTTGATTCTAATGGCGGATGGTACAAAGCAAATAATTACGTGCAATTTAGCTGGTACTAATAGTGATTAATTACAGCATTGCCATTTCTGGTTATGGAAGTGCAGTCGTATTACAGACACCTGATAAATGGCTAGTCAGATAAACCCCTCGGATGCCCTCTTCAGTTAGTTAATCCATCTCTACAGGTGTGGGAGGGAGTATCTGAACGCAGTGTTTCAGTGAGTCATTACTGCTCACAGTTCAGTTAACACTGATCTGACATCAGCTGAGTGTGCCAAGATGAATGGCCCATCAAAGGAGACTCTCAGTGGAGGTCCCACTTCCTCTCTCTCTGTTATGACAGTGGGGACGCCTCGTATTCTCCAGCGACTGATCTGTTGGAAAGGCTTGACACTGGTTCACACCCCCACAGTCCTCTGCGTTCAGGTACGGCCCATTGAGACGAGTTGAGTCATGGATCAGTTTCGTTGGGTATTAGCCATGTTGCTGTCTCAAAGGGGGGTGGTGAAGTCACCAGGCTTACACATTCATCTCTAGTGAGGGATTCGTATGACAGCAGATTTACATGCAGTACATTTGTTAAATTTATGGGTCTGAAACACACAGACAAACACTTTTATTGTTTTGGGGTTCTCTAGAGAACTCCAGATGTCTCTCAGTTAGGAAATTAGTCATTACTTATTAGTCACGGATTGGCTCCCACAACACACGCTTCTGAAAGAGGCTGTTTGCAGTTGAATATGGAATATGTTTGCATTGCTCTTTGGGATGTTGGATGTTTACCGAGACATCCACGCCAAACACTTATCCTGAAGAAGAGCAATTCCCATTTGGGATTTAGACAGAGAACCTTATTATCAAGTGCTGGAATATTTGCACACTCATGACTATTGCACACACACAAGGGATGTGTGGTGTATTTGGGTTATTTCAGTCCAAAATAAATTCATATTTCAGTCTCATTTGATGTTAACACAGTTTTCAGGTTATATACACAAACTTCTGTTCAAAAGTTTGTGGTCAGTAAGATTTTATGTCTTTGATTTTAGGTCTCTAATGCTCACCAAGGCTGCATTTATTTAATGAAAAAAACACAGTAAAACTGTAATATTCTTAATTATTATTACAATTTAAAACAACCGTTTTAATATATTTTAAAGTGTAATTTATTTCTGTGATGGCAAAATTGAATTTTCAGCATCATTACTCTAGTCTTCAGTGTCACATGTTCCTTCAGAAATCATTCTAATATGCTGATTTGCTTCTCAAGAAACATTTATTATTATTATTATGATTAATAGAAAGCTCAAAAGAACAGCATTTATTTCAAATAGAAATCCTAATATTATAAATGTCTTTACTGTCACTTTTGATCAACTGAAACCATCCTTAAATAGAAGTATTAATTCGTTTCAACAAAAAAATACCCCACATATACATTAAAAAACAGGCTATTTTACAAAAAAAGGTGATTTATGTATATTTTAGCATTGCGCTGTTCCATCTGCCTATATTAAAATTTACATTTATAATTAAATGTCATTTAGCAGACATTTTTATCAAAAGCATAATGAACATGACAATACTAGAAGTACTTAATAGAGCAGCAAAGCAAATGCACACCTTTGGAGGAAACTTAATGAAGAGAAAATAAAACTGCACACTCTCTTAAGCACATTATTACCAACGTTTCGGCAAAACAAGTAGCCTTTGTCAAGGTAAGATACCTTGTCATACCTTGACAAAGGCTACTTATTTTGCTGCAACGTTGTTAATAATAAAATGTGCTTAAGAGAAAGCACCAATTCTTATCATTATTATTATTATAGTATAAACTAACAACTGTTATAATTATTAAAAACAATATATTACAGTTATATTAATGATGATAACAACAACTATATATTATTATATTCATTATTATTAATATATTGTATTAATAATTTATTATTATTAGCAATAATAATTATTATTTCATAAAGAACAATAATAAAAGATAACAAATAAAAAAAATACTGGTATTATATACTGGTACACAAACTCCTCCACAAAATCTTCAATACTAGAAGTACTGCAATGTCAAGTTTTAGGAATACCCAAGAGGTACAGAAGCTAGGGCTTAAGTAAAAATCCAGAAATCAATTGCGAGTCAAGTCTCCTGTGTGCTTTGCGTGCAAAGCTTTATTTGTATGATGCTATGTGGAGCGTTTCAAAACATTCACTTATGCTTTTGATTTCATTTAGGATGTTTACGTAGTAGGCAGCTGTCTGTGTAGGCAGTATGCAGCGAGGCAGCTCACTAGGTTTTGAACTGAGCTATACAAAAGCACACGTCACCTGATCTTTCTTTCTAGCTCTCTCTTTCTTTTTTGTCTCTCCCTCACGCACACTTGCGACCACACACAGCGTACAAATAAATGCTGCTCGGGCTACAGGCACCTGTCGTTCTTGATACTAATTGACATCTTTGTGATGGCAGGAGCCCCTGTCTGTGCCCGTCTCTGTCAGGATACGGCTAATAGCTTCTGGCACTCTGCTACAGTAAGTGGTTGAGAGATTTGATCAGGATGAAGCAGCCTCAAAGCCTTGCTTTACCTCCTGGGTGTCCCTTTAGCACTGCTGCTCTGAGGGAACAAATTAATCCCATGAAGAGTACGATTCTGAGGGAACAGCATCCTGTGGAGGATCGGTAAACAATTACTTGAAGCTTGCAGGAGGTGTTGGCATATTAGTTACTGAACAGTGCTGTGAAGTACCCAGGTTATCTTGGATACCAAGTCAGAATATCACAGTTAACACCATTCTCTGGCTTTAAAGGGACAGTTGGCCCAGAAATGAAAATTCTTTCATTTCCTTATTTTTTATGAAATAATAATAATTATTATTGCCCGCATGCCTTATTTTATTCACCCGCATGTCGTTTCACACCTGTATGACTAATTTTGACTGTATGTGAGACCAACATGTTCATTTAACAATGAATACTTCTCCAAAACAATATTTGTAACTCTTTTTGCATGATTGACTATTGCATAAATAGGTAAAAAAAAAAAAAAAAGAAAAGAAATGTGTTTGCCCATAATGCTGTTTCCCAAATCACACATTCATATGTCTAAATTTGGTCAGTCAAAATTAAACAGATCATTTGCTTTAAAGGGGTGGTTCATTGCGATTTCACTTTTTTAACTTTAGTTAGTGTGTAATGTTGCTGCTTGAGCATAAACAGTATCTGCAAAGTTACAGCGCTGAAAGTTCAATGCAAACGGAGATATTGTCTTTTAAAGAATTCTCTGTTTAAGAACTACAACAAATGGCTGGTAGGGACTACAACGAGCTTCTTCCCGGGTTGGTGACATCACTAACCCTAGAATTTACATAAACCCTGCCCCCGAGAACACGCAACAAAGTGGGTGAGGCCATGTTACTGCATTACAGTATGTAACACAAATGCAACAGCATATCATAAAAGCAAGATTACAAAATGACAAGTTATAACCGTAATTAAACTATACCTGTTCTATCTTCATGCAGCATATATTCTCTGGCTCTGTAGGATCTTACAACAGTTCCCACACGAGCGATTTATAGATTATCATAACAGAATACGCTAATTAATGACTTTAAGACTTGTTTTCGTGTGTACAGCCAATCCGTATATTTTGTGAAACGATGATGTCATCACCCCACGTGTCGACCCTAGACAACAACAATAGCAACAACAATAGCAGACTACATGCTTGTATTTGTGCTGCAGAAGCTACCGAGCTTATTAGCTTTACTAAAATAAAGCTTTATTTCTAAGCTTTACTAAAGTTTGTATACAGCGCGCAAGGTTTATGCGCATTCTCCAAGTCTTGTTCTCCGTTTTTAGTCTATCTCTGTGGCAGAATTATAGCACCATATACTGATCTGGCATGTATGCTACATCATTTTGAGTTGGTTTCAGTGGTTTCGTGTGTACGCAGATATTTCTTGAGATGAGGAAAAAAAAGATCGGATAGGGAAAGCTCTGGCTTCGTGTGGATGTAGCCTGGAGTCTGCCTGAGGTAAGGTTAATCGGAGCAGCTAAGTGCTAACACAAGCTCCTGAAACCCCGCCCCCTTTTGAGAGCAGCAGCTAATTTGCATTTAAAGGGACACACAGAAACGGAGCATTTTTGCTCACCCTCAAAAAGTGACATTTAACATGCTATAAAAAATTATCTGTAGGGTATTTTGAGCTAAAACTTCACATGGGGACATCAGAGACGTATTTTACATCTTGTAAAAGTGGCATTATACCACCCCTTTAAATTACAAATTCATTAATGTTGCTAATGTTGCTGTCAAATTCAGTAGCAATTTTTCTTGGTTTATTTTAATATATATATATATATATATATACACACACACACACACACACACACTTCAACAAACAACAATAATTATTATTATTATAAATAATACATAGTATAAGATAAAAATTTTATTACAATTATTATTGTTAAATTATATATAAATTATATATATATTAAATGATGATAATTAATATGATTGCTGTTGTTAATAAGAATAATAAAATATATTAAAATATAATAAAAATATATTGTTAATATTAAATGCCAATTCTTATCATTATTATTATTATAGTATAAACTAACAACTGTTATAATTATTAAAAACAATATATTACAGTTATATTAATGATGATAACAACAACTGTATATTATTATATTCATTATTATTAATATATTGTATTAATAATTTATTATTTTTAGCAATAATAATAATTTTCATTTCATAAAGAACAATAATAAAAGATAACAAAAAAAATACTGGTATTATATACTGGTACACAAACTCCTCCACAAACTTTCTGAAACAATCTGAAGGACTCCCAATTAATATGTGAGGACATTGTGTCACTGCACTTTAAATTAATCACAAACCGGTCTACTTTAAAGTACCCAGTAGATTAAGCATGTCCTTTTGCAGCTGTGAACCAATTTAAACGCCTGATTAATTACATGATATACACTAAATCTCTAAAGCACAATCCTGGAACCTGTACGTGCCCCTCGACTTTTAACCCACGTGTCTTTACAGAGCAAAGGCATTGATGGCACGATCCTTGGAAGGGCATCTTTCTCCACGCCTTGGAGCGTGTTTATGTAAGCTAGCATAGCCGGAAACATCTAGACGCCTAGTATCAGTCATTAAATTAATGAGCATGTCTCTGGAGATCCTTCATGCAAAACAAAGATGTCACAACAGGCTGTTCTTCATGACGAGATCTGTTCATCCCCGAGCAGTGGTGCTGACATGGTGTAAGAGGTCCTTATGCACATTTGTTCCTCCATAATGGACGCATCATCTCTTTTCAGTTATGTTGTGTCCTGAAATGACCAATGTTACTGACATAAGAAGGTTGGAGATTTTTCTTCAGAAGTATACAGTTTGAAAGTCAATTATCAAAACAACCAGCATGATCCAAGTCACCTTGACAACACAGTGTGAAATGGAGGGCTAAACACCACCAGAAATTATAGTTTTGGAAGAAAATCAATGATATAGGCTGAGATTAAAACAGTCTCCTGTGGACACTCAATGACAAGATACTGAGGAGAGCTTTCCAACCCTCTATTCAATGTAAACAAAAGTCAAGAACGTTTTACTTGCGCACCGCAGACGTGTTCAGACTAGTGGAAGACATAGAGTCCGACGTTAACATTCAATTACAGATAGTACGAGGGGAACAATGCTCAGACCTTCAAAGGTAGCATTACACATCTGGAGGGAGGTTCAATTTAATCTCCAAAGCAAGCTGGAAGCAGCATCAGGGGTTTAATTAAGAATGAAATTTAATTTCCAAACTTCTCTTGAATTAACGAAGACAAACTCATTATTAAAGCCTGCATATAAACAAGCCAATTACACAGAGAGTGAGGCGTGAAAAACATAATAGCTTATGAAATCGTGTTTTAATGCAATTTCAGTTTCATACGATTAAAATGAAATGAACATTCGGCAGTCGGACAGAAGATGAAACAATGGGTCGAGGTGTCGATATTAAAACATGGGTTCGGGTATGGCACGAGACAGAGAGAAGTCCAGTCATTTAATGAAGCGCTCATTAAAGTAGATTCACTTCACAGCACCAGAGCGCCTGGAGGAAGGAAGAATGAGAGAATGAAATGCATAAAAAAGGCATGTTAAAGGACAGAAAATGAAAAACAGAAGATTGATTTTAGCTATCAGAATTTTGCAGGTGGTCTATGGACAAAGATGTGTGTGAACTGGAGTATATAGGGAAGGCTAGCACTAGTTTTCATCATTTTTACTTCAGTGAATATTCATCAGGTTGCATTACTTATTAAAGGCCACTTTATGTATAATCACTTACATTAAAGATTTGGCCAAAATGCAATGCAATGTAATGTAATGTAATATGATACAATTAATAATGAAATATATATAAACTGTTGTCTTGGCCAATAGAACTGCATAGTGTAAAAAGTAATAAACTGTATAAACAATTGGCTTTTTAAAAAAATGCTGGACCGAACATTAAAGGGTTAGTTCACCCAAAAATGAAATTTCTGTCAGTACTCACCCTCATGACCTTCGTTCATCTTCGGAAAACAAATTAAGATATATATAGGGTTTCTGAACCACAGTAGTCACGGTGACTATTTTAACAATGTCTTTACTACCTTTCTGGACCTCAAAAAGTGCAATGACGTTGCTGCCTACTTCAGAAACCCTTGGATTTCATCAAAAATATCTTAAAGGGGACCTATTATGCAAAATTCACTTTTGCATGGTGTTTGGATATAAATGTGTGTTGGCAGTGTGTGTACACAACCACCCTATAGTTATAAAAATCCATCCACTCCTTTTTTTTTTTCATTCCCATAAATCATAAGCAGTGTCTCAGAACAAGCCGTTTGCAGGTTCCTGGCAGTGTGATGTCACAGTAGCCACAGGCCCCGCCCACAAATGTTAACAGACACTGCCGTTTTAACATAGAACCGCCCTGAGTGAGTTCACAGCGAGTTGTACACAGTCCGCCATTACTGCACTGACGAGAACGTCTCCCAAGCGTTTTAGGTGTTCTGTAGCTGGATGGATTAATCCACATAGCTCTCTCCATTTACTCCCGAAATCTGAGCCGCTGAAGATGAGGTGGATTAATTTTGTTTTCGAAGAAAATGCTCCCTCAATTCTACCGAAATTCGTTTATGTCTGCGCGAATCATTTCACACCGGACTTTGTGAACGAATGTCAATACAAAGGGACAATACAAAACAGAGGTTGTGCTAAAAATGTGTTACTCAAGGATAGATCAGTAAACTGTTCATGATCCAGCTTACAGTCTCCAGAGTGATACTGGATACGGCAGTAATTAAGGTGAGAGCACTTTATTACAGTTCATCGGAGTTGATTTACGGATATAAAGTTTACCAGTTTATTAAGCACCACCCAAAAAGGCATAAGGTCTTTATATATTTGTTTACTGTTAGTTGTAACGAGTGTTTATGTGTTCTTTGCAATGTATGTTGATGATAATGCAAAGGAGAGAGAGAGAGTTTATGGATAATATTTTAATGCACACTTGCACTGTGTTTTACTAAGCTCTAACAGTGATTTTCTAGAGTGAAAATGGACGCTTCATATTTTGTGAGTACAATAAATGTCATAAAACTCATCGCTAAAGTTTTGGCCATCATTCGGACGGGGTCCAGTACAACAGGCTTGTACTAATATAGTGGATAAAAACAAGAAAACAATATAAGTTATAACCGTAATTAAACTAAACTATACCTGTTCTATCTCCATGCAGCATATATTCGCAGTTTCTGACATTATAGTGCGTCCTGACTGAATCCTGACACCGGAGAATCAGCTCTTGAAGCTCCGCCCTCTTAGGCCGCAGCAGCTCATTTGCATTTAAAGGGCACACACTAAAATGGCACGTTTTTGCTCAGCCCCAAAAAGTGGCAATTTTAACATGCTGTAAAAAATTATTTGTGGGGTATTTTGAGCTAAAACTTCACATACACACTCTGGGGACATCAGAGACTTATTTTACCTCTTGTAAAATGGGGCATAATAGGTGCCCTTTAATTTGTGTTCCGAAGATGAACGAAGGTCTTGTGGGTTTGGGACGGCATGAGGGTGAGTAATTAATGACAGAAATTTCAATTTTGAGTGAACAGACCTTTAATAAAAGTTTGTTTAAGAGATAGTGTTCCCCCTTTTACTTACAAATAGACCTTGGTTATATAGCTGACCCCTGAATTCTGAATTTATGTATGTCAGTGTAGTTTTATTGCATTTACTTGTTTGAGCAACAGCTATGGCAAAAATATGATTAGAAATTAAATGAGCAAACATTCACAAAAAAAAACCATCGTATTTTAAGACAATGTGTGTTTAAAAACAACATACAACCCTCTTCAAGAGACAGCCTTTTTGATTCAAAATAGTTACTGAGATATACATTTTTGACATTGAGACAACTATCAAAAAGTGGCCCAACTAGCCCCGGGCTCCCCTTCATTGTGGAAATGTGATTGTGTAATACATGTGTGTGAATGTGCTTTTCTGAGTGGTTGTGTTCAAGTGTGTCCAAGTGTTCTTGGCTACTGTGAAAGTGTGTGTACTCTAGTCTTTTATAGTTATGGGATGCGATTAAGAGGCTAAGCAGAGGGAGCGCTGCTCTCTGATCCTCCCCTGAGCTCCCGCTGTCAGCCGCTAAAGAGACAGAGACTGTAAATGAATCCTCTCTTTACACGCCAGTTAAAAAGGACTTCAGAGCCTCGCTGACACCCAGAGACCAGCCTGTCCAGCTTGCATCAGCCCGCTACACCCAACGCCTGCCAGCTATATCTGGCTAAGGGCCAGAACTAGCTTTAGCTGAGCTGCATGAGGATCTGTGTAAAGGCAATATTAACCTGGACAAGATTTATATATCAGTTTCAGTACTTTCAACACTCAATCCTGAATTCCCAGAAATATCAGTATAAAACCTGCATGACATCAATGACATCAAACATCATTGGTATTCATGTGTCTATGGGTCTCATTCGCTAGTCAGTGTGTAAAGCCTGTATGCAAACATTTTCACAAGTAAATCACGATTCACAAACTCAATACCACACATACAAACAATAACATATAAAAGAATTGTTATTATATATTGTAATTATAATTATGAATATTAATATTAATTTAATGTATTTGTTTTTATTATTTAATAATAATAATAATAATAATAATGTAGTATATATATTTTTATTATTTGATAATTTGTTAAATTATTATTAAATTAGAATAAACTATTAATATTAATAATAAAATTGTTTTTCTTATTTAATAATAATTATTATTATTGAATATACTAAATTATTAACAACAAAAAACAAATACATAATTACATATTAATGAATATGTTCAATTATTATAACAATTAAATAATAATAATAATAATAATTTATTATTGTTACCTTTAAACAAGAAAAATACATATATTAAATCATTATTATATTATCACTATTATATAAAAATAAATTATTTATTATTTATTATTTTATTTATTATTATTATTATTATTATTATTATTAGAACACAGTGAGTGGACCACAAAGAATAGTCCTGTGATATCGGCACATACTGCTGTAGGTTTGATCAGATTCAGTGTGCGGAAAGGCATGATAGCCGGTGGGCCACTCAGTCTCTGACAGCGGAACGGTCCTCAAGCTCTCTGCAGAGAGATGCTAGAGCCCCCTAGAGACTGACCTGTCTGAGAGTTTTATTGGCCTTTCTCTTCGGGTCAAACAGAGTGTTGGAATGTTGGAGAAACTGCAATCCTGCTGTGAACAGAGCACTACCTATACAACCTGATGAAAAGGTCCACAACAACCACGCGTGTCGGAGTATTTGATGTAGACAATGAGTCAGAGCTTAACAGACGTGACCAGGTTATCCATCAAGGTTTATTTACTCAAACAATATAGCAGCTCAGTGGGCTGAGTGGGACACGGTTGTTGACAGGTCAATGTCAGTTTAACTTCTTCCTCAATATTAACACTGTTAATAGTGTTTTTAAAGTATTCCTTATGGTCCAATTAGTCAATTCACAAAGTTTGCAAATAAAATAAACATTTAGATCAATAAAATGCTTATAATAACACAAATACTTATAATAATTAATGGGAATATTTAAAAAAAAAAAAAAAAAAAAAACAGCATATAAGTAAATAAATTAGTGCCTAAAGGATTTTGGGCACTTTAGTTTGACTAACTAAATATTGGCATATAGATGTCTTCTGGCCAGGACTCTTATCACACACGTGAAGTTTGGGGCAGATCGGACACTGTATGCCTGAGTTACAACAGCTTCCTCTTTCATGGCGAAACATCAGACTTTGTCAGGCCGCCACGGACACGCCGTTCATAGAAAACTCAAGACCTTCGCAAGTTAATACTGCTAAGGCCTTAAGATTAGACTGATCAAATATGATTTTGATCTGGTTAAATCTCTACGAGGAGTTAATCACAGTGTAAAACATGACATTTCCTGTTGCCAGCAGGTGGTGCTATGACTGTAACTGAATATTGGCATGTAGATGTCTTCAAGCCAGGACTAAATAAAACATGTGAAGTTTGGGGCAGATTGGACACTGTATGCCTGAGTTACAACAACTTCCTGTTTCATGGCGAAACATCGAACTTTGTCAGGCCACCACGGACACGCCCTGCAGCAAAAACTCAAGATCTTCGCAATTTAATGTCACCAAGGTCTTTAGATTAGACTGACCAAATATGACATTTTTCTGATTAATGCTCTAGGAGGAGTTTGTTAAAGTACAACATCTGGAAATGGCAAAAACTGCAAAAATTTTGCAGAGAAAATTCAAAATATCTCACTTCCTATTGGATTTACAGACTTTGCACCCAGGGACTTTTTTGTAGGTATTGGGCTGTTGTGCATGTGTCTACCGAATTTCATATCTGTACGTGAAATGTAGCGTGAAAGGTGCTTAATTGAAATTTTGTAGGTGGTGCTATCGAGCCATTTTGTTACACCTAATTCAGAAACCCATATCTGATGTAAATTTTCACCACTTCTGACACATGTGCAAAGTTTCATGAGTTTTCGAGCATGTTTAGACCCTCAAAAATGCGATTCATTTTGGAGAAGAAGAATAATTGACTGAGCAATTACAATAGGGTCCTCGCACCACCGGTGCTCGGGCCCTAAAAACCAAATCAGCATATATGATTTCTGAAGGATCATGTGACACTGAAGACTGGAGGAATGGCTGCTGAAAATTCAGCTTTTCCAGCAATGGAATAAATATTATTTTATTTATATTAAAATAGAAAATAGTTATTTTAAATTGTAATAATATTTCACAATATTAGGCTACTGTAGGTTACTGTATTTCTGATTAAATACAGCCATAAGAAACTTCTTTAAAAAAAAAAAAAATCTTACCAACATCTCGTCTCTCTCCATCATTAACTCATCTGAATCACCTTCAGATCAAAGTGGTCAGCATAGATCTGAAGCAGTGTCAAGCTTCACAACTTTCAGTCATACTCTCAAAAGTACTGGCTTGCTAATGTCACTGTGCACTATGCAAGAACAGGAAGAAGTGGGCTGCCATCCAGAAGGTCGGGAGTTTGAGCATTGCTGCCGGCATGCTAGTTCTGTGACATCTCCTTGAGATGCTCACTGTGTACCGCTAGCGTGCCCTTAAGCAAACCACTTAAACCATTTCTGCTCCAGGGGACAAGCCTTATACTGCAGTATGACCTCTCTGTCGGATAAGAGACATAGCATCTTTCACCCAAGACACCACAATATCCTTTCTAAAGACTAGTAATGTACTGCATCTTTGCCCAAGATATTTGTTTAGTATCCACCAGTCTGTTAATAACCTTTAATAGCATTATTCCAATAAAATGCTCATGCAATTGGAATTAAAAATTGGCTTTGTTGAGGAAATAAAACTTGTTAGCCTGTAACTTTATTAGAAAGTGCAACATAATACATGTTTTTTATAATTTTTTTTTTTTTTTTTGTAAAATACATCTAATGTACAGTAAGAAATATTTATGTCTAGTAAATTTTCTTATTTCACCTCCACTAGCACAATAAGTAAATTTTGTGCCCTGCATATACCACACAGTTATTTACCAACCTGAATTTAGCTGCCCTAATTTAATCCACTCAATGTGTTCATGATAATGTGTGGCCTAATGAAACAGTGATTAAAGGAACACAAGTGCTGCTTATGTGTGATATCTTCACTGAGAAAAAGACTTGAGAAAAGGTCACTTTCACTCATCTTCACGTAACACTAATAGATATCCCATTAGAGGTGGTGGACTATCATTATTGGGGTTGTTGGTGCAATGATTGTGTACCAGATTCAGATATAAATGATGGACGTGCATAGAGAGAGAGTGAGCTCTTTTCAAAAGAGCCCTGTATACCCTGTACTGCAGTAACAAAACACAAGTGAATGAACACCATACAATGGAAATGTGCTAGATAGCTTAACCCTCTGGGGTCTGAGGTATTTTCTGGGCCCTGGAGGAGTTTTGACATGCGCTGACATTTGTGCTTACTTCTGTTACTTATAATATTTTCATGGCTAAAGTCCAACCTTTTCTACAATATAATATGTGAGCAGCATGTATGTAAAAGTTTGTAGTTTTGAGAAAATGACCGTTTATGCATGGTTTGTGAAAAAATATATTTATATTATATATTTATATAAAAATATGACAATATATTGTTTTATGTAAATATTTTTAGTCACTGAAATAAGGCCATAAAACTCATACTGAATATTTGTTCACAAGACTTTTGAAAAATGTATGTGGTAGCCAAGAATTTTTGCTTCAACTCGATGTGAAGATCATCCTGCCCACTCATTAACATAAAACAATATATTGATTTAAAATTTGTAAGACATGTTTTGTGTCAGAAGGCTGTATGCGGGGAGGGTGTAAATGATCATGAATAATGATGTGTTTCACACCTGGACAAAGACCCTCCCTTAATGGCTCTATCAGGTGGGACTGTGAGGGAATTAGAACAAAGAATGTGAGAAGATTTAAAAGAATGGATTTTTGATTGATTGTATTTGCAACACAACATAATCCAAATATACATAACAAAGGCCAAAAAGGCACATTGTGAGTGTGAGTGTACACAAATAAAAGTAGACACTTAACGTATTTAAGTATTTTGAGTCTCTTTTGCACTGATAAAAAAAAAAAAATCAACCCCAGGGAGTTAAAATGTAACACCCGAGTCACTCTCAGGTCGTCATGTTAATGTTTACTAGTGCTGATAAAATTCAAACTTGGGTTTGTTTTATAAAAACAAAGACAATTCTCATGAATCATTCAAAATGTATGTAGATTGGGTTCTTGTGCACGTTTTGGCCTAACAGTTTCGGGCCACATTTATACTTTTTTAAAAACTATTATTACTTTTAAAACTCTGAGGTCATGCAAGATCCCATTTCCCCTAAGTGATTCCACTGGCTGAGACAACTAACCCCGATCTCATTTGAAAACATAACTCTTTCACAAAGTGGTGATTTCGGATGAATTTATATGATGATTCGTACAGATTTTTAGTAAAAAGCAAGAATGAAGGTCCACCCTTAAACCAAACTGTCAGTGGGGCATAAGCAGATCATACGAAAACATACAAATGAGATGAACTCATACAAATTAGCGGTTGCAATTTATTTTACAGTACATGCACTTATGTGTACTTACAGTGTACTTACCTAAGAAAGTACTGGTTAATATAAGGTAACAACATGGGTTAAGGTTAGGTTTAGGGGTAGGTTCAGGGTTAGTACCTAGTTATTACCCAGTTATTGCAATTACTTTAATAAGTACATAGTATGTATGGGGAACAGGACTGTAAAATAAAGTGCTACCAAATTAGCCATCAATTCGGCAAAAACGTAAAATAATTCCAATTGCCATGAGAGTCTGTTGGATAGCTTGTGTACTCTATGTGTCTAATTAGAAATGATAGAAAACTGCTTTACAGTCTATTTATTTGTAATCATAATGTGTAAATTACATATTACATTATATTACAGAAGATAAAATGGTCAAATACAAAAACATTTCCCTTTATTTGTTTTCAGTTAGCCTTTGGTAAGCAAGCTAACAGCTTAGCTTAAATAAAAGATGAGCTAGCAGCTTAGCCTATGTATCGCATATGACATGATAGGCTATTACAGAAGCTAAAATGGTCAAATTAAACATTTCCTTTTATTTTCAGTTAGCCTTTAATAAGCCGTAACAGCTATCCTACAGCTGACATATCGCATATATATGAATCAAAAATGGTCAAATTTCAAATTTCACGTTATTTGTTTTCAGTTAGCATTTGGTTAGCAAGCTAGCAGCTTGACCTATATCACCACATATTATACAGAGGCTAGGTCGAATTAAATATTTCCCTTTATTTGTTTTCATTAGTCAAACAGCTTAGCTTAGGAAAGCACAAACAGGTTTATAAAAGCTCTTTTGATTAGCTTGAACAAGATATCATGACAATGTGCATGTTTTTGATCATGCACTGAGGAAAGGAGATCTGCAGGAGACACATGGAGTTTTTGAGCCTAAAGATACAGTCTGGTGAACTCAGTAAAACCCTTTTAAGCCTCATTATAGTGAAGCTAAACATGATTTTGTGTATTAATAATGATTGTTCCTATTTGAACATCTGATGAAACTTACATCAGAACTTAATTTGTTTCACTACTCTTGTCTGGGTGCAATTTCTGTCTGTTTACAAGCTCAAAGACATTCATGTCATTGCTGATAACGACAAGCAAGAATATATTGTGCATGACTGCCTGATTACCTGATTTGCACAATTTTATTCATCAAATTATTTATTAAAATGATGCAGGCTGCATTTATGATATTCAGCCTCACTGAATTTGTCCCAGAGTCTTTGCCTCAGAGGTACAAACACACACAAGTGGCACACACACACACAAACACACACACACATACAAACAGCACACTTTTTAGAGGTTATGTATATGGATTACATCAGACACTTACTCAATTTCAGAATCAAATGCTTTGCTGACTGAATCCCACGATGAAAGAAGATGTTTTATTCCTTTGGCAGAATACAAAGTCTCAAACGTGTGTTCTTTTGACAGGCAAATATTACAGACGACAGCCGCTCTTGACCTTTGGAAGTAATTTGACTTGAGGACAACAGACCCCTTATACAGATCAAATAATTTCCTATTTGCATCTGTTACTCTGTATCATCCGCTTGTCTCTCTAAATACTACATCACTATGTCTATATTTAAGTATGTGTTCCCTCAGTACACCGTGTGTCACATTTCCTCCATAATCACCAAGATGCTGCTTTGATTTTATATTTTATATTTCCCCATGCTGCTATCAGCTGCCACATTCATGGATCTATTAACGTCCCTTATATCCCGTCCCTACACGCAACAAAAAGAATCCAATAGAGCAATCAATTCCCTCCCTTTTTACAGCACTAATTGCTTCATTATTATTTGATAGAACGTGATTTTGATCTTATTCTACAAAACAATGATAATGAGCTTCAGACCCCAGAGGCCGTGAGGAATGGAAATGGTACATGTAAATGTTCTCTGAGTAACAGGTAGTTAGTTCAAAAGTGTGAGACATCTGTGAGTTAAATCTAAGGTCTCTCTGCTCTTTTAAAGTCACTGCATGCTTGTAAAAAAAAAACTTGACCTAAAAATAGAGATGCTGCTTGATATGGTATACCATACCAGTTATCTGCCAATATTTTTTAGGCTATTGATCCAAATTGGATATTTTGTGCATTCACTTTTCTCTGTAAATTTACTTCTGCAGTCATCTAACTGTCAGGGGTGTGTTAGCTAACACGCACAAAAAAGACCAAGAGGTAATTCAAACAATAAACAGTCTTTGTTTAAAACCACAAACATAGGAGATTTATGGAGATTTACAGAAGTAACTCAAACCACACAAAAAGCAGATGAGATCCAACAAACACAACTGAAACCTCAGGGCTGGGCAAACAAGGGAACTAAACAAGAGTTGAAACTGCACACACTGCAAACTGTGGACATGCACACCCGGAGCAGTGGGCAGTCATTTTTGCTGTGGTGCCTGGGAAGCAATTGGGGATTAGGTGCCTTGCTCAAGGGCACCTCAGTCATTTCTTGCCGGTATTAAGACTCTAACCCGCAACCTTCGGGTTACCAGTCTGACTCTCTAACCATTAGGCCATGACTGTCCCCTAAAAGAGGAAAATGCAAACTTTTGAAAACGGGTTTCAAAGTTAAAGTTTTTGAAAACAATACCGTTATTGTCTCTGTGTACACTACAAAGACATGAATTTGTGAAAACAGTGATGTCATGCACATGCATATTACGTGTTCAGATTATAGGCACATACTTTTTCTTTACAAAGTGACATCGCCAACTACTGGCTTGGCAGGCATAATACAGCATTTTTAGTCGTTTTTGCAGATCTGTGTGAACAAAGTTTGACAGTTTGACAAAGTTGTCATCTGTACATGAAAAACACAAGGGAAAGCCGTAGTTGTTGTGTAATCGTACCCTAAAAAGAAATACAGGAAACAGAAACACAAGAACAAAATGAAAACGACACTGATACAAATTTTCTGCTTGATTTACTTAAAAATGTGATTAATTTTTTTTTGCATAATTTTATTACGTAGATCAAACAAGACTAGTCTTTGTACAAACTACTTAATTTTTCTGTCTGTTGAAAGAAAATCTGCATGTAAAGTAAACTTAATTTTAGTATTTCTCATCATTTTATTGTGTGTAGTTGAAGTTCCCTTTGCAATACTTTTTACTCAAACATTATAACACTGAATTAAAGCATGCATTTAAAGTGTATGCTTTACTTAGAAACATCTAAGTAAATAATACAATATATATTGTGTAGACACCATATCTACATAATAGAAGTAATGCGGCACCTGAACACAGAGACATTAATACTTGGTACACAATACACAATGACAGTAACATTCGATGGATCATTTTTGAGTATGAATGTGTCATTTTGAGTAGAAAATGAACTCCATATGTCACAAAATGGCAAGTTACTAAACCGAACAACAAAATCAATGATAAAATCTCAATTATTCAAGGCCCAGTGCATGATGGGAACACTAGTATCAGAAGAGTTGAATAGGTTTTACTTAATTTTATAACGTTGATAAGCTTGAATTGAGTACTAATATAGAATTTACTTTGTTTTTTTGAATTCTTGCCTGAACTAACTTTTTCATGTAAAAATTACATGTTTTTTCTTACTTCACCACAGAATCATTTTTATCAGTGTAGTGACAAACTGAACTAAACATATTCCTGACACTAACACTCACGTTATTCTTTAAAAACACTTAATAAATGTAATCTTTAGCAAATCTCAAAATAAATATCTATTTTACAAACTGTGCATTATAATGTTGCAATGTCAAAATCACTTGTAGCATTTAAAACCTGTAGCATTTCGTTTTTAGTGTTTTATTTTTGAATGATTTAGGCAAAATAGTATATAATTTTAATATCAGCCATATTAACAAGAAAGAAATTATCAGCTTTTCTGCCAGAACTTTAATATCAGTGAATTCCATACTTTTATGTATCCTGATTACATACCGTAACATCATTTATTACTAGTATTCATTACTAGACTCAATTTTAGGTTTTAATGTTTTATTTTTTATTTTAGACAAAATAGTATATTTTATATATCAGCCATAACATGAAAATAATTATCAGTAAGAATTTTAATATTGGTGCGTCTGTACTTTAATGTATCCTGATTACTGTACATAACGTCATTACTAGTATTCCGTGACGTAATTTTAGGTTTTAATGTTTTATTTTTCATTTATTTATTTTACACAAAATAGTAAATTGTTAATATCAGCCATAACATGAAAATGATTACCAGTCAGAATTTTAATATTGGTGTGTACCCATTTTAATATATCCTGATTACTGTGTGTAACGTCATTACCAGTATTCTGTGTGTTATTTTCTGGGTTTTAATGTTTGAAATGTGGCTGAAATGTCTTGCGTTTGTTAAACTGAGCATTCACACTCTCTCCACTGTAGTTTCCTGTCACGTCTCATTTAAAGATGTGAACTAACAGTAAATTCTAAAAATACAAAAGAAAGAAGCTAAACGTTCATGCGGGCCACTGGGACATTTGCCATCCAGCCTGATTGTTCGATATAATATCCACAAACAATAACATCTAATGCCAGCAGGAGCTTTAAAATTTGATGTGATCTTGATATTTACTGTGTGTCTGCTGTATCTGAGAAAATGTGGCCGCAGCTTGTCATTCTGACAGGAAATCGAGAAAGACATGCTGACTGTCGACACATAATCGAAATCAGGTCATAATCTTCTGTTAAAGCAGTGCATTGTGTTTATCAGGACCAAACTCCATCACTCCATCTGATCTACTCTAGACATAAGAGCATCTCTCCATTAAGTATCCTCTGCTGTTCAGATGAAAAGAAAACTATACTGCACAGCTTAAGCCAAAGCAAGCAACTAGACTTCAGAAGGAAGATTTGCTAGACT
Organism: Mylopharyngodon piceus; assembly: GCA_039654765.1. Lineage (NCBI taxonomy): Eukaryota > Metazoa > Chordata > Actinopteri > Cypriniformes > Xenocyprididae > Mylopharyngodon > Mylopharyngodon piceus. Next base: position 15,195,734 of record CM077438.1, read on the forward strand.
ATGAAAATAAACCAGTTCCTGTCTCTCTGGTGGTGTAGCACATTTCCTGTATCTCTGCTGCTGCTGTTGTGAGACTCTTTCTGTTAAGACTGTTCGTCTCACAGATATGGAATTTTTGATGACAGAGGCAACTTACAAACTTCTTATAGTTTTATGCATGATACGAGGTAAGAGGGGCTTGTATTTCTACCTACAATGAAAATGTTTAATAGCTTTTAAACTGATCTGGTCATGTGATTATAGTTGTTTAATGACATGACACTGATCTTTTAGCTCTATTTATTTTGTCAAAATTCATATGTACAGTGACTTTAGGCACGTCTTCTATGATAAGTGTGGAAATGAATAAAGTCAAAACTAACAGAATGATACAATTGTCCTAATTTCATAATAAAGACAAAAGCATCATTAAAAGAATGAATTATTGAAAAAAAGTAAAAATAAAACAAAGTATTTATCAAGCATTATCTTTTATTATTATTTCTTAGGAAAAAAATGTTTAACAAAACTGCTTCACTGCTTATTAATATTTTAAAAACTTGTCTGCCAAATAAAAGTCTTGTTGGTCCAAACAAAAAGTGGAAACATCCTGAAGAAAAAAAACAAACAAACAAAAAAATAAAATATATATATATATATATTCGTCTCACAGATTGTTGATTTTTGATGACAGAGGCAACTTACAAACTTCTTATAGTTTTATGCATGATACGAGGTAAGAGGGGCTTGTATTTCTACCTACAATGAAAATGTTTAATAGCTTTTAAACTGATCTGGTCATGTGATTATAGTTGTTTTATGACATGACATGACATGACATGACATGACATGACTAGTTTCTTAAAATATCAGAGAATGTGATTTATCACAAGGCAAGGTTAGTTCAGGTTGTACGATGTCATGTGGTGCAACAAAAATTGTAATGACAAAAATTAATGTATGTATAAATAAATAAAATACATTTTATCTTAGAAAATATATTTTAATTATTTTAAATGATGATTAAAATATGCTCACATGCATTCAAGGTGTAAGGGAAATATTTTTTATATGATGGTTAATTATAAAAAAGCATGACTTGATGCTTAAAAACTAAATAAATAAATAAATGAATGAATGAATAAAAACTTATTTTGAAATAAATATTTTTGAAATAAAATATTTTTAATTTTTAAATAATGACTAGAATGTGAAAAACTGAAATATGTGTAAGTAAAATAAAAATAAATGTAATAAAATTATACCACAGATGACACAACTTTTTTCTAATGCCTTAAAGGGTTAGTTCACCCAAACATGAAAATTCTGTCTTTAATTACTCACCCTCATGTCGTTCCAAATCCGTAAGACATTCGTTCATCTTCAGAACACAAATTAAGATCTTTTTATTGAAATCTGAGAGCTTTCTGTCCCTCCATTGACAGCCTAAGCAACTAGCACTTTCACGCCTCAGAAAAGTAGTAAAGACATCAAAGTAATCCAACATAATTTACCACTTTATTTACAAAATATTAATCTCCAATGCACGTTCATGCAACATCTGCTCTCGCGTCAACAAAACATGCATGGGTAGTGGTGGTCTCGTGAACATGCGTTGGAGATTAATATTTGAGCAAAGAAAGCACTCATGTCACTTCATAAAACTGATGTTAAACCACTGGAGTCAAATGAATTAGTTTTATGATGTCTTTATTAACTTTGAAACCTGGCTTGAAAGTGGTAGTTATGTAGGCTGTCAATGAAGGGACAGAAAGCTCTCAGATTTCATCAAAAAGATCTTCATTTGTGTTCTGAAGATGAATGAAAGTCTTACAAGTTTGGAACGACATGACGGTAATTAATTGTAATTAATGACAGAATTTTCATTTTTGGGTGAATTAACCCTTTAAAAGGTGAAAACGTGTCAATAACTCATTACTTAGAAACCAATGAACATGGCCAATGATGTAATCTGTGGTTTCATGAAAGAATCTGATTATCACTCATGAAAATGGTTTATCAGGAACGTATGGAGTGCTTATACATCATAAAGTGTCCGTAACTGCTGTGGAGGGACAGAACGTCAGCCTGTCATGCTATGTGGGAGAGGAGAATGAAATCACAGTTATCCAGCTGGAATGGATTAAACAGCAAACAGGAAATGAGAAGAACGATCAGAAGATTGTGGTGTTCCATCCTTCAATGGAAACATTTTACTTTCAACCCGGTTCTCTTCTGAAGACGATGACCAGTTCAAAAACTGGAAAGCTACAGGGCTCTATTCTGACCCTGTATAAAGTTACCATGAAAGACAGTGGAAACTATATTTGTGAAATTACTTCTTATCCTAATGGCTCGATTAAAAGAACTACAAAGCTACAGGTCACAGGTAAACTGCTCACTGTTAAAGGGTTTTAAAATGTATTACTCATTTTAATTTATTACTCACCTTTATGTTGTTACAAACCTGTTACAAGACCTTTGCTCATCTTTGGAACACAAATTAAGATATTTTTGATGAATCCCCCATAGAAAGCAAAGCAATTACCACTTTCAAGGCCCAGGAAGGTAGTAAAGACATCGTTAGAATAGAAGATGTAACTACAGTGGTTCAAACTTAATGTTATGAAGTGAAGAGAATTTTTTATTTATTTTTTTTTCACACAAAAAGTATTCTTGTCTCTTCATAAAATTAAGGTTGAACCGCTGTAGTTACATGGACTATTTTAAGGATGTCTTTACTACCGTTCTGAGCCTTGAAAGTGGTAATTGCATTGCTTTCTATGGGGGATTCATCAAAAATATCTTAATTTGTGTTCCGAAGATGAACGAAGGTCTTACGAGTTGGGAACAACATAATGGTGAGTAATTAATGACAGAAGTTTTATTTTTGGGTGAACTAACCATTTAACCTACATTCTCATACACTCAAGTTTAAAAGTGAATAAGCAGCATCTGTCTGCTAATTTCAGAGGCTCCAGCATCGGTAAAGATGTCACATCCATACAGATTCATAAAAGAGGGAGATGAAGTGAAAATAACTTGTTCAGCAAGTCCTCCACCACTCCGTTATAAACTTAGACGGTCAAAGGTGAGTCAGATGGAAAAATACATATTTCTATATGCCACAGTCTATGCAGCTGTTGTGTTGATCTCATTCTCCTCATCAGGATAAGCTATTTTGGATGGAGAGCTTGAATGGAGAGTTCATTTTACCAAACGTTACCAGAAACAACAGCGATCTGTATGTCTGTTTACCTGAATGGGAATCAGTTGTCCAAAATCAGCAAGGTCTCAATACCACAATGGAACTGACTGTGAATTGTGAGTGTTTGAACTAAGAATAGAGATCAATTACACCTAAAGGTTTTGAATGAATCTTTATAATTGTCTGTCGAATTAAAGCTCATATAAGTACATAAATCCATATCAAATATATACTTTTTTCCCAAACAGTTCTTGATGACATTGAGTGTAACACAAGCAGCCCTTTAAACGTCAGTTTTGGTGAGGATGTGGCGATTTCTTGTATCGCAAAAGCATCTCAGCACTTGAAATATAAGTGGATGAGGGTAAGACTGTGAAATATTAAGAGATTGAAGTTAAATATTTAAGCAGTATGGCTTTAAATACTTAATTTGTAGTTTATTAAATTGTTTAAAATGACAAATCCATGTGATGATTTTTAGGGTGACACAACACTGTCTCTCTCAGACACTTTGTCTCTGACTTCCACGACATCTAACCAGTCAGGAACATACAAACTGACAGCTGTCTTTCAGAACAACCAGCTCCAGAGAGACAGAGAGTTTTCTATCCATGTTCTCTCAAAGCAAAGCGAAGGTAAGAAAAAGCTTCTTCTTTTTTGTAATAGCCATCATATGGCATTTCAAAATTCCTTTGTAAAAAGAACAGCTTTTTAACTGAATATTAAACGATAACATCCCAGTTTTACCAAAGCAGAGGCACACTACAGTGCAAACAATGGAAAAACATAAGAATACCACTAAAGCCCATGGGAATTAATTATACATTTTGGAACAGAGGTTAACTGATCAATTTACATCTGTTTAGGAAAGGCTGTTGGGGTGTTTCTGTATGTAGGTCTTTGCCTACATTGTGGGAAATAAATGTCCCCACAAGGACAGTAAAACCTGAAATCATCTACATTGTAACCGGCCAATGGTCCCCATGAGGAAAACATAAATAAACAAAGTAATCTAATGTAAAAATGCAGATTGTTAGGTTTATGGGAGGTGAATAAACATTATTATTAGCTCACAAGCGTGTGTGTGCATCATATGCTACTGACACACATTTGGGTCACCCTGCAAGTATCATTAAAGGGTTAGTTCACCCAAAAATGAAAACAATGTCATTTATTACTCACCCTCATGTCGTTCCACACCCATAAGACCTTCGTTCATTTTCGGAACACAAATTAAGATATTTTTGATGAAATCCGATGGCTCAGTGAGGCCTCTGTTGCCAGCAATGTCACTGAAACGCTCAAGATCCAGAAAGGTACTAAAGATATATTTAAAACAGTTCTTATCTAGTGTGATGGGTGATTTCAAAACACTGCTTCGAAGCTTTACGAATCTTTTGTTTCGAATCAGTGGTTCGGAGCGCCAAAGTCATGTGATTTCAGTAAACGAGGCTTTGTTTACTTGATCCGAACCACTGATTAGAAACAAAAGATTCGTAAAGTTTCGAAGCAGTGTTTTGAAATCGGCCATCACTAGATGTTGTTGAAAAGTCATTAGTTTGCTTTTTTGCTGCACAAAAAGAATTCTCGTCGCTTTATGATATTAAGGTAGAACCACTAAACTCACATGAACTGTTTTAAATATGTCTTTAATACCTTTCTGGATCTTGAGAGGTTCAGTGACATTACTGGCAATAGAGGCCTCACTGAGCCATCGGATTTCATCAAAAATATCTTAATTTGTGTTCTGAAGATGAACAAAGGTCTTACGGGTGTAGAACGACATGAGGGTGAGACATAATTTTCATTTTTGGGTGAACTAACCCTTTAATAAGTACTTCCTCTACCACGTCAGTTTTATAATATAATTTATTGTAATATAATTCATTTTCCAAACTGCTTAACATATGTAGGATTGGCAGGGATGCTGGAGCCATCTCAGCGTCCCCAACTTAGGCAGGGAAATGCCATGGAAGGATGGCCAGTCCATCACAGATTATTATATTATATTATATTATATTACATTATATTTATCAGAACTGTATACAAACAGATGTTGTTGAACATTTCCTAATATACATTCTTTATACATTTCATTTTCCCTATAATGATTGCTGTTGAAGGAATGACAACATCTTCCCCAGAAAGAACCACCAAAAATCTGAGGAACTTTACCTCCATGGGGATGAGCTCATGGAACACTGGTGCTATTGAGACAACAACAGAATCTGGACACTTCCTAACCAGCACATCAAAACCAAATGCTACTATGACAAACCTACAACCCAGAAACACCAGCCATCACACTCCTCTCACTGGCAGCTCTTCTGCTCCACCTGTTGGCAATGCATCTACATTACATGCAACCACTGTAAAATCTACAGGCACCTCTTGTACAGAAAATCCAAGCACAAGTACAGATCCAGTTACCAGAAGAAAAATAGTTACCTCTGTTATAACAAAGAAAAACATCACCACCACTGTGACATCATCGAAAGGTACAACACACACAATTAGGCTACTCTTCTAAAAGTCAATATGAGATCAAAACTGACCATATTCACTTTTTAATACACACACTCCTGGAATGTTATTCTAAAGAAAAAAATGTTCAAACTTTTAACAAAATGTAAAAACTTGCGACGCCCGTAAAACAAATTTAATTTTCTGATGACGTCACTTAGGTTGTGCCGTCCTTTGGTTTGTGTAGGTTAGTGATGAGCGCCTTTGTGGAGTTTTGAAACATTAACATTGAACCAGTGGTTCGGAGCTTGTATCAAACTTTCCAAGATTTTGTAACGTTGTCGTACCGTGATTAGTTTAGAAAGATTTCAGAATTGCTAGATGGCATTGATTTATTTTTTATTAATATAATAAATTTTAATACTACTTGTGTGGGTAACACTTTACAAGAAGGTTAATTCATTAACATTAGTTAATGCATTAACTAACATGAACTAACCATAAGCAATACATTTGTTACTTGTTAATCTTTGTTAATGTTAGTTAATAAAATACAGCAGTTCATTGTTTGTTCATGTTACTTCACAATGCATTAACTAATGTTAACAAATACAACTCTTGATTTTAATAATGTATTAGTAAATGTTGAAATTAACATTAACAAAAATTAATAAATGCTGTAGAAGTGCAGTTCATTATTACTTCATGTTATCTAATGTAGTTAACTTATGTTAACTAATGAACCTTTTTGTAAAATGTTACCCTTGTGTGTATTTAATACAAAAAGGAAAATATTTACGTAGTATGCCAAGCTCTGCCTACTACGGAGCCCCTAAAGGGACGTGGTGGTTGAAAAAAAATTGGGATGGAAGGGAATTTTTTTTTTTTTTTTTTTTTCAAATCTTTTGCCTTCCCCCGAGAAACTTTGCATTCCCTCGCAAAGATGTTATCGTTCCCTTGCTGTGAGCTCGGACAAACACTTCCTCTTTTATGTCCCGCTGGCTGGCAGTAGTGTTTCAGTCAGCTCCATACGTTAATAATGCACACAAATAATGCGCGGCTCATAGAGTTTGAACTTGTTGGACTCAAATATAAAGAAATGCGGTCAGTGCTTAACTCAAGGAGTTCAGTAAAGTTGCCAATATATTCATAGATTTGAACTTCCCGGATAACTCGTGAGCTAAACGTTGTTAATACACAAATGCAGCTACTTCCAATCATAGTAACCTAGACAACGAGGTACAACAACCCAATTTTCCTCAAATGTGCTGCAGGCGGCGGAGAGACAAGTCTGAAGGGACCGTCTGAAAAGTGCAAAACCCAAAACCCTTTTGCTCATTTTGCTCAGTAACTTCACTGTAACACACTATACTGTCACCAAATTCAGTTAACACATTACTGCTCTCCTGCTGGTTATAGGTACTACAACATTTAGTTTGGCAAGTGGCACATAAAGGCCTTTACACAAATGATGTTGGTACGCAGCTTACATACAACAGCTTTTGCATGATAATTGCTTACTGAATATGATGGCATTACAATTTATTTAATATTTTTACTAATAACAGTGAAGTAATTGATTTTGTTTTATAACAAATAATCATAAAAGTTATGCATTTTTTTTTTATCAAACTAAGTGTTCCAGTACAACCAGCAGGAGAGCAGTGACGCATGAACTAAATTTGGTGACAGTACAGTGTGTTACAGTGAAGTTATTGAGTATTTTTCATAATATAAAATGAGCAAAAGGGTTTGGGGTTTTGCACTTTTCAGACGGTTCCTTCAGACTTGTCCGCCGCCTGCTCATAGACCAATTTATTATAAAGCACATTTGAGGAAAATTGGGTTGTTGTAGCTCGTTGTCTAGGTTACTATGATTGGAAGTAGCTGTATTAACAACTTTTAGCTCAAGTGTTATTGATCCGGGAAGTTCGAATCTGTGAATATATTGGCAGCTTTACTGAACTCCTTGAGTTAAGCACTGACCGCATTTCTTTATATTTGAGTCCAACAAGTTCAAACTCTATGAGCCGCGCATTATTTGTGTGCATTATTAACGTATGGAGCTGACTGAAACACTACTGCCAGCCAGCGGGACATAAAAGAGGAAGTGTTTGTCCGAGCTCACAGCAAGGGAACGATAATATCTTTGCGAGGGAACGCAAAAGTTTTGCGTGGGAACGCAAATATCTTTGCGAGGGAACGCAAAGTTTCTCGGGGAACGCAAAAGTTTAAAAAAAAAAACTTTTCCTCCCATCCCAATTTTTTTCCACCACCACGTCCCTTTAGGGGCTCCGTAGTATAACACACAACAAGCCACACTTTAATAAAAGAGCAAAAATTTTACAGAACATCCATATTTAACGGTATTTAATTAGCCTGTTTGTAATATTACATTTAATGGATAGCCCTTTTATGAAAAAAAAAAAAGGTTTGTAAAAGGTTCTTTTTTTGTTGCATTTACACCATTTTGACCAGCAGGTGCCACAAGTCTGTGGTATTCTAAGCGCTTCGAAACAGAATCATTTTGCGAAGCATTTGGTTCAAATGATTCAGAGTTTCGAAACGCTTCGTTTCCCCCCCTCAGGCAAACAGGTGTGGTATCAAAATCTGATTCCCCCTGAGATTATGACTCCCCTGCATCTTCCTATGAGGGTAGGATAAAGGATTAGATGTGAGGGGTGGGTTTGAAAAGATAGAGACCACTCAGGTAGCAGCCTCCCAATGAATGGACCAAAAAGAAGCAGGGGAGTCAACATTTCACAGGGAGTAAGGTTTCTGTACAACACTGAATTCTGACCCCCCGCCAGATTATTACCCCCCTGGGGTTAGGATTAGGCAGTCACGTAGTGCCTTCAATAAAAGAGGGTAATAATTTGGCAAGAAGTCGAAATCCGGCACAACGGCAATGCATCATAAGCATCCGGCAGTCACCCTATGGATTACATTCAAGTTTAAAAAAAAAAAAAAAACATTAATTTAATTCGCCCTCAGAAATAAATCACATTATGAACACCACATATGCTTCAATAGTTTTTATATAAATTAAATTAAAATCAAGTCATCGGTCATGTATTAGGCTATAACTGGAATATTCTCACTGAATTTTAATGTTTCATAAATTAATCTGTTTAAGGAATTAAAATTGGTTGCTAATGTTTTATGTTGTGTTTAAACAAATTTAATCCATACAATAAAGTCACCTGATGTTTTTGGCTGTAACAGGGAAACCACACCCTCAGACACACATATAAGATGCTGTTTGATTTAAAGTGTGTGATCTATGATTGATATCAGTGAGCTGTTTGCAAAAAGACATGCGCATAACAGTACAGACAGGATATGAATTTGGGCCAAGACCTGAGCTAATTGTACTACTATTTTTGGTTGACTTTTCCTTGCATATCTCTTGTTTCTCTTTCAGAATCAAAAAGCACAGCATATATCGTTGTTCCGATCGTGTTGCTGTTGCTCGTGTTGACTGCACTTCTATACAAAAGATACCAGAACCAAAAAAAGTGAGACACACCAAAATCATCAACGCATTCACTGTCCTTTTACATAACTGCATCCTACACATTTTCAGTCCATTTATCTACATTTTTACTTGTTCTTTTTCAGAATGGATATGCCACCCCCTTTCAAACCTCCTCCACCACCAGTCAAATACACATCAGTGAGGAACCATGATGTCCTCATTACTGATATTCTTGTATGAATGTGTCATGCACTTTAGTACTCACAAACCGTGGGCCACAAATATACTGACTGGAAGGTTTTTGCCTAAAAGCTTTACCCAAAAATTGAAATTCTGTTATCAATTACTTATTCTCATGTCGTTCCAAAATCCAACCCTGTTTGAACGACATGAGAATGAACCCGTTCCGAGTTCTGTTCATCTTCAAAACACAAATGAAGCTATTTTTAATGAAATCTGAGAGATTTCTGTTCCTTCACTGAAAGTCCATGCAACCAAAACTTAAGTAATCCATGAATTACTAAAATGTAATCCATATGAATCAAGCAGTCTAGTTATGACAAATCGGTCACTTTAAATGATGAATTGAATTAGTTTATGGGTTTAGAATTTTAATTTTTGCATGAACTAATCCTTAAACCTTTTATTTTGTAAAAATATGAGATCATGTTTTTATGTGATTTTTAGTGCTTATTTTCTCTGTATTTGTCTTTCTGAATAGGTTGTATATAAAATCTGTTACTCTTATAAATCATTTGGATTTTTTCATTTTTTGTAACTTTTAAAAATGTGAAAATTGTGATTGAATTTTGTTTAACTGTGCTTTACAAACATTAAATATATTATTGAATATCTTGAGTTTTACTTGCTTAGCTCTACTCCTACATAGTAGCAATGTGAACATTTTCCCTGAAATGTGTGAATTTTTAAAAGAAAACAACATGTGAGGGTGGGTGGAGGTGGGGTCAAAAACTGGGTAAATTCCAGAAATATGACTAGTCCCTATAGGAAACTTTAGAGTTTAATCATAAAATCATGTATTATGTTCAATAGATCAGGTAGTTATTGTAATGTTGCCTTGTAATACCATTACAATACAGCTGCAAAGAATAGAAGCAAGTGCTATCAGAATCAGATACCTTTGAAATAAAGCCTACATATTAATGTTGGCCTCATGTTGTGGCTGCATGTTCTGTTAACAATGCAAAGGCTAGCAAGTGATTGTTTCAGGCCTCATAAAACCTCAGTTTACACCTCAGATAGTCGAGACAAACCAACTGCCAAAACCACATCAGACAGTGACCAACAGAGACAGTATGTATCCTTAACCTTACAGGTCTAATCTACAAAAACAAAAGCCAACTCTGGTCACTATTTATTATAACTTGCAATAACAGCACAGATGGTGGTTGTTTATATGGTGCGTAAAGCAACTTAGTCTGCATTTCTGGTTCTGTTCATGCTGTTAAAACAAAGTTCGGCATTTTAAAATGCGGTTTAGCCCTGAAAACAAGCCTTCATTCACTGAGGGAGAAGATGGAAATGAAAGGCATTTCTGATTAATGAACAGAGACATATACCTGATAGAGAGTGTACATGTGTTTAAACAGAGAGAAAACAAGAAAGAGAGAGAGTACAGAGATGCTTTTTGTACAGTTTTGTGCATTGTGGTTCTTTGCTACAACAGAAGCGACATGTTCACGCAGAAGGACGTTTCCTGCTCTCGCTATTGTGGTCGGAAATGGAAAATTCAGAAAAAAGGATTGATTGTTTCAGTGTTTAGATCACCTGTATCCTGCAATGTATAACCATGCATCTAATATATTATTGTACTTCATTATGTTGAGTATTTTTCCAATGGTGTATGAGAAAAATAATAATAATAATAATAATACTACATTTTTTTTCATTTACCGTTGACTCACTGAATAAAGTACAGTGTGTGAAAGTTCAGTTCAATATAGTGCTTCTTTTGAAAAATAGCACTCTAATAACTTATATTATCTTATATTATGAACATTCTAATAAGTAATTATAAGAGCACTTATGTTCGTAATAAGTTTGTCTTCAACATTTTATCAATATTTTAGTTGTATACTATAATTTGTAAATGCAGGGATTTGTTACACATTACTTTGTACAAATAAGAATAACATTGATTGCTGTACGATTACATTTTCACTTAATTTCAAGGATGTAACCAAATATTCAAGATAGAGGTGACCAAAGTTAAAACTTTAAGAACTGGCCATTGAAAAACCCATATTGATCACCCACTAATCTAAATATTGGTGGGGATTCAGCCCACTCAGTGTTTTGAATCCCAAACGGCCCTGTTTGAATCATTACTTCTCACCTAATTTTTTAAAATAACAGCAAGATTTTGCTCACAAAAAAAATCATTCTAAAATTATTAGAAATGTATGAGCAATAAACTTTTTAATAAAGAAAAATCAGAGAACAAATTTAACTGATTTTACAAATTTTACAAAATGCAACAAGCATATGGAAACTTTCAAATGCAAATTTTAAGAAAAGCATTTAAAAGCATTTTACACATCATTTGTTTGAATAAATACAATGATAACCATATGGATTAAATGCTTTCAATGTACATTTCAACAACAGTGAGTGGTTTATGACACTACACAATGTAGACTCAGTGTGTGTCTCTTGTGATGTGAATGTTTGCAACGAATAAGGTAGCCGCCACGTTTCCTGTTTGTAACCGAAAACGTCTAAAGACGATAAAAATAGCACAACTCTGGTGCACTTCTTGTTGAACATGCTCACGTACAGGTGAAAGGTTTTAACAGACAAGGCTTTATCGGACATTTGACCCTAAAAAATCATGACGACAGGTAAGAGGAAAAATGCTTTATTACTTCTGTATGTGAATGTTCTCTGCTGAAGGTATTTCTAAGACACTGTGTTTAAATGAAAGCTGTTTTGTTGTCTCAGTAGACATTGTTGTATAATGACAGATTAAAACAGATTTTTTTATTTGTATTTTTGGATGTTTTCTTTATGGTTCTCAGTCATTTTTTGTTCTTAAGGCTTAGGAGACTGATTAATTGAATTTAAACCTTCTTTCGAATAATACAGTAAATTATACAGTAAATAATCTGCACAAAACAATGATTAATAATACAAATTTATGAATTGATCCAGACTAGAGAAGTGTATTAATGATATGAGTGATAATAATTATATTGGTATATTCATGAAATTCTTTCAGTGTTATGACATCTCCGGAAACTCAAACAACTTTTTCAATTGTTCTTAATGATTTGTGCTTATATACTATTTGAGATCTTATCTGTCTATAAAAATTGTATGCAAATATTAAAATATGGAAAAAATAAATAAATAAATAAAATAAAATAAAATATTTATTGAAAGGTTTAAGAATGAAAAAAGAATAAAAAAAGAATTATAAAATAAACGCCAGGCAAAATAATGGCTATTGTGGAACAAAATTATTAAAAGTTTGTGTTATAAACATTAGATAAGGTGTAATGGGAACTGATCATGATCTGTCATTTAACTCTCTCTATTTAGGTTCATGCACAGCTGCATATGTGGCTATTAGTCTGATATCTATTGCACTGGTGATATCTGTGTGTTTAAATGTTGCATTCTATTTATTAAGAAGAAAGGAAAAAAACTCTGCAGGTATGCTTCATACGTTTGACTTTTACAGAACATATGAAAATATGCATTTTACAAAATATATAACAACTTTAGTTCACAGTTACAAACTGTATTTTTTTTTAATCAGCTAATGAAAACATGTTTGAATATGAAGAGGAGCCATTACGTCGAGATTCACTTCAGTCTTACAGGTGATGATCAGCCCATTGTTTGAATTAAGATCATCTTTTATGTGTGTATCCTGACAAAAAAAGAAAAGAAAAAATGTTTTGATTTAACACGTAATAATCCTTTTTCCACATCCACAACCCTATGAATCATGTAAATACATTTTGGTTATGTGTTGTGCAGGTTTGAGGATGACGAGATGGAAAGACAGGAAAATCCTATTTATGGGAATATCTGTATAGATGGAGGAGGTAGGTTTAGCTCACAAATACACCAATCCCTTTAAGTAATCCAAAGTATGTCTGCTATTTACTGCTAATAATTAAGCTGTCATGATGACATTGCTATGCATTTAATGCTTGTTCAGGAGCTTTCGAAATGTCTCCGGAGGTGTGCTATGAACAAATGTCACAGGCAAGCACATTAAAGCAGGGATTAAAGGTATGGTCTTCCAACAAATTACATGGAAATTGCTGTCATTTGATCTACAGTAGTGGCCAAAAGTGATGTCCATATTTGTTTTTAATGACACTACAAGTTGAATGAATCCGTCAAAATGAGTATAATTTTTAAATATGAGGGAAGAACAAATCACCAAACCTGGTTAAGGCATTTATCTGATAAAATTATTTTGCAATAAACAAAATAAAACATGCAAAACAAAAATGCATAGAAAAACAAAAAGCTCACAGTAAAAAGCATATTTTGACTACAGCAATCAGTTATTAATATTTCATTGGTTCTCTCTTGTTCATAATTTCTTTGTATGACAGCATGGCCAAAAATAATGTCCGGCAAAATGATGTGTTGCGTTATCACAAATAAAACAACTGATTTCAAGCACAACTACTCAATATGCTTACAAATCTTTAACTAATTTTTAATAATATTAAAAAAAAGATGTCAGTTGTCCTATGCCGGACATCACTTTTGGCCACTACTTTATTTTAGTATGCGTGAAATATCTTTTAAAAACAACGTGTTCACCCATTAGCTGTAGAAACATGGATCTTCTGTACGCTTCATCAGTGTTTTTATGAAAAACATGCAAACAATCCATCCAAAGTGATGCTCCTGCCCTTTATTTATTTATTTTTACTTTTGCATTTATTTATATTTACTTATTTATCCATCTATTTATTTGTTTATTTGATTATTAGTTGGTTGGTTGGCTGGCTACGGTTGGCAATTAGATGGCCAACCAGTAACAAACACATTAAACTCTTAACAGTATTGTAACATTTAAAATGTGGGTTTTATTTTTGGGTTCTCCGTCTTGTTTTATGCAGCAACTATTAAATTATATACTTCTTAAGTAATATCTGCTGCGTACTGCATGCGTTGTAAGTATTTTCAACACTGAAAAAAGACACTCAAAATTAGACAGCAGCAGTACTGCGTTGTGTGACATTTTTCATAATCACTTAAATGGTCCGAAGCTTATTATTAAATTTCAAAACATTCACAAAGGCTGCGTGAGAATGTACACATGATAACTATTTTAGGCACGCACTCCCACACATTTTACAGAAAAAAGACACGTGTGTAGCAGCAGGTCTTTTAATGAGCGCAGCTGTGGTCAGAGTTCTCAGACCACTCTTCAGCAGTATGTGTGTGTCAAAGGCTTCATTGTTATGCCACAATAATAGCTCGCTAGCTAAATGTTCGGGTTTAAGCGGCAATAAAGGTGCTTCTGCAAGATATTGAGCCTTTTGATAAGTTAAATTCACTATGAAATCAAAATTGACAATTCATATTTTTTAATGGAATATTCCAGTGTTTATTATAAATGATTTATTCGTGCACATCCTTTTTTTAATTCATGTGCCCTCATAATCATTAATCAAATACTGATGAAGTGCATCGATGCGAAGGCGACAACGATCCAATCAATTCCCAATAGAGTGCAACAGTCGGGTTCCGGAAGTAAAAAATTATAAACCTTTAAAGACAATAGATAGTAATAGATAGTATTTGCCTCTGTTGAAGCTGTTAGCCCGCATTATTTCAGCTTAAAATAATCATGTTTAACAGTGGAATTCATGGTGAAAAACTACATTACCCATGATTCTGTACAGAAACTTCCACCAATTAGAGAGTTGCTACAAGCAAAATGAGCCAGAAGAGCGCTTTAGCTCCACCCACTCCTATGAAGCACCACAAATGACGTAATCGAGACCATCTCCCTATGCTTTCAAAATACTAAAATATTTGAATATATATGCATGAGTAGTTTTAAATGAGTAGTTAAATGAGTAGTTTTATATTTCTCCGTTTTTAATTCAATTATGCTATTCGTAAGGCTTCATGGGATTGTAGTTCTTTCTCTCACTAAAGTTGTTAAGTTAACTGTCTTGTACCTTTGTATTTTTGTTTGATTTTCAAAAACTTTTTACTTCAAATCAAAGTTTGCAATGTTTTGATTCACTTCGTAGCTAGTTGGCTTGGTTTGTGGCTTATAATGCTATAACAAAGACCCCTTTGGGAAAAAATAAATCCCTATGGGAATAATGAATAGAAAAAATACTTCTGGAACCAATGGTGCTGAAAAAGTGGGCGGGCACTGTTGCACTCTATGGACAAAATGAAGTCCTGCCATCATTTTTTTTTTTTTTTTTTTTAATGTTCAAGAAGCCGTTTCACTTGGATATACATCACAATTTGGAAGAAAAGACAACTGGAACTTCTGTTTCATGCTGACTTTAAAACTTAGTTTTACACTATTTCAACACTAAAATCAGAGATGCAAGATATCATAATGCAGTTATGATAAGAGACTTAGAGAAAGCTTTTTTACCAGTATTGCGCCACCTATTGCTAAATTTTTTTGATGGCCTTTGTTATGTTGCAATTTAACCTGAATGCCAAAATGAGGCAAGGTACAGTAAGTTACATTTTTTCCACTGCATTAAATGTGTTAGATCATGAAAGTACAGCTTAGGTTTGTCATTTTCTCACAGGTCCAGCAGGGGGACGTGTCCTACGCCTCTCTGGATCTGACTGTCAATAAGAAGCGTAAGAAAAAGAGAAAATACCAAAAACAGTCTCAAGCTCACCAGGCCCAGACGCATCCACAACCCGCATCCCAGCAGAATTGCATGGACCAGGATAACGAGGCTGATGTCACCCTCCCGTCTCGGAGCAGCAGCCTCATGGTTTCACGTCACAGTATCTACCTCAACAGTCATCAAGTAGCCCTGGAGGCAGAAGAGAGGGAGAGGGAGAGAGAGAGAGAAAGAATGATGGAAATGGAAAGAGATGATAATGCAGAGAGGGAGTTCGACATGCGCAGAAATTTGCACGAAGGCTATGATCACTCCCTCGGTAGATCAAGACAAAGTCTAGAACAGGACAGTTAACATTTTGAGAGTTAAAAAAAAAAAAAAAACCTTTAGCATCTTAAAAGATGAAACACAGGATACTGCGGGGTGGTGCTGTCAACAGACATAGGTCACACGCCAAATTATCATTTCTGTCTGTGCAAAAGCATGCAAAGGAGAGCAGCTATCTGTTCTGAGGTTGCGTACAATTGAGGCACATTTAAATGAGTTTACCATCTTAAATGTGCTTTCTTGTTTCTTGCCTTTAAAGGCTTACAGTGTTGGTCTGTTATATTGTTCTATATATACTAAGAATATGTTAACATATTTAATCTGCTTGTTTCTTGCTATCTTTTAGATTTTGAGGACAACCAATAAAAGTCTGTTTGTGCAAAGGTTGATTGATGACTCAAGTAATTTGATGTACCTACGCACAAAAAATAAGGACTGTTTAACATATAATAGCTGTTATTCATAGAGATGTAATGTATTTCTTGATTTTTGTGACTTTATTTTTGTATCTGATATTTTTTTCTTTGAAAGCTTTTAAGAATGTCTGAAGATGTAAAAATTTACCATAAAATACCATAACATTTACCATATAATTACCATAAAAAATCTCACTTTGCTATAAACTGTCAAATGGCAGAAAGATTCTGAAAGCTTTTTCTTACACTTTTTAGCTACCTTTGTAAATAAAAAAGGAAATAATTTTAAAAAGTCTTTTTGCTCACTTCACGTACCGACATCAAAAACAGGAAAAATGCAACAGTACAAACTCGCTACAGTGGTGATGAAGATTTCTTGCAAACTTCCGCCGCAACTAATCATGACGTATTGCTCCTTTAGTCACGTGATTATAAACATGGCCGCGCGCTGCTGAAAGTCATGCGATCGCTCTTGTATGTCGTTTTTTATTTTAATCTCTTTCACTTGTAATATATTTGCACTTATATAGACGTTTCTCTTGATATATACTGTCAACAATTTTGTCATGGATCCTGACGGTCAGCTACGAAATGTAAGTATAAAAGTCCTTTCATGTATCTGTGAATGTGACAATTGTTTTTATACAGTATGTATAGCTATATGTTTAATTTTGTTGTATGCTTGTTTAAGTTTATGATTTTATTGTACTGTTTTTGTGATTTAGTTGCGGGACTTCCTCCTCGTTTACAATCGCATGACGGAAATCTGCTTCCAGCGATGCACAAGCAATTTCAACTACAGAAATCTGACAATGGATGAGGTGAGGCAAATATGATTTAGTCTACTTAGGGTTTTAATACAAAATAACTTTTAATATATTAAATATTTTTAAAGATATCTTAATTGGTGTGTCTCGGGGATATGAGAGAACATTAATTCATTCATTCATTTCATTCATTCAGGGAACATAACATCGTCAGGCACAAAACGAAAAGGAGCAAGATTTGAGATAAAATAGACTGATGAGCAAAAAATGCAAATCAGGACAGCACTAAAATTAGTTCATATTTTGACAATAGGATTGACAATAGAACAAGAAACCTGTTATGCTTAAAGGATTAGTTCACTTTAACACTCGAACACAGTCTGAGTTATAATAAATATCCTGATGCATCAAAGCTTTATAATGGCAGTGAATAGGACCAACGAGTATGAAGCTCAAGAAAGTGCATCCATCCATCATAAACGTCCTCTACACAGCTCCGGGGGTTAATAAAGGCCTTCTGAAGTGAACCGATGCGTTTGTGTAAGAAAAATATCCATATTTAACAAGTTATACAGTAAAATATCTAGCTTCCGCCAGACTGCCTTCCGTATTCTACTTACGAAGAAAGTGTAATGCCTCTCGCAGTACAAAACGCTACACTACGCCTTCCATATTCAACTTTCTACTTACGAAGAAAGTGTAACGCCTCTCGCAGTTCAAAACGCTACGCCTTACCTATTCAAGGAAGATATCTGGAAGAATGTTTGTACCCAAGCAAATCTCGCTCCTCATTGACTACCATAGTAGGAAAAAAAATACTATGGTAGTCAATGGGGGGAGAGATCTGCTTGGTTACAAAAATTCTTCCAAATATATTCCTTTGTGTACAGCAGAACAAAAAAAATCATACAGGTTTGGAACAACTTGAGGGGGAGTAAATGACAGAATTTTCATTTTTGGGTGAACTATCCCTTTAATGTTTTGCAGATTGAGTCAATCATTATACATAAATTCACTATGACATTCATATAATGTTTTTTTTTTTTTTTCTCCTTTTTTTTCAGGAGCGTTGTGCAGACAGTTGTGCTGGTAAATTAATAAGGACCAATCACCGTTTAATGGGCACATATGTGCAGTTGATGCCTGCGATGGTGCAGAAGCGGATGCAGGAGATGGAGAGCAAGGCTGCAGAAGTAGCTAAAGCTGAAGCTGCAGCGGCATTAGAAAACCCATCTACTGCCATCACAGACACATCAACAGTGTCTCCATCAACCCTGGGGATCCCTGCCACATCCTCTCCAGTGGTGGGGATGCCCTTAACCACAACACCAATGCTTGAAAGCCCACAGATACCTTCATCTCTCAATAATCCATCAGATATTAAGACATCATCATCATCGACAATTGGCTCAGCTTTTGGAGAAATGCAGTCAGAGGGACTAGTAGCACAATCAGCAGTGATCTCAACATCTTCTAGTGTACCTAAAGTAGGTGTAGGTCCCGTCTCAAGTGAAGAGGATAAACTCAATCTGAAGCCCAGCAGTGTAACATCCACATCAGTCCTTGAAACGCGGTCTGCAGCAGGACAGACGCCCCAAACTCCATCTTGATGGCGATGTGCAGAAAAGAGACATGGCAGAGATGATATGTCTAGGAGATGTTGTTTATGTTGCATATTCAGTCTTAACAGCCAAATATCACAGACGCCTTTTATGACAGTTGATCAATTTCAGTGGAATTGACTTCATAAATATTTAAATACCTCTATTACAACATTGAATAATTATGTACTGCTGGCTAACATGTGAACTCTCTCTCTTTTAATAAAATGCGTCATGTGGAAACTGAAGATAATTAATTTGCCTTTATTTTTTTTATTAAATATGTATTTAGTTATCCCATTATTATTAAGTCCACACTGAAATATTTTTTCTAAAATGTTTTTTTCCCAAATTATATGTACAAGGCATTTTATAATTATTTGCACATATAGATAACTTTGTAATGAGAATTTTACTTTATCATTACATTACTGAAATCATGCTGATAGTGATGATTCTTTCTTTTAGTAAATTTTAGTGGTTCAACGGATCACAAAACTCACGGTTCGGATCATATCACAGTTATTAAGTCACGGATCGGATCATTTTTCGGATCAGCGCAAAAAACAAAACAAAAAAATTTTAAATTGGGGGGTGGGGGGTAACTTTGCATTTATTACTTAGCCCACTTTAACTACTCCGATACCACAGCAGAAACTACTACCCTAACTAATACATTATTAAAGGCAAGTGAACAGACTGTAAAAAGAGCAAATACCGTACACCAATTACAAGCATAGATAAATACAACATAAAGTTACAAATAAAGTATAAGGTCTAACTGTAGTATTAATTTTCGTGTACAGAAATGTAATAATTAAATGTAAAATGACACTGTTCACTGTATAAATTTAATATAGATTAATCTTTGTTAAAGCTGTGTTTTGTTGTTTGATTTACACAACAGACAACAGCAGGTATTTATAGGTTGCTGTCATTTTAAGAGTAAGACCCAATGCACGCTCACATCCGATAGATACACATCCGAATTCTCACCTTGTTCAGTTAAGACATAACCGAATGTGTTTACGAGAATACTTGCCGAGAGGGGTATTTTGACTGACATAATGCGTGTATGTGTCGATCCAAGTGCATTGAGGATGCGAAAGAGAAATCAATTTTGGAGTCCGCGAGCTATCTGAAACGCATCTCTCTCTCTCTGTGTGTGTGCGCGCGAGCCTTGTATGTGCGTCTGTGCGCACCGATAACAGCGTGGCGTGCGATACCGAATTAAATCCTCTTTTGCCTCTTCTAGCGCTGGAATGGTTTTATATCTATTTAATGTGTAAACTAGCAAGACAAAACACGTGCAAATGATAACCTTTCACTCTATTGCGGTTAAACTTGCAATTGATCCGCGAATCACATGCCTGCCGAACCGTGGAGCTTGGTCCGTACGGATCACGGATCACGGATCAACAACGATCCGTTTAACCATAATCCGTAAATTTCAATTTTAGTAATTATTTTTTTATATAAAACATTAAAAAAAAAAAAAAAAAAAATTAAATATATTTTAAGTAATTGAAACAGAAATTTGTGATTAGAAGCATTTTAGAGACAACCACACAACCAGCTTAAAATATTTTATGCATTAAATACATTTACTGTTTTCATTGTAGTTTTAGTTCAAGTTTTAGTAATTTTGTTGTGTTTCTGTCACATAATTTTTTTTATTATTAATTTTATGTCAGTTTTAGTTATTTTAGTGCATAGAGTTAAACTTAATGAAAATGAATAATTTTGCTTTGGAAACATGCTAAAAAATTAATTGAATTTTTTTTATTTCAGATAATGTTTAATTTGTTTTAAGTAATGTTTTTATGTATTTAGTTTCATTTAACTATTATAATCCTGTTTTAAATTGTCTTTTTTTTTTCAGAATCTGGGGATGTTTATATATTTCATTCATTCATTCATTCATTCATTAATGCATATTTGATGATAGAAGTGGCCATACAAAATTACTTTTTACTGTAGTAACTCTTATTTTGGCAGGCTTTATGGTTGCCATGGTACGTTTCTGTATGTGTAGAAGAGTGGAGGACCTTTATTCGCCTCTAATACTGATGTAACAGAAAGGACTATGCACATTTACTATGTCTGGTAAATTCACGTATACTGCCCGGCCAAAAAAAAGTCGCCATTTGGATTTAAATAGGCAAATGCTCATGAGTCTATGACTGGATCATTATTGCTGTGATTATTATGTTTCTCTGTTTTATGTTTGGCAACAGTTCTTTTTACCCTAATTGATGGAGTGTGTAGCTTTTCATTTCTTAAACAACCATGTAGGAAGACACATCATGGCCATATTCCAGGATGACAAAGCCAAGATTCATCAGGCTCAAATTGTGAAAGAATGGTTGGGAGGGAGCATGAGGAATCAATCCTCTTGGGATGTGCTGGAGTAGACTTTACAGAGTGCTCGACTCTTGCATTGTCAATGCAGGAGTCAAGGAGTGCAAAATTGATGCATCTCTTGATGGAAATAAATAAATGTTGTGATGTTATGTCCACCAAGAGGTGCATACATTTTTGGTCAAGATCTTGTATTGACAATTCAAGAGTTGAGCACTCTGTAAAATCTACTCCAGCACATCCCAAAGACTTTCAATAAATTTAAGGTCTGGGACTCAGAGGTGCCAATTCAAGTGTGAAAATTTGAGCCTGATGAATCTTGGCTTTGTCATTCTAGAATATGGCCATGATGTGTCTTCCTACATGGTTGTTTAAGAAATGAAAAGCTACACATTCCATCAATTAGGGTTAAAAGAACTGTTGCCAAACATAGAACCATAATACTCACAGCAATAATGATCCAGTTATAGACGCTTAAGTATTTGCCTATTTAAACCCAAACAGCGATTTTTAATTTTTATTTGGACGGGCATTGTATATAATGGAATATAGTAATAACCTCAGGCACAGTTCTGAAGAGAGAAAAAGCCGTGTCCCGAGGCGCATGTTTTCCTCACTCTCCAGCCGGGGGCGCTGCAGTGACGTGATCTGCGGGGAATGAGTGAGTGCCTGTCGGCGGGGAGGAGATCACAGACTCGGGCTATAGTAGGGTGTGGACGCTGGAAGAGTGTCGGTCCGGACTGTCCCAGTTATTACCGTTGGTCCACTCCAACTGAAAGCGGCCACATAAACAGGTAATGATGGTTGTTATGATCGATTGCGTGTGAGGGAAGCATGAATCGTGTGTTGATCGTAAAGTTCAGTGACTGTGGGCGTATATGTCTGCTAGCACAATTAGCGTACTAGCTCACGGCAGGACAAAACTACTGTTGAATAGCCACAAATAAAGTCTAGAGTGAAAATAAATTCATTTTGCATGATTAAGTACATTTTATTTCATACTGTGTTTTTTTTCTTTTTCTTTTGGTTCACTCAAAATTAGGAGTCTTTAGACTCTCTTTGAATGGAGCGTCCGTTAGCTCCGCGGCTAATGTCACTCTGATTGAGAGAACATACCTGTCTGTCTGTCTGTCTGTCTGTCTGTCCGCCCGCCTGCCTAACTGTCTATCTGTCTGCTACAAAATCTATCTATCTATCTATCTATCTATCTAACTATCATCTTCCTTGCTCTCTGTCATTTGAACAAATACCCATCTGTTTGTGTTTGAACACATAGATACAGTTCAAATCTATTCATATATATCTGTCCCATTCTGTTGTCTGAACATAACTTTCTGTCTGTTTACTCATAAACAATTCTGTCTATCTTTCTGTCTGCCTGCCTGTTTGAACTTTTCAATCTGTCCACATGCATACCTGTCTGTCTCTAATTTTGTATGTTTTTCTTCTGTCTATTTTGCTATCTGTCATCAATTTAAACAAAATCTGTCTGACATATACCTGTCATCTGTTAGAACTGTCTTTTTCAATATAGACCTGTCTGTCTAATTCTTCTCATCTTTCTGAGTCTTACTATCATGTTTACTTTTAGTGTTTTTGTGATTTAATTCATATTTAACTGAATCAATATCAGTCTGCTTTTTTCTCTCTTAGTCTTATTTAATTTGTCTGTCATTTTCTGTAAGTGAACACATTCAGGGCTCCAGACTGCGCCTAAAACAGTCGCATTTGCGACTAAAAATATTAATTTGCGAGTGATATTTTTGCTGAGGTCGCCATTGGCGACCATACAAATTCACACGTTATGACTGTAAAATTTGCATGTTATTTGCGTGTTCTGTGACCAGTAGCCTATCACATCATTTGCTATGTTTACGTAATTGAATGAGATGCTGCATGTGAAAGTTTCACTGAGTTATAGAGTGCCAAAATATGAACGGGTAGGGAAAAATATCACACACCAAACAGACGCCAGAGAACTAGCGCTGATGAAAGCCGACTGATACAATATAATAATTAGCACACATTTGTCAACTGATTGCTTATGAACTAATGCTGATCAATTATGACAGTTTATATTATTTATATTGTAATGTGCTGTAAACGGTTGTAACAACGATTTTTTTTCTTCCTCATCTGAACTTGAATGAGCAGCAAAAGTAAAGTGCAGACATTTCAAAATAAGAGTCCCGCTGTATTTCGCCCCGTTCATTAATCAAAGTCAAGTAGTATGTATATCAATTTCCCCTGTTATTTGGTTACACAAACCAAATGTAATATATGGAAATTAATTTATAAATATATTTATATTTATTTTCATTTGATACAAAATAAACTGTAGCTTCAGGAAGGAAAGTCTAAGAACAATAAAAATATAAAAATCTAATCGGATTCAAAATACGGTAGTCAGCATTTGAAGTGGATCAAAAAAGTTCATCAAAGTTGTCCTAAGAAGAAGGTTTTAGGACAACTTTGATGAAAGGTTTTGATCCACTTCAAATGTTGACTACTGTATTAACAAAAACTATAATAGTATTAAGTGAAAATAGTGACATTCATTTCCCAGAAAAATCACAAGATGAAAATGCTGAAACTGTAAAGGGGAGATATATAAACACAGCAGGATGATTAGAAGATGGTGATTTAAAAATTTAAGTTCGTTGTTGTGTGGCTCTTTAAAAAATTATTTGGCGCCTGTTTTTTCCCCCTATAGGAGCCAATGGCTCCTCAATGTTTTTTTTTGTCTGGAGCCCTGACATTTGTTTCCATTTCCGAATGTGTATGCTGTTTTTTAATCTCTCCAGTATCCCAACTCAAACACACTCAGCAAAGTATATACAGTGCATAATAGTTTATATTAGAAATAGCTTCATAAATGTATTTAAGACCCATTTCCATTTTGTTTTTAATAAATGTAACGTGACCTTTCTTTAATTCTCTAAAAAAAAAACAAAAAAAAAAACAGGCACACAAACACAGAAGTAGCTTTTCATGAGTATGTCAGGTCTTTGCAAAGACGTGTTTAACTAAAATATGAGTTGGAGTGATGTCAGAGTATTAAAGCAACACTTTCTGTTGGCAGAGGGTTGTTTTGGACTCGGTAAGGGAGTGTTATGTATGTTATAACAAGCTGAGACCTGCATGATTACATGGGTATTCATCACCTAGGCTATCAGCAGTTAATGAACAATTATTTGAACTCATTGCATAAATCTGTGTGGTGAATTAAAGAAATGACTCATCCAAAAATTACAATTTTGTTGTTTATTCACCCTCATGTCATTCTAAACCTGTGACTCATATTTGTGGAACATAAAAGAAGATATTTGGAAGAATAAGGATCATTAGCTATGTTTGCATCCCCCTATTTATATGTGCATTTTGGGATATCGCATAAAAAAGTGCTGGATGGAAACGCCAAGATGCGCATAAGTTCTAAAAATGCACATAAAATTGTACTCTTGCTATTTACTTTGGTTTCATGTGGTTTTGATGTGGTTTAAAAACTAAATTAATTTAATGACTCTAAAAATAACGTGATTACTGTCAAATAGCATAATTTTTATTTTCAATAATATTTTTTTCATAATTAAGCTTTTTTTTTTCATTATAATATCAGGACAGTTGTATCTCCCTGACATGCTGACTTTATTCCACCACAAAAAAATTAAAATTAATTTTAATTCAGAAAAAACAAAAAAAAAACAAAAACAAAAAAAAACAGAGAAACGTCATATTGTCAATGTTTGAATTGCATTTATTTATTTTTAATAAATAAGACAGAGCATCATGTTATTGACCCTTTTATTTTTGGGTGACAACTTATTTTTCAGTTTTAGTCATTGTTCCCTAGCGACGTAGACTGACAGTGTGTTTTTTGCAAGCTATGTTAAGGACAGCTCATCTGAGCTTCCTTCTCGTTTCTCTGCAGTGCAGCGCAGACACCAGACACTTGCCCTGAGGCTGTGAAGAGACTGTCTCAACGCACGATTCCCTTGGCTGGATGTTCTGTCAGCCCTCGCCTGTCATCTTCAGGGTACAGCTGCATCAGACGCCTCTCCCAGGACACTCCTGGTAGGGGACGAACGATTCGGGTAGTGTGAGAGGAGAGAGAGTGCCGAGATGGATGACATCTTCACTCAGTGCCGTGAAGGCAACGCGGTAGCTGTACGCCTCTGGTTGGACAACACAGAAAATGACCTAAACCAGGGGTGAGTATGAATTTAGTCAGAGCTGTTATTAGGTAGATTGCCATGTGGTTGTAGAGACCGCTTATTTGCGTTTTTGTACAGTCTTGGTTTAGCAGTTACCTTATTTTCTCATTCAAAGATTAACTGATGCTGTCTGTAGGGGGTGGATCTCTGGAGGCCACACCCCCTATTAACTTTGAGAAATTTAGATTTGTATTGTATAGAAAATGTCCTGTTTGTGCACACATGGAGAAGGATTTTCTGTCAAGGCTTGTCCCTTAGTTCACCCCTTACACTTTTATCTGTCTTCTAATCCCTGGGCGCAGTGGAGCAGTGACTCAGAAAGACGATGAGGGTAGATTTTAACACTTTTCATCTGTTGTGGATTTCACCCTGTTATTTGGCCCGTTGTGGCATAAACTGCTTATATATTTAAATCAGATGGTTTTGAAGCTTTAAAGGGATAGCGCACCCAAAAATGAAAATTGTCATCATTTACTCACCCTCAAGTAGTTCCAAACTTGTATGAATTTCTTTCTTCTGTTGAACACAAAGGAAGATATTTGGAAGAATGTCAGTAACTAAACAGATCTCGCCCCTCATTTACTACCATAGTAGGAAAAATAAATACTATGGTAGTCAATGGGGGGCGAGATCTGTTTAGTTACTGACATTCTTCCAAATATCTTCCTTTGTGTTCAGCAGAACAAAGAAACTCAGGTTTGGAACAACTTGAGGGTGAGTAAATGATGACAGAATTTTCATTTTTGGGTGAACTATCCCTTTAAGGAGATTCAGTATTAGTTTATTACTCTTGTATACTTCCTTTATATTCTTGAAAAAATGCAAATGCAAAATGTGCCGCCATGTTGCTAGGTTGTTATATGCCTAGATAAGTCTATTTGTATTAAAATTAATTTTCTAAAATAATTTCTAGAATAAGTTTTAAAAAAGGTTTATTATAACATAGTATTTAGTATTCCAAAGCTTAAAATAGGATGCTAATGCGTTCAGTTTAATGATTGGCCAATATGACATGTTTTTCTGTAATTTATCAGTATTGTCGATGTTAGGGATGCTCTGATCAGGATTTTTGAAGCCGATATGACTACCGATTTTTTTTTTTTTTTAAATCATCATGATTGCCGATACCAATCCTGATCATTCAAGCTTTATATAAGTGAAATGTAAGCTCTCTGTTGACTGTCATTGTTAACCATAAAATCAAACAGTTTCAGCTGTGTCACGTGTGTTCCTATTCTATGGTGCATGGTAAATCAAAACCTGTCAATCTGAGCGATCAATCCAATCCTAACACGTTCCAGCTGTAAAAGTGTCTGATTGGTCTCGACACATCGTCCTTATCCACCATACCCAAGATCCATTGGTTGAACTTTCAAATGACACTGGAAAACACTGCGTCATGATCATCACATGATCAGATCCCAGAAGTCCTATAGCTTTAGCCAAGCAGCATGTCATGTCACTTTGTGAGGATTTTCTCAAGATCTACGCATCATATTATGTTGTGTGTGGGCTCGTTTGAATCGAGACAATCTGTTTTAAATAAAGATGTGTGATTTACTATGGTTTACTAAAGTTTTGCAAAGTTACAAACCAGAACGTGGTGCAAAAGCGTCATCTGTGTACTGTTTACATATGACTTTTCTGACTTTTTTTATGGTTTTACCTCATCAAATTGCGATCGGTTCATAAGATCGGCTAAATTTAGTGACTCACGATCGAGTCAATTTGATTATCAGCCGGTACCGATCTGCGCCCGTTCGATCGGAGAATCCCTAGTCGATATTTGATATTCGTTTGTTGCAATTTCCCTTATTTTTACATTTCTACACATCTAACGCTCATTTAAAGTTAATTTTTTAAAACACTAAAAATGTAATTACACTTTTAAATAGAATTGTTAGCAAATTTCAATATATATATATATATATAAGATCCATTTTTCATACTGTACGTTATAATTTTAAATGCCTAAATTCACTTGTAGCATTTAAAATTATTGATTTTAGTTTTTATTTTTAATTAATATTTTAATTAATGTTAGTCATAATATAATTTTTAATAAATATTAGTAATTTATCAGTTATATGGAGTATATCGTTAAATTATTATTATAGAATGTTAATACTGTGCATGCCTTTTGTGGAAAACTCATCATTGTTAGTCTAGGTTTAAAGAAAATACGACCTGAAATATCCCGTCTATGTCTTATAAACTAAATGAAAAACATTCCACACGCGTTGAAGACCAGAATTCCACTTCTAGCCCTATATGGTGCAAAGCATACACAGAGCTGATCCGTGCACCCTCTTCAAATACCTCCACCTCTGCCAAGCTCCTTCTCACAAGCAGCCTTGGCCTGCCTTCCTTTACTAACATATCCCAGAACAGCTGGGAAGCACAAAAGAGAGGAAAACGTTCAGGTAGATCTCCAAGAACCTGTAAGGGATCTGATCTGGATCTGCTTTCTTGCTGTCAGCCACAAGAATTATTACCTGAAAGGAACGGCTCGGAGACGAATGGTTCGCCAGTGCCGATTCAGCACGAAATCAGCAGATTGCAGGCAGCGGCTAGTTTAGATGAAACATTTAGGGAGGCGTGCCATCATGTCTGATGTAGATCACTATCTAGGCATTTCCTGCGCTCTTCACGTGGCTGAAGTTGTGACTTTGTAATTATGTGTAAGGAAATGTTTGACTAACTGGCTTGTAAAACAGCCAGCAGGGGAAAATGCCAACTTAGATAGAGAAAAAAAGACAATACCCTTCATTTTTATTTATGTTAGCACACACGTTGTCTGCTATATGTCAATTCCCTACTCTAAACAACAGCTGATCTTTTACAAATCTGTGTGAGTAGGAGTCTATGTCTAATTTGTGACTCGGAAGAGGGGGAGGAGAGAACAGTCTGGGCCAAAATGAAATGGTTGGGACGAATAGTTTCCATACGATGAGCTCACCAAGCAAAGCATGCTGACTTGAGCCATACCAGCCCTCTCTGTGTCACCTCTCTCTCTCGCTCTCTCTCTCTCTCTCTCTCTCTGTCTCTCCCTCCCTTCTTACCCGTCTCAAAGTGTTTTCCTTTTCCAGAAATAGAAAAACTCCAGCTAAGGGATTTGCCTTTCGCTTCAGCCTGTTGAGGTTTGCCTAATAAAATGATTTTGCTGCTATGAAAAGGGGCGATGAGGAGCAGTGCTGTGTGATTCAGTTTTTCTTAAGGGCCATGACGAGTTTCAGCATGGCTTCAGATGTCACGACCTTACGCTTTTGTGGGAGGAGACAGGAAATTGCAGACATACATGGGTGTTGTTTATGCTTCGCTTTACAGCATGTCAGTCAGCAAACTGAACTTTGTTAAATGTCTATCTAAACTTATCTAGAATGTACAGTGTCCTAAAAATTTGGCCATTACGCCTGAAGCCTCCATTTTGAAATTATTGGTTTGATCTGTTAAGCTTTAAAGTCAACATTTAATTAAAATATATTTACTTAATTTACTATGATTTATTAAAACTCAAAGTTTCATCTAAACTTACTCCTTTTTTTAAAATGATCTTCCTGTAGGGACCTTGTGTGCAAGTTGTCTTGAAGATCGGATGTCCATATCAGCACCAAATTTTGCATCTGTGCTTCTCTAGTAGCGAATGTCATTTTAAGTTGTCTGAGTCTGCTCTCAAATTTTGACTCAAAGAGGAACTGAGACATTTTGTGGTTGTTTTTCATTCTTGATGTCTGGACAGGACTCAGAGATACTAATGACAGTAGAAGAGCAGTAGACTGAAGCAAACTAAATGCCAGTTTACAGCTGTGTTTGTCTCTGTGGCTTTAAAACAGACATTAAAGCTGCTGTAGCTCAAAGCCATTCAGAAGTACATTTAAAATCAGTTACTATTAAAAATACTTCCTGTATTTTAACTTCTTATTTTTAACCGCACTGTCTAAAAATATATCACTTGTACGTCCATTTTGATGTGCGGTTTGAAGCAGAAAGTACCTTTTAGATGTCCAGCGATATTATTTGACCTGTTTCAGTTACATTTCCTGTAACATGCCTCAATTTGGCCCACTTCACTAGCCTGCTAGCTCAGATGTTTATAGTTTGTGGCGCCTCACTGATGTGCAGCTTATGATCTAATTCAGTCTGAGCTTTCACTCAACCAGATTGACGCTGAAAGGTAAACCTGAGCTCAGATGTGGAGTGGTACATTTAAATCATCACCGAACACAACCTCTGAATGGTTTTTGGCCTGAGGAAGCTCTTAATATGAGAGCCTTTCATCTCTTTGATTGTATAACCGCAGACTCAAGATGTAATCTTTCAGCTGTGTGACTCCAGTATCAATGTTTACGTAGTCTGTCTTTGTACGTTTGTAAGTCTGTTAGTGTAAACATTCTTTTCTCTTTCACTCTCTCTCTCTATGTGTGTGTGTGTGTGTGTGTGTGTGTGTGTGTGTGTGTGCTTGTTAACAGCGCATGCTTCACGTCCTTACAAGGACAAGAGAAACTAACTGGGTATGAATTGACCAGAGGGCTCACACTCACACAGGCAAAGGAAGGGAGCTGCTAACAGTGGAAGAGAGAGCGTTGAATATAATTTCCTGTCATTCCCGCTCTGGTTTCCTCAGTCCAGCCCTCTGCTGCTTCATTTGTATGATGGAGCTTCTGAAGGATGTGATAAGAGTGAGCTCTGACACTCTGACCACAGAAAGCTCTCTTACCAGCTGTCCTTCCTTCATTGGCCTACTTTCTTTTTCCTTCTCTTTGCTTTCTTTCCAGCTTCCTTGTATTTTTCTTGTTAATGTCCTATTATCTTGCCTTCTTTCTTTCTTTCTTTCTTTCTTTCTTTCTTTCTTTCTTTCTTTCATTTTGCTTGAATCACTTCCTTTCATTCTTCCTTCCATTCTTCCTTCCTTTTCCTTCCTTTCTTAATTCCTTCCTTTTTTCTTTTCAACTTTTTTCCTGCTGTTCCCAGTTTCTTTCTTTTATGATTCTTCCCTTCACACTTCCTTTGTTTGCCTCTTTCTTTACTGCTTTGTTTGCCACTTTGTTTTTCCTTTTGTTCTTTTTTTCTTTTCTTTTTGCTTCCTTCCATTCTTTCCCACTGGCTTTCTTTTTGTCCCATTTTCTTCCTTTTCCACCTTTTCCCCAGTTTCTTAATTCCTTCCTTTCATCTTTCCAACTTTCTTTTATGATTCTTCCTTTCCTTTCATTTTTGTTGGCCTCTTTCTTTCTTTCTTTCTTTCTTTCTTTCTTTCTTTCTTTCTTTCTTTCTTTCTTTTCGCTTCCTTCCATTCTTTCCCGCTGGCTTTCTTTTTGTCCCATTTTCTTCCTTTTCCACTTTTTCCCCAATTTCTTAATTCCTTCCTTTCAGCTTTCCAACTTTCTCCCTGTCTTTCCCAGTTTCTTTCTTTTATGATTCTTCCTTTCCTTTTATTTTTGTTGGCCTCTTTCTTTCTTTCTTTCTTTCTTTCTTTCTTTTTTCAATCCTGCTTTATTTTTCAGTACTTTCTTTATTTCTTCCATTGCCTTTTTTTCTTTTAAGCTTCCTTTCTTTGCTACTTTCTTTCCTGCTTTGTTTGACATTTTCTTTTCTTGCCTTTTTTGCATTCTTTCTTTTTTCCTTCCTTCCTTCCTTGAAATGTACCGCTTGGCCGGAAATAATGAACATTCCGGAATTCCCATTGGGAAGCTCATGATTCACTGTCTCATTTAATTAATTTATATGTTGGGGGGAGTGGGTCTTCCTCTTTATTTGTCTTTATTATTATTATTATCATTATTATTATTATTTTTTATTTATTTTTTATTTTTTTTTTAACAATGTTTTTGTCTTTAACCCTTTCATCTGTGACCAAACCAACATTTGACTCAGTAAGTGTGTGTGTGTGTGTGTGTGTGTGTGTGTGTGTGTGGGTGGTCTGGTCTGTTCCGGCAGGACCTTGTGAGAAGTTTCAGCAGCTATCCTAAGTTTAGCCATGCTACTGGCCTGACTATTTATCCAGAGGCTTCCTACTCTACTGCACACACCCAGCTCTTCAACAAACACTTCATTACTGCAGACTTTACAACTCATCTCTGTGGGGATGCATAAGCACCAGCTGCAGACTTTACCTTTATAACACTTTCACACCAGTTGCGTTCAGTGGTTTTAATAGTAAAAACCTCATGTGGATCAGTCACGTGTGCTGACACTAGCAGCGCTAATGCACAGGCTCTGATCTGATCACTGTGTTGTTATTGTAACTTTAGCATCACCATTGACTTGAAGTAAGTGTGAGTTTTACTGCGGTTTTAAAAAGGAAATAGGAAGGCCTGAGAACGGATCTCGGACTCAAACAGAGGGGGGTAGGGGGGATATACATAATCTAGAGGAAAGGGCCAGTTAACGGCTGTTTATATTTAACTGGCTGGAGACAGACAGCTGAGAGAGAGAACACTAGCCTGACTGGAGACAGTTTACCGCCAACCACTGCTTCAAAAAAAAAAAAAAAAAGTGCTTTGATTTAAAGGGACAACTCACCCAAAAATGAAATTTCTGTCATCATTTCCAAACCCGTATGCGCACAAAAAATATTTAAGCTATATCCATTTAAATTGCATATAAAATTTCCATCCATTTGGATTAGTTGGACCAGTTTTAACTTAACTTAATGTGAGCCATATCTGTCAGTCATACCAGGTCCGTAGCCAGCCTATTGCAAGGGGGGGTTCTTTTTTTCAAAAAGTTGACCTTTTTGCAGTTTTTCTCCTCCTTTTGTATTTAATTATGAGGTTTAAATACTTCATTTTGGTGACCTTTTATGCACTAATTTGTGCTGGATTAGCTTGTCTGCTGGTATCTTAACGAGCACGCTTTTTGATGCACCTAAAATACTTACTGCATTGTTGTCAAATTGCTTCCTCATGTACCACCTTTGTCAGTCCATACACAGTTCATAAGTTTAAAGACCACACTAACAACAGAATAGATTTAATGAACTTTACTGAAATATTAATAATAATTCTTCTCATCATCATTGAATCATCATCAATGCATCTTTGAATAAGTACGCGCACCGAAGGAGAAGCATTTCCATTGGCTCCAGTCTGCCGGTATTGGCCAATCACAAAAGTCGATATTGCACAGCCAATATCACTGAATATCCCACTATGTTTTATTATTATAATTACGCTACGTTTATATGGTTATTATATTGTAGACTATTGAGTGGATAAAATATAAAAATCCTTTTAATTAATATATATATATATATATATATATATATATATATATATATATATAACCCCTCCCCCCATCATTCAGAGGCGATGCTTCACCGTTGCTTTGAAAAGTGTATTGCGAGAACTCTCTCTGAACTGCACGCGCGGCACACACACACGTCCAGCTACAATAATGTATCATATTAATTTGAAACAGCAACCCAGAATATTTGTCACAAGCATTGATTAAAACAATGATGACAATAATCACATAAAAAAAAAAAAAAAAAAAAAAAACGACTTAAATTCTGGACCTTTGGCAGTGAGGGGGGGTTCGTTCGAACCACCCGAACCCCCCCTGCCTACGGGCATGCATACATAAATGAAACAGTAAAATATTAGACAGTTTTAACAAAGTAATATTAGATTGTTAAACTGTGTAATCCGAATACATGGAAATTTTAAATGCAATTTTAAATTCATCAATCTTAAATTTAGATATAAATATTTTTTTTTTTGTGTGACTTTAAGTATTCATGTGATCATTATGATATGCTACTGACTCATATGCGTTTTTGTTTGTGTTTGTTTCTCGAAGGGATGACCACGGGTTCAGTCCGTTGCACTGGGCGTGCCGTGAGGGTCGTTCGGGCGTCGTGGATATGCTCATCATGAGAGGGGCGCGCATCAATGTCATGAACCGCGGCGACGACACACCCCTGCACCTGGCTGCCAGCCACGGACACCGTGACATTCTGGCCAAGGTGCATACGGATCGTAGCAGATAAATGCTTACTAACACACACACACACCTGCACCTGAACAACCACAGTGACCACAACGGTCATGGAAAGGTGTAAACAAACACACAGCTGCAAACAGAAGCTCCCAGAGTTATAATACTCACACACACACCCTTAAGAAGGAATAAAGGAACTGACAATACCTTTTAGTTCTATGAAACAGATTTTAAATGGATGATTTGTGTTTGCTGTTCTGGATATTGAATCATGTCGTGGTTTGTGTTGTCTAGCTGATCCAGTGTAAAGCAGATACCAATGCGGCAAACGAGCACGGCAACACCCCTCTCCATTATGCTTGCTTCTGGGCCCATGACCTGGTAGCTGAGGTTAGTCTGAAGTGCCCTCTGCTGGGAAAAATGAGAAATTCTAGATTGTTTAGAAAACCTTTCAGTTGTTAGAAGGAAAATAAATGGCTGTTTTCCATGTAATTATAGTGAATGGGGACAAGAACTTTGAAAAACACCATAAAATTGTCATTAACCTCTTAAGGTCATACCCGGTAACTCGTCTGGAATTATGTAATTATGTTATTACAGGACTTTTAAAAATCCTTTGATATATAAAAGTCCTGATGGAACATTTACAGTCATATGTGGTTTCATTACAAAGCTTAGACCCTGAACTTTTCACACAAAACCATACATTTTTTTTATTTATTTTGCATATTATTTGAATGTTTAAATTACTGTTTCCGCAACCAATATACTGATAAAAATACGTATGACTATGAATTTGAATTTTTTCAACTTCGATCATATTTGATGTACAAACGGTCCACAGGTGGTCCTCTGTAGTACCAGTTCATTTTTATTGTATCGAAAACAGTGTTGTTATTGTTATCTAAAACTATTAAAATTGTTTGTTTGTTTTTTCATTGAAATAATATATATATATATATATATAATATATATATATATATATTAGATGAAATACTTAAACTTGAAAAACTTAAATTAAAATTTAAAAATGTTGACTTGGCAACTGAAATAAATAAATGGAAGTAAAGTAAATAAAAAATAGATATATTAAAAAATCTTAATAAATGACAAATGCACTTAACAAAATGACTAAAATAAAAATTGAAATGAAACTAAAAATATTAAAATAAAAAACAATTTTAAAAAGTATATAATAAATAAAATACATTAAAAATAATGCAATAGTATATACATAAAACTAAAATAACACTGATCGAAAAAGGCAGCCACTACACTGCATTTTTTTTTTTTTTTCTTTTAACATTTGAGCAGAATTATCTTGGAAATGTTTAAACATTGGCATTCAGTGGTTTTCAAAAGATAACAATTTACAGGGTTCCTACGCATTTTGGAAGAGTAATTTGCAGGTCTGGAAAATTATGGGAAAATATTTGTGTTTCCTATTCAGTTTTCTAAAATATAAAATTAAGAATTAAAAAAAAAAAAAAAAAAAAAAATGATTATACAAGCAGAGTAATTTTATGGCAAGAGTTTACTGGTCGTTTAGTGATTGTCAAACACGACTGAATGAATTCAAAGCGCACATTTTCATGACGCAAAACTGTTTGACTTTAAGCAAGTCTCTTTTGAACTTCATTAAAGCAATGTGTATTAAACCATCATTTAATTCATACTGTACTTTGCTGTTTAGTGATCGTGCAACATTAATCCATGATTACAGTATCAAACTGATGTGTCAGATGTGGATATATGCAGGTTATAAAGCTTTTTAGATTTCTTCTCATCATGTTAGCACGTTATCACTTCGAGAAAACCATTGAAAAAAACCTTTACAGATGCTTGTACTATATACTTAAGACAATGCTGTATGAACAATTTGTGTTAAATATGGTCTTAAATCTACAGAGAGGTTTGGCGATTTGAAAATGGAAAAGTATGGAATTTTGAAATTGAAAATGTGTAGGAACCCTGAATTTAGTTTCCGTTGTACCAGATATGTTATCGTACATCATCTCTCTAGGATCTGGTCAATAATGGTGCTCAGGTGAGCATCTGCAACAAATATGGAGAAACTCCACTGGACAAGGCCAAACCACCGCTTGCTGCAAATCTGAAAGGTAAGCTCTTCTTTGTAGCAATGTAGCAAATGTGATGTCAGCAGTGGATTTGTTGGAGGATTGTTTGCTGACATTGTAAAGCTTCAGAGAACTGTTTCTGTTATAATATGTTGCATCAGCCCTAATAATTCTGTTGTGTTTATGAATCAGAGCTGGCGGAGAAACAGGGACAGAGCCTGACCAAAGTTCCTTTCAAGGACACTTTCTGGAAGGGAACCACTCGAACTCGACCACGTAAGCACCCTCAGAACATCTGATTCTCATTTACATTCATAACGCAGATGCTTTGGCAAACAAGCATTTTATAGTCATTCAGCATAACTGTGTATAGGTTGTCATATAAGATTATATGAATTATCCACAACCAAGGTTTGATTGTTGTATTTTTTTTTTCATGATGGCTGCAGGTAATGGCACACTAAACAAAACCGCTGGCATAGATTATAAGCAGCTCTCCATGCTGGCCAAGATCAACGAGAATCACTCTGGGGAGGTGAGCTCATTTACCAAACCACAATAGCTACCCAACCATGTCTCAGAGCCTTTATGGAAACACTGATCTCTCTCTCTCTCTCTCTCTCTCTCTTCTCTCTCTCTTCTCTCTCTCTCTCTCTCTTTCTCTCTCTCTCTCTCTCTCTCTCTCTCTCTCTCTCTCTCTCTCTCTCTCTCTCTCTGGCAGCTGTGGCAGGGCCGCTGGCAGGGCACAGAGATTGTGGTCAAGATGCTTCATGTGCGGGACTGGACTACTAGAAAGAGCCGTGACTTTAATGAGGAGTATCCTAAACTAAGGTGAGTTCAGAGTGCCCAGATTACACAGATTAAAGGGACAGTTTACCCAGAAATGAATTCTGTCATCATGTACTCATTCCAAATCAGGGTTATTATAGTTACCTAAAATTAAACCATAAAAAAAATTTCTGTTACTTGATAAAAAATAATATAAAAGATAAAAGAAAGTAAAAAAAATAAAACTTATTTTATTTCAGCTGTTTGTCAAGGAAACCTTTCTCATTTTAGTTTAACTTGATGTACTAAAATAACTAAAACTAAAACTGAAATAAAAATTCATAAAAACTATGTAAATATAAAAAAACTAATAACAATGACAAAAACACAAAATTTATCAAAGCTTTAACTGAAATTAAAATGAAAACAAATAATATTAAAATAAAAACTATTTTTATCTAATTTTATATAAATGATACTACAATAGAAATATTCCAAATCTGTATGACTTTCTTTCTTTTATGGAACACAGAAAACAGAGATGTTTAAAGAAGGTCCTAATCACGGCCACATACACCTCATGCACTATATTCCAGGGCTTAAAAACAAAAAAATTCAGTCAGTTCACTCTGATCAGAATCAGTATTTTAACGTTTCTGTTCTGCGTTCCTTCTGTAACATTATCGTTCCGAAAATGATTTGATTAGAAAAACATACTGGTTAATAACATTATTTATTTATTTATTTATTTTTAGCCTATACTTTATACCAGAGCTTGAACTGAACTTTATACTAAGAGCTTGTGAATAAACCTCATAACTTGAGTGGATCCTTACACTGTCAGCAAACCTCATACAGCAGCAAAACCTCTTACATCTCATACAAGTCTCAATCCTGAATGAAGTCCTGCACGCAATTTGGAGACCGTCTCTGCTTGTTTGCAGTATAAGGGTAAATAAAAAACAAGTTCTTTATACAAGTACAGAATTTTCTTTATTCAAATGATGTGTACAAAGGCTACTGTTTTATGTATTTGAGAAGTGGAGAAGAGTGTCTTTGTAACTCCAAGTCCATTTGAGCTTGATTTTGGTAAAATGCTAATAATCTAAGGACACATGCAAGTGTCTGACCATAAAGCCAATACTAACTTTGACAACAAGCTGTTTAATCATTTAAAAATGCATTTTTTAAAGAAAAAAATTTCCTGAATAGTAGTTAGTTCATCAAAAATATCTTAATTTGTGTTCCAAAGATGAACAAAGGTCTTACGGTTTTGGAACAACATGAGGGTGAGTAATTAATGACAGAAATTTCATTTTTGGGTGAACTGACCCTTTAAAGATTCAAAGCACAGACACTAGAATGTCAAACTGAAAAAAAGGGAAAATCTAGGTGAACTATTTTATTCCAAAAGAGAGGACAGTCCTGATCTGTTACCTTTAATCTGTGAAATGTCTCCATCGTGTTAGCGGTCTGTTGTATCTGTGTGTTCATGCGTCCCTCTCCACCTTGATGTTTCCCCTGCTGTAGAATCTTCTCCCACCCAAACGTGTTGCCTGTGTTGGGGGCGTGTCAGGCTCCTCCCGCCCCTCATCCAATCATAATTACACACTGGATGCCCTATGGCTCCCTCTACAATGTGCTTCACGAGGGGACCAGTGAGTAAAACACACACATTACTGTCTCACACAAATCATGTGGTGTTTTCATGAAGTTTGTCTGGTTCATTTGAATGTTATTGAACGTTTAATGTTGAAAATATGCTTATATGCTCTTTAAATTCTGGACATACTGGAGTTTTTTTCCTGACTCAGCATAAGTAAATTTAAATGTCTTACTCAAGCCTTCTCTTGTATCTTCCTCTTTCTCTCTTCCATTTAGACTTTGTTGTGGATCAGACACAGGCAGTGAAGTTTGCCCTGGATATAGCGTGTGGAATGGCTTTCCTGCACACACTGGAGCCCATGATTCCTCGGCATTATCTCAACAGCAAGAGTGTCATGGTAAGGAACAGAAAGGAGAAGTTTCCCACTAATCTTGGTTTCGACAACTGTGGGTTTTTCTAGAGTGTCTATTCCTGTCTATTATGCAAGAGAACATGATGTATAGTTAGTTATAAGCTTTGCTCTAGATTCATTTCCACAGACATTCATAACTCAATGTTAACCCGTGATTGCAAAATACAAGTTCACTGTTTGTTTATTTGCACTGTTTGTAGAATTACGAGACGGCCGCCTACGTCAAATTTAGTGCTGCCTCCGGCTGTCAAGTGTCGACAAAACTCAGACAGGCAGGCAGTCACATACTCAGATACCCCTTTTCCACGGTTCCGTTGCGGCTTCCTGGCCTGTGTCCATTCTCGAACCGTTCCGCCCATCCCCACTGCAGAAAATGCGGTTCAGGGCCGGAAAGATTGGTTTCACTCCGGCCTTGAAACTTGCTGGCCTCGAACGGAGCCACTTAGGACCGTACAACAGTCTTAGGTTTTAGGACTTAAGACCGTACAAAAGTGATAAGTGGATCGCAGTTATATCAGATAATCCGCAGGTCTGTTGGGCCAAGTAATACAAAATAACATTCCAATTAATTGCGGGTGGGTCACGGGTGAATAGGAGATAAATCATTAATGTGCTGATTTTAATACAGACACGGAACTCTCATTTGTTAAAACTCAACGAACGTGCGTCACTCTTTTTCTTTTGTTTTCAACGACAACATATTTCTATTCAGGGAAAACTAATCAAGGAAAGCATATGCCTAGAGCATCTCCTAGTGGTCATTATATAAAACACAAAGGAAAAACCCCACATGAGATACTGCTTAAAATCTTAACAGCTTTAACTAAAAATATACACAAGCTTAACAGAAATTATTCTGATAAGAGTGTTTTTTTCAACAATGATGTAATGAAACAGAGACAATTTAAGTTTGAAGGGAGTAAAACCTGTGTTTAGGCTAGTAAGGAAATTTAATTTTGCCAAAGAAGAACTTTTATTTTAAATATTCATTTAAAAGCAGCCTACTTAAGTGTGATATGTTACCATATCATCATGCTTAAGGTTCAGGCAGTTGGCGGGTGGTTGATTTATTTTTAACAGTGGATTTGGGTGATGTAAGAGCTGATCCACACATCTCTAGCGCACGAGCCCTATAGAGTCCCCTTTACGAGACTTTTTCTTTGTTCAATTTGCACATTGAACATGGGTTGGAGCTCTTTATTTTGAACTCTCAAAGTGCACCAGATTAATGAATTTATCTTTAAAATGTACAACATTTTCTTCTGGGGGAGCATGCCCCCGGACCCCCCTATAGGGACAGAGGTCCACCCACCACAGAAAACACAAAATCCTGTGGGAAACACTGTATATATGATAGTGTTCTCAAAATAAAAATCTAATAATCTTAATATTAAAATACCTAAAATACGTGCTTGTAAAAAGTGTTTTTTTTTTCTGCCGTGATCAGGATTTTACCACCTCCGCCTCATTTTGAGACAGGAAAAACCCTGTTTGCTGTCATGGTATGTGGAACTGATTTAGTGGAACTGTGAACAGGAACAGCTATAAACTGTCTCAGTTCTCTGTGAAGTTTCTGTGCATCGCATCACAAGTTGAGAGATCCGCGTTACAGAGTATTGCAGTGAAAGAACTTTGGTTGTGGATTTCTCATTGTCTCTGAAGATTTTAGAGTTACATTACAAACATCAATGGCCTGTAATGTCCATTAGAAAATAAAAATCTGTGGAAGTCATGATCAGTTTAAAGCACAATGGATTGTCATTAACCCACAAACACAAGTGAAACCAAGGCAAAACTACACAAGTATCAAACTACTAAGAGCTGTACTGCTCACACTACACTATCTTGAGAACTGTTCTCTTGTTGACAAAGCAGTGAGAGGACAACCATAGACCCCTACCCAGACTCTCAGCCAACATAGTGACCCCTAAATACAAAAAAAGAAGTAATAATTACATATGTAGATTATATAATCATTTTATATGTACACTACCATTTTTTTTTTAAAGAATTCTCTCATTATGCATTTATTTGATCAAAAGTACAGTTAAAAAAAAGTAATATTGTGAAATATTACAATTTAAAATAATTTTTAATGTATTATTGTATATATGCAATTTTCCTGTGATGACAATGCTGAATTTTCAGCTTCATTACTCCAGTCTTCAGTGTCACATGATCCTTCAGAAATCATTCTAATATGCTGATTTGATGCTCAAGAAACATTTATTATTATTATCAATGTTGAAAACAGTTGTGCTGCTTATTTTATAGTATTTTAATATGCAGAAACCATGATGCATGTTTTTCAGGATTCTTTGACGAATAGAAGTTCAAAAGAACAGCATTTAGTTGAAAACAAAAACAATGCAAAAGTCACTTTTGATCAATGTAATGCATCTTTGCTGAAAAAAGTATTAAAAAAAAAAAATCTTAATGACCCCAAATTTTTGAATGGTATATACATACACAGTATATAAATATAACTTAAATTAATATATTGCCTCTGTGACCAAGAA
Source organism: Mylopharyngodon piceus (assembly GCA_039654765.1). Taxonomy (NCBI): domain Eukaryota; kingdom Metazoa; phylum Chordata; class Actinopteri; order Cypriniformes; family Xenocyprididae; genus Mylopharyngodon; species Mylopharyngodon piceus. Next base: position 15,236,696 of record CM077438.1, read on the forward strand.
TAATTTAGAACAGACTGATTCTGAACGTGATCTGCTCATACTCAGTGAGTGTTGGGAATGGGAGCGAGCGCTGATTCACCTTCGGTTTTGCTGCAATTTGTATGAAGCAGTAAAAACTGTGAGTTTGGCCTAAATGACTGTTTCATGTTCAGATATCCTAATAAATCTGTTCTCATTGATTCATTTACATCAGATTGATGAGGACATGACGGCCAGGATAAGCATGGCAGATGTGAAGTTCTCCTTCCAGTGTCCTGGCAGGATGTACTCTCCCGCATGGGTGGCACCTGAAGGTATTGTTTCTCTCCTTCACTCTCTAAATTCTTCATTTCAGATTTCTCTTTATCCACTATATCTGTCTATGGTACAGTCACATTAACGAAAAAGGTCCATTGACTATTGTCAATAGTGTAGTGATGCATGAAACATAGCTCACCCAGAAACCACAGTCACATTCAAACCAAGCAGCGTTCTGTTGGTCAACGTGGTGAATCTGCTTGACTAACATTGTAAAGGCAGTGTGGGAAAACCTTTTGTCCTCAGGCGAAATTTTAGATTGCATGGATTTTTTGTCTGCGAAAACTTGCAGAACAGTAATAAATGTGACTGCATCTTAAACTAAAGTTTTGATCCACTGATACCTTAACATCTCCCTCCACATCTCCTCTCAGCCCTGCAGAAGAAGCCAGAGGAGATTAACCGGCGCTCTGCGGACATGTGGAGCTTCGCCGTGTTGCTCTGGGAGCTCGTCACCAGAGAGGTGCCATTCGCTGACCTCTCAAACATGGAGATCGGCATGAAGGTAAGATTGTTTCCTTCATATGCACCTGACTTTGGAAAGCAAGAGCCAAACCAAACACCCTTATCCCTTTTCTCTCCACTAGGTGGCACTAGAGGGACTGCGGCCCACCATCCCACCGGGCATCTCCCCCCACATCTGCAAGCTAATGAAGATCTGCATGAACGAGGACCCCGCCAAGAGGCCCAAATTCGACATGATCGTGCCCATCCTAGAGAAGATGCAAGACAAATGAAACAGCCCTGCTGGATGACCCTGCAAACACTGAGTTCACAGTATTGCCTTAAACTTCACCACTCACCAAAGTGCTCTATGCCACTGTAGCCCTCTGCTAAAGAAAAAAAACGCTTTGTGGAAGCGCTGTTGAACATTTTCAAAAGCCACGTTCTCACTATCTCCTATATTCTTACAAGCAATCATTGAATAATGGCGTGTGTGTTTGTGCATATATATGTTCATTGGTCCTTTTCGTGTTTTCTGGACGCTCCTCTCAAAACGTCTTTTCTATAGCCATTAAACAAGAAGTGGCGGCAACAGTCTTTGGACGCAGTGAATGTACAGTAAAATCAGTTTTCAACTAACCACTCCCACATTTTCTGCATCTTTTTGCGCACTTGCTCCATTTTTGTCATCTTCACTCCTTCAAAAGGACACCAACAAACATTTCAGCTCAAAATCAGTATAATTTGCAAATGTGTATGCATCAGCCGCTATTAGTATTTAAAGCATCGTGCCATTTTCTTTCAACTATGCGTTTTCTTCAGATTGTCCTGATGATAAAAGACCTATAGGCCAAGTTTGCCTGAGATTTTTTTTTTTTTTTTAAAGCAGTGCAATAATGCAATAGCTAATGCCAATTTTAAGCCTTATCATGTAACAAAAACCAAACTATGAAGTGCCCATAATATCACGATTGTATTGTCCCTATCATAGCAGGGAGAGATTCATATTCTAAAAACCTGTTATGTTAAATTAAGGTACCATATGCTCAAAGGAAGAGCCATTTTCACACGTCACATCAAATGTGAGAACTTTTGTGTCACAGATGACACGCATCATGGGTCATGTCTTCAATTCTTGCTCCCATAAACCTACATATTTACTTGATCCATACAAATGCATGATTGCTGCATCCTCTGTTATGTAACTAACACGCCTCCGGCTCCTGTATTCTAATTTACATTGTACAATTGTTAAGCATGTTACGTGCTGAAATGTCTGAGAGATTTTTATACTGTATACATATATAAGTGTTTTTTTCATGGGTGATAGGTTAGGCTGCCCATGAGTGCCTTTATTTTTTTTTTGCTTTTCTAAACACTACATCTACTTCCTTATTTTGCTTTCACAGTGTTCCTCTTATCAGCTTGCCAGTATGTAATAGGAAAACCAAGAGACAAAAACAAGCATACTTGACATGCTTTTTTTTTTTGTTTTGTTTTTTTTTTGTTTTTTGTTTTGTTTTGAAAAGCAAACAGTTCTGATCATGAAAAACAGACTGATTATCTAACTTATGCTCACTGTTTTCTCTCCCTGTGAGGTTTTTAATGAAAGTTAATTCTTTATTTTGGAGATTTGGGCTGTTTATATTTTATTCATGATAACTAAAGTTTACTAAAAGAAAATAAGAACAAATAAAATGTTTTGGCCATGCTAAGTGTTTTGATCTGTGTTCATTTATCAGTCAGAAAATAAATTATTGGGTTGTTGACTTAAATCGACAACAGTGTATTGCGATGTGATATAAGTTAATTCTAATTAAAAGGTTTCTTTAAACTTTTTATTTTTTTTTTTTTTACCTGAACAAAATGTGTATTTAAAAAAAAAAAAAAAAAAAAAAAAAAAAGATTAAAATTTGATTTGAAAATCTTAAATGGTCTTAATACAGTTGTTGGGGATCTAAAGGGATCTTGGGCACGTTCAAGCTCAAACCAGTGCGCAACGTTTTGCTACGGTTTCCGGGTTGAACGACATGTTTCCTGGAAACGGTGTGCAACGGGGTTTGAGATAAGTTTTCTCTTGTTTGGTGGGTGTGTCAAAAATGTCAGCCCAATCAGCAACATGTATATAAACCACGCGGTATTAAAGAGACAGCTCGCACAATGGATATGAATGTAACATAAATATTTATATATTTTGCTATTGTATTTTGGAGTGACACTTTCATAAACTTTTCTATTCTTCTCTGATTATATAATGGTAAATATTACAATATCATAGCACAACAATAGTGATCATCAATAATGATAAGCCTAATACTCACAATAAAAATAATAAGGTCATATAGATCATAACACAGTCTCGGAGGTAAGAAGTAGATTATCCTTCATCTGAAATGTTTGTCTTTTCATCCTGAAATGCGAGGCAAATGTTGGATCACAATTATTAGGAACCACAGTTTCCACAAATCCCTTCACTCGATTGGGATGTTCTCTTTTATTCTGGACGGCAAGGGCAGTGACTGTAATATTGAGTGTATTTTGCAGTATTAAACACGTATACTGATTTCATCAGGCTCCGAAAATTCTTCAAAATTAACACAAAGAATGTCCTTCTCAGCTGCCATAGTTGCAACTGTTGTGTCATCAGAACAGGGTGTTCAACGCACCACCGTTTCCGTTTAAAAAACGTTTTGCAACGTTTTGTCGGCCTTGCCAGCCCTTGTTTTTGGTTTTCTTGTCACATGACAAAATTCATCAAAATTCCTGCATGTTGGTTATGACAACTGTCCTTTTCCCCCCTCAAATATCACTGCTTCACTTGTGTTTTTAAATAAATATTTTAATATGTGTGTATATATATAGCAAACTAATTCCATCATTTCCTTTCTATATATAAAAATGTTTTAATAGATTTTTTTACAACCTCTGGACAGTTACACCACCTGAACGTTTTAAGTCCCACAAAAATATCAAAATTAATTAGTTGTATCAATTTCGATTTAATATATTTTTCAATTATTTAATAGTTTCGGACAAAGAATTATCTTCACGTCATTGTCCTATATACTAATATGTAAAAAGCAGTAAAGCACGTGACTTGTCAGCAGAGTTGTTAGCATGTCACGTGATCAGTCAGCTGACGCTATATAAACACTTCAGGTCGTCCGGTTCGCGGATGCGGTACATTTGTGAGGACAGACAACTGACTCTTTAAAATACAATTCAGATATTCACAACTGCTTCAAAACAAGACGCGAATTCCAGGTATTCTGACGCTTGTTTTATTTACACATACAGCCCATGCCTAACACTTCTTCCACAGAGTCTGTTCAAGGATAAACACGTTTTCCTGGAGTCGTCGGTCCAGACTTATATGTAATGACGGGGAATTGATACAGGTTACCGCAGCGTCGCTCACCGCGCAGCCAGGATGAAGCGTCCAGTGTTCGGGTTGTCCACCTTCTGCGGTGTTTTCATGGTCTGGACATTGTTTTCGGTGCCATTGGGCTTTTCATACCCTCTGGAAGGAGATACAGATGAGCCCGAGCTGAGGGTCGTGGAGGAGTTTAAGCTCGGGTTCAGCTGGCACAACATGTCCTGCGCGGTGTGTAAAGCGATCTTCGCCACGGTTGACATAGCGCTGCTGGTGAGTCTTACTTTTACGTTTTCCCCATTGTGTTAAACTTCCTTGGCTTTCTTGTTGTAATAAATGTTATCTTGTTTTGGATAGCTGAAAGTGAAGTTCACACAATTCGATTTTGTTAAACTGCCTACCATCATAGGCCAGAATATATTGTATATAAAAATGTGTGTGTGTGTGTGTATGTATGTATGTATGTGTGTGTATATATATATATATATATATATATATATATATATATATATATATATATATAATTATATATACTGTATATATATATATATATATATATATATATATATATATATATATATATATAATTAGTAAAAGTAGTAATAATCATGTATATACACACACACATTCATTTAAAAGCATATTTCCATTATATGTATTAATATAATTATTTAAAATAATACTTAAGATTAATTTAAAAAAAAATTTTAATTTTTAAAATGTATAATTTATATAAAATATAAAACGTGTTATATCTTGTGTATGTATTAAAAATCTTATATGTATATAGAATTTTTTTAGACAATACATGATGAAAATATGCTTTTAATTTAATGTACTTTTTACTTTTGTACTTTTTAAATTTGTATTTATATTAAAATAAATTTAAATACACATTTATACATAATTTTGTTAGATTATTATTGTTTTAAATACTTTAATATTACGCTTTAACCTAAAATATCCCTGTACAGAATAATTTGAGTGTTTCTGATATGTCCATGAAAATAAAGAGTAACAACTATTAATAAAGTTTTGTGCGTCCTTTATGAACAGAGTGACTCAAACATGGAGCGTGTGGCACATGCTCTGGGAGAGGCCTGTGTCCGACTGCACCTCTCCGATCCGGATGTATGCCGAGAGATCACTGAGCTCTTCCGAGAAGATTTCATCCGTGCGCTGCAGGAGTCCTTCCTCTGGCCTTCGGAGGCTTGCGCTCTGCTGGTTGGACCTACGTGTGGCCATTTTGATATTTATGCCCCCTGGAATGTATCCCTGCCACGGGTCCCCAAACCCCCAGTTAAACCACCCACCCCTCCCAAACCAGGCTCTCCACAGAGCAGGATCCTCTTCCTCACAGATATCCACTGGGATGCGGAGTACGCCGAGGGCAGCCTTGTCGATTGTAAGAAGCCACTGTGCTGTCGCAATGACTCCGGAAGGGTCAGTTGGAAGCAATTTGGAGCCGGATACTGGGGCACATACGGTGAGTGTGACCTGCCTCTGCGCACAGTGGAGAACCTCCTCCAAAACGTAGCCAAATCCGGCCCATGGGATTGGGTGTACTGGACCGGAGACATTCCAGCACACAACGTCTGGTCTCAGACCCGGAAACAACAGCTGAATGAGCTCACCACCATCACTAGACTCATACTCAAACATCTGGGGCCTAATGTAACCGTGTACCCAGCTGTGGGGAATCACGAGAGCACTCCAGTGAATAGTTTCCCACCTCCGTTTGTACACGGGAATCGTTCGTCCCGCTGGCTGTATGACACTATGGCGAAGGAGTGGGCGTCCTGGCTGCCTGAGGAAGCCCTGAAGACGATACGGTAAAGTACTGATGGAAAGACTATACAAACTAATAATCTCACACTGATATAAATTAGTATTGTCTCTGTTAAATACATAAAATCATATTAAAAACGTTGTTGTTATTATTATTATTATTATTATTACCATTATCATTATCATCATATTTTGTAGCTTAATATTTTAAATTCAATACTGCATAGATACATTTGTGATGTTTTCACGTGTATAGTTTTAAAATAATTGTTGTTGTTGCTGTTACAGTTTAATTATTTTTATGAACTGACTTATTTTTTGTAGCTTAATATTTTAAATGCAATACTAATACATACATTTGTGGAGTTTTCCCTTTTACAGTTACTACTACAACTACTACTAATAATAATTTTATTAGTACTAGTAGTAGTAATAGTAGTGTTATTGCTATGATTTTATTCTTCTTATTGTTAATAATAATAATGTATTACTTTTTTGTAGCTTAATATTTTAAATATAATACTATAGATACATTTGTGGTGTTTTCACTCTTACTGTTTAAAAATAATTATTATATTAATAAATATTATCATTTATTGTTATTGCCATTGTTTAATAATTAATTTATTAATTATTACTTGTATTTTTGTAGCTTTATTTTAAATGCAAAACTATATATACGTTTGGTGTTTTTTACTCTTAAAGTTTAATAATAATTATCATTATTAGTAGTGTTGTTGCTATTGTACTACTGTTTATTATTCATAATAATAATAATAATAATAATTAATTATTATTATTATTTTAAATGCAAACATAGACTTTACTTTATTTGCTTGTTTGTTTGTGTGCGTGTTGTCTTCTCTAGGCATGGAGGCTTCTACACGGTGGAAGTTCAGCGTGGTTTGAGGGTGGTGTCTTTGAACATGAACTTCTGTGCACGAGAGAACTACTGGCTGATGGTGAACTCCACAGACCCGGCTGATCAGCTCCAATGGCTTATTCGCATACTACAAGAGTCAGAAAACAAGGGAGAGAAGGTCAGAGAAGTTTACAGAACTCAGAGAAAAAAGTGAACATCTTATTTTCTCTTAAGAACATGAGAAAACAGGACAATGTTGAAGCCTTTGCATGTTGCAGCAGTTTAACAAGTTGCAATGTTAGTGTTTGTGTCTGTGGGTTAGAGGTGTTTAAACATCCAAGCAACTGGTCATGAGTCAGACCAACCAGAATCGGATGTGTGATAGTTGTTTCTCTATGTGCAGCATTTCAGTTTTCATTTTTACATATGCTGATGATCTACAGTAGTGACCAAAAGTGATGTCCAGAGAGGATATTTTATTTTTATTTTATTATTTTAAGATTTTAAATGTGAAGGACTTTTAAAACACTAAGATTTAAGGTATTTGTCTAACAAAATTATTTGGTAAATAAAGGCAAACAGATACAGGTTTTATTTTGCTATGGAAAAAAATGCATAGAAAAAAAAAAACAGGAAAAAGCATGCATCAACTACAACATAATCAGTCATTAATATTTTGTTGGATCTTTCTTGTTTTTGCATAAATTCTTTGTATGACATCAGGGCCATCTGGGCAGCTGCACTGGGCCCCACACGAGCGGACCGAGGGGCCCGCCTGGCCCTGCTCCATACTTGGGAAGGCACTGTATGTCAGCCTGGCCAAAAATTAAATCCACACAATTTGGCATTTCATTGCATTATCACAAATAGAACAATTGACTACTACGCAATATACTTTTTTATATATATATTTGAATAAAGGGTGAAGATGTCAATTATCCTTGGCTGGGCATCACTTTTGGCCACTACTGCATTGTACTCTATTGTTTTTACCACTAAATGTCACTCAAATGATTTTGTAGGAATGTCCAGGAATTTTTTTTTCTCAATTTCAACACCAAGATATTTTATTATGTTTTGTGGTTTTGTTCAATAACCAAATCCAAGCAGTGCTCTGTCTGTCTGGTCTCTCTCAGGTCCACATCATTGGTCACATCCCCCCCGGTCTCTGCCTGAACAGTTGGAGTTGGAATTACTATCATATAGTCAACAGGTCAGTCACTTTTCTGTAAAAACATTGTATGTCCCATCCTGCTGTACACATTGAGTTCACTTTCATCTGTTGTAACCCGTAGCTGGGTCAACACAACTGCGTGACTATAGCCTAAAGGGTTATAACACAGTGTCTTTTATGATCATAAGTGTCATATTGTTGTAAAAATGGGTCATGTTGACTGTAACTGCCTGTTTTTGAGATAACTGTGTATATTTGCCATGTGTACCAGTAGGTGTATGTAGTGCAGTGGTTAATGGTTCACTTGAGTCAACTTCACTTTAGCGATCAGTCTGGTTTCTTTCTTCTATAATTCTGTTTCATTTTTCAGATATGAAAGCACCATAGCTGGTCAGTTTTTCGGACACACTCATGTCGATGAGTTTCAGATGTTCTATGATGAGGAAACATTGACCCGTCCACTGAGTGTGGCTTTCATTGCCCCGAGTGTGACCACTTATGTCAACCTGAACCCAGGTACTCATTGAACCGTATTAGTTGTAATTTTTTTTTTTTTTTTTTTTTTTTTTCTCCATTTGTATTTTTGTTTTAGCATTTGTTTTAATATAGTATTTTATATTGCATTTAGTCTTTTATTTTAGCTTTTTTATATTGAGTTATTTTATTTTACAATCTATTATTTATACAGACTTTTTGACTTTTTTTTTTTTTCATTTTAACATTATTCTATTATTTTAGCAATTTTGGTTTAATTTAGCTTTTTGTTATTTTATATTGCATTTATTTTTTTTTTTTTTTTTTTTTTTTTTTTTTTAACTTTTAGCTTTTATTTTATATTGAGGTATTTTATTTTACAATCTAGTGTATATTTTTACTGATTTATTTTTTATTTTTTTATTTTAACTTTTTTTATTTTTATTTTTTTTATTTTAGCATTTGGTTATTTTATTTTAATTTAGCATTTTATATTGCATTTACTTTTTGTATTTTATTTTAGCTTTTATTTTATATTGAGTTATTTTATTTTACAATCCAGTTTTTTATTTTAACATTATTTTATTTTAGCATTTGATTTTTGATTTATTTTTGCATTTTTAGTTATTTTATTTTGGCATTTAGTCATTCATTTTATTTTAGCTTTTATTTTAAATTGAGTTATTTTATTTTACAGTGTTATATTTTATTTTTGCCTATTTATTTTTATTCTATTTAATTTAATTTTAGCATTTATTTTATTTAGCATTGCTGACTTTATAAAAATTGGCAACAGCAATATGATATGCAGTAAACCTCTTTATAAACTTAATGCTGCTTAACCATGGTAAAAATCAGTCTGTTTTTCATGGCATATTGCTATAACATCCTTTTTTTTTTTTATGGTCAGGATATCGTGTTTATTACGTGGATGGAAACTACCCAGGCAGCAGTCGCATGGTTTTGGATCACAAGACCTTTATTCTCAACCTGACTCTGGCCAACAACCGGCCCTCAAAACCTGACCCCAGCCCGTCATGGACCTTGTTGTACTGCGCCTCTGAGGCCTACGGTTTGTCCACACTCTTCCCATCAGACATGGACGGTTTGACCAAAGTCATGGTGAATGATGACCGTGTCTTCCAGCGCTTCTGGTACCTCTTTCATAAAGGCCACGTATCAAAGCCCTGCGCAGACACTTGCAAGACGTCACTAATCTGCCTCCTGCGCAGCGGACGATACGACCTTTTAAAACAATGTGCCGTGCCACACGGAGATACGCACTCTTTCAGGAAGACAATGTGTTGAGAAAATATGAAAATGGCCATTGAGCTCTATTGAGATTAATACCACGCCAACATCACAGACTATGATTTATTTAGCACTTTCATTCGACTTTTTTTTTTTTTTTTTTTTTTTTTTTTTTTCTTGTTTTACAGTTTGCTATTTATCTGACTTGCTGTGGACATTGTTAGCATTAACAGCTGTAAGGTATTTGGTCAAGATGGGGTTTAAAAGTCTCATAAAGACGTGTAATTTAGGGCAGTGAATCAGAGAAAAGCATTATTGGTTGAAAATAGAACAGGTAGTGACCTCACAACCAAATCATGTGGTGTGTTAGTGCCTCATAAAAACCACAATTGTGCTCAGTCTTCATTCTCACTTACAAGGTTCAGAGTGTTTTGTGTCACTCTTGAGTGGATTGTGGTCAGTTTCTTTTTTTTTGTCTTATCACTTCCTGAATCGACCTACACTATGCACACTGGAGCCTGTTCAAGGCCAATTGTATTAGATGATGGTTTGTTGATTCAACACTGTCATTACGCACTATTTGTTTTAATTGGTAAAGAAATTGTGTTCTGAGGAGATTCTGTAATTTAATGTCACACTTACTGAAAATGATTTTGCAATTGTAGTGAAACTTTATGAATGTTGAAATCATGGATTATCTGAAGGTCTTAATAAATAAATATTTTGCAAAGTGGTTTAAGTTATGTCACAACCATTCAAAAGTTTGTGGTGAGCAAGTTTTGTTTTTGGAAAGAAGTTAATACTTGTATTTAGCAAGGATGCATTGAATTCATCACAAGGAATAGAAATTTGATACAAAACTTTTGTATCTTTTGAACTTTCTATTCATCAAAGAACCCTTAAGTGGATCTTAAGGAAGGATCAGGAAAATGAAACGAGCCGAGACTTGAAATCGGGTCGCCCAAAGTGCAATATGTCCCCACTGCCCATGAGGCTATAGGTGCTGACTAACCAGCATCAGTTTGATAAATAGATAAATAGTATTTTGATAAATAGCAGTTTTGATAAATACTTCCTTGTGCAAGAAACATGGGGGGGAAAGCATCCGATGGCAAACAATCCAACTGTCAGAATCCTTCCCCCCCACCCCCATGATGAGAGATGTTGGTGTAGTGGCTTAAAACATGCTGATTCTATTGTCACCAAAGGAGTGTGTTTTAGGTTGTGAGGGAAAGATTACTCTTTTCAGCTTCCCAAAGAACCCAGCGTTAAGGGAACAGTGGATAAAGTTTGTTTTTCCGGGGGCAGCAACGGAGTTGTGCACATATGTTTGTTTGTTCCCGGGATTTCGGTGATGAATGCTTTGTAAACAAGTCCCAGTTCGACGCTGGATTTACAGATCGCGGGCGGTGAGTAAAATTGCATCAAATGTGTTTTGTTGGCAATCGGCACACAAGTGCATAAAATATAAACAAATGTTTTTGTTCCCTTTTTTATTTATAATGATGTCGCAGCTTGCAGACGAGCTCTATGCAAAAGCTGTGCACACTCGTGACTCTTTAGCTCTGCCCACGGCAGGCACGCCTCCAGGAGCTCGGCTTTTTCGGAAAGACTCGGTATAGCGTATCTATCTTTTATTAAAATGATAGAACTAAAGACTTTTTGGAGATATGAAGGATGCAATACTATTGTACATGTACTCAAGATTAACTTGAGATTGGTAGAAACTGTTACCTACCCTTTAAAGATTACCACGACTAGGAGTGTCGCGGTTATATCAGTATTGATGATAACCGTAATATTCAAAACATGAAAAATCGATATTGTGTTAATTAAGGGTATGACAATATATCGTGATAACGTAATATTTAAAATAATTAAGACATGATAATATGACGTAAATAATCCAGCGCCAGTACCTGGTTGACATCCTATCTCTTCCATGTGGTGCCATTGCTGACAGCATGAAATGGGTGTACTCATTTTTGCATCACCCTAATTTGAGTAAAACTGAAAATTTTGTTCTCTAAGTTCTATTATTAACCTTATTTCATGTTCTAAGTTAAACAGATGTTGTATAAAACTTAATCTTGTCAACATTTTGGAAATTGTTTTTGTGTTCATTGAGATTATTTTCTTTCTTACAAGACCTGAGAAAGAAAATTTCTTTACACCAGAAAGGTGAAGGCTACAAGAAGATCAGCAAAGCTTTACTTATCAGTCAGAATACTGTAGCAAAAGTGGTACAAAAATTTAAAAAAAATGGGATTGCAACCATCTCACAGAGACGTCTGGTCGTCCACGGAAGTTAACACCTCGACAGGAGCGTCTTCTGATGAGAAGTAGGGCTGCACGATTAATCGTAATTTAATCGCGATAACGATATCTGCTTCTCTCGATTGGTTACAAATAATTGTCACGATATTGGCCCGCTCGTTATTTATCCTGAAAACGTGATTTTTTTCTTTGGGATATGCCTGTGGTTGCCAGATGCAAAGAGCTTAAATCCCCCAAATATAGCTTTTCCCTTTAAAGGATATACTTTCTTCCCGGTGTTTTACTTAATCTGTGCAATCTGGTAACTCTGTGCACGCGCTCCCTCTAAATGCGGAAGAAGCGCTGATGATCTGAAAACAAACGTGCGCTGGAGTTTAGCGATCTCCACAGCGAAATTCTGCTTCAATGAAAGTGTCATACAGCCAGTCTTTGTTTCTTCACAAGCTACTTGCACTATCTGTACTATTTGTGTGACTAAATCTGCCATGATCAAACCTTCAGCGATGAATTTCAACAAATGCAACACGGATCTCTACCTTACTGTTTGCAGAATGCACTTTTGCAACTTATGTGACAATTCAATCGGGAAAATGAACATAATTTGGAATTATTGGAAATAATATAAGGAGTTTCGCCGTTTTGTCTTTTGAAGTTACTATGATTTTACCAGTTTTCATAATGTTAATCAGTTGATCATATCATATCGCCACTGGGACGTTCTAAAACGTTTAACGTGAAAAAGCTTAACGTGGCTTAATTTACTAAGACAGTGTTATTAACAAACCAAACTTAGTGAACACCATACTAATAAAGCATACTATGTACAGAAAAGCAGATGAGCACAGAATATGAACGCAACATGTTTAATTAAGCATTTTCCTTCCATAAAGAAAACGCTTAACGTGGCTTAATGTACTAAGACAGTGACATTAAAAGACCAAACTTAGTAAACACTATACTAATAAAGCATACTATACAGAAAAATGCTTAAATAAATACTCAGTACATTAAGCCACGTTAAGCATTTTAGAATGTCCCTAGCCATGGGACATATGTGTATATATGTGTATATTTATATATATGTATATATGTATCTATGTATATGTATATATATGTGTGTGTATATATATATATATATATATGTGTATATGTATATGTGTATATGTATATGTATATATGTATATGTGTGTGTATATATATATATATATATTATATATGTACAGGTGCTGGTCATATAATTAGAATATCATCAAAAAGTTGATTTCACTAATTCCATTCAAAAAGTGAAACTTGTATATTATATTATATTCATTCATTACACACAGACTGATGTATTTCAAATGTTTATTTCTTTTAATTTTGATGATTATAACTGACAACTAAGGAAAACCCCAAATTCAGTATCTCAGAAAATTAGAATATTGTGAAAAGGTTCAATATTGAAGACACCTGGTGCCACACTCTAATCAGCTAATTAACTCAAAATACCTGCAAAGGCCTTTAAATGGTCTCTCAGTCTAGTTCTGTAGGCTACACAATCATGGGGAAGACTGCTGACTTGACAGTTGTCCAAAAGACGACCATTGACACCTTGCACAAGGAGGGCAAGACACAAAAGGTCATTGCAAAAGAGGCTGGCTGTTCACAGAGCTCTGTGTCCAAGCACATTAATAGAGAGGCGAAGGGAAGGAAAAGATGTGGTAGAAAAAAGTGTACAAGCAATAGGGATAACCGCACCCTCGAGAGGATTGTGAAACAAAACCCATTCAAAAATGTGGGGGAGATTCACAAAGAGTGGACTACAGCTGGAGTCAGTGCTTCAAGAACCACTACGCACAGACGTATGCAAGACATGGGTTTCAGCTGTCGCATTCCTTGTGTCAAGCCACTCTTGAACAACAGACAGCGTCAGAAGCGTCTCGCCTGGGCTAAAGACAAAAAGGACTGGACTGCTGCTGAGTGGTCCAAAGTTATGTTCTCTGATGAAAGTAAATTTTGCATTTCCTTTGGAAATCAGGGTCCCAGAGTCTGAAGGAAGAAAGGAGAGGCACACAATTCATGTTGCTTGAGGTCCAGTGTAAAGTTTCCACAGTCAGTGATGGTTTGGGGTGCCATGTCATCTGCTGGTGTTGGTCCACTGTGTTTTCTGAGGTCCAAGGTCAACGCAGCCGTATACCAGGAAGTTTTAGAGCACTTCATGCTTCCTGCTGCTGACCAACTTCATGGAGATGCAGATTTCATTTTCCAACAGGACTTGGCACCTGCACACAGTGCCAAAGCTACCAGTACCTGGTTTAAGGACCATGGTATCCCTGTTCTTAATTGGCCAGCAAACTCTCCTGACCTTAACCCCATAGAAAATCGATGGGGTATTGAGAAGAGGAAGATGCGATATGCCAGACCCAACAATGCAGAAGAGCTGAAGGCCACTATCAGAGCATCCTGGGCTCTTATAACACCTGAGCAGTGCCACAGACTGATCGACTCCATGCCACGACGCATTGCTGCAGTAATTCAGGCAAAAGGAGCCCCAACTAAGTATTGAGTGGTGTACATGCTCATACTTTTCATGTTCATACTTTTCAGTTGGCCAAGATTTCTGAATTTGGGATTTTCCTTAGTTGTCAGTTATAATCATCAAAATTAAAAGAAATAAACATTTGAAATATATCAGTCTGTGTGTAATGAATGAATATAATATACAAGTTTCACTTTTTGAATGGAATTAGTGAAATAAATCAACTTTTTGATGATATTCTAATTATATGATCAGCACCTGTATATATTTTAAAAAGCATCATTCTTTGCTTTACGAATTTGCAGGGCAATCTGAATCTGTGGTTTGTCTCATTTGCAAACTGTGTTGCTTTAAAATCTAATGTGATTACAGATTACAAAGCGCTCACCAAAACCATGTGTTTTGTATTGATTTACCATCTAACAAAGTTATCATAGTTGGTTAAATGAAGGCGGTGTGCCACCTACAGGCCTTTTGGGTGAAGTGTAGGTTGGTAAAGAACGTGCAAAATGGCCATAACTACATTACCCTTTTTGATATAATAGAATAATCGTGATAATGACTTTGAGCAAAATAATCGTGATAATAACTTTGAGCAAAATAATCGTGATTATCAGTTTAACCATTATCGTGCAGCCCTAATGAGAAGGGTTGAAGAAAATCGGCATGCAAGTTCACTGCAGTTATCTAAAGAAGTAGAAAGCTAAACTGGGGTGACTATTTCCTGTGACACAATATGGCGTACACTGCAGAGGAATGGCATGCATGGGTGTCGTCCACGAAAGAAGCCTCTCCTAAAGCCCAGGCACAAAAAAGCCCGCCTAGATTTGCCAGGGCCCATGCTGACAAAGACTATTGGGACTCTGTACTCTGGAGTGATGAGACCAAGATAAATGTTTTTGGAACTGATGGCTTCAAAACTGTATGGCGTCGCAAAGGTGAGGAATACAAAGAAAAAAGCATGGTGTCTACAGTGAAACATGGTGGTGGCAGTGTCCTTATGTGGGGCTGCATGAGTGCTGCTGGTGTCTGGGAGCTGCATTTCATTGATGGCATCATGAATTCACAGATGTACTGCTCTATACTGAAAGAGAAGCTACCATCACTCCGTGCCCTTGGTCGTCGTGCACTTTTACAACATGACAATGATCCTAAACACACATCTAAGGCCACTGTTGGATTTCTGAAGAAGAACAGGGTGAAAGTGATTCAGTGGCCAAGTATCGAACACCAATGGGGAATTCTGAAGAGACAAGTTGAGCATCACTCTCCATCCAGCATCCAGTCTCTAAAAGAGGTCATTCTTGAAGAATGGAAAAAGATAGATGTTGCAAAATGTCGCCAACTTGTTCATTCCATGCTTAGAAGACTTGGTGCTGTCATTAAAAATCATGGAGGCCATAACGTACTAGATGTACTAGTTTTTGTTGTGGGGTGTACTCATTTTTGCATCACCCTAAGTTGAGTAAAACTGAAAAATGTGTAATCTAAGTTATATTATTAACTTTACTTTCATGTTATAAGTTAAACAGATGTTATTAAACTTAGTCTTGTCAACATTTTGGAAATTGTTTTTGTGTTCATTGAGATATTGTTTAAAATGTTACTTTTCAAAGGGGGTGTACTCATTTACGCTGAGCACTGTAAGTCTGCAATAGTGCACTGTTCTCTACAGCCTTGTAATTAATTCTATTTTTGAAAAATATCTAGTACGAAAAATGCAAAAATTTGATAGAGTCATTTTTATTGTTATAATAATGATTTTATAATGTGAACCATTGATTAATTCTCTATCCATCTAGTGGCTGTAGTTAGAAATTCATGTTATTTTCGTCCACTAAACCCAGGCACACTTTTCATGTCTATCACTATGAATGAAATTGAGAAATGTAGATCTGTTTTAAAGTGTATTTAACATAAAATTTTGCTATTTTATGTAAATGTATAAACTTACTATATACAATTATTACAAATTGAGGCAAATAAATAACAAAAAAATACCATAAATCCCCCAAAACTGCACAACTTTACAGTAAAATATTAAAGTGAGCGATATTAAGTTTGTTTTAAAAAAGTTACATTATGATACAAAATCACATTTTACTGTCTGGTTATGTAAGCTAGTTGGACAGAAAAATGAATATTGTTGCCCAATGTGTAATAGCATAGCAAGCAACATAACATAAGTGATAGGCCCTATATTTTATTAATTTGCCTACTATTGTTATATGAGCAATAGCTGCATACATGCCTTCTTTTGCATGTTTCCCCTCTTCCTTTTTATTTATTTACGTTATACCTAAATTGGCCGGTGGCTTAGACCATTTTTCTTACCATAATTTATTGTGGATTTAGAACTTGTCCCGCTGTCCCTACAGACCTCACCTCATCCCTTCTTCTCGTATACTTTTGAGTGAGTTGTCTTCTCCGGGCGCACACTCCGAGTCCCTCCCAACCAGGTTAATTTACCCACAGAGTGACATGGGAATTGAGATTATTCTCCCGGTGCTCCCGATTAGCCAATCCAGGCCTGGGCTACTTGCTTCACAGACATGAGAAATATATTTATAGAAAGCTTGAAATGACTACTTTTAAACGAAAGATTATGTAATCCGTATGAAATGTCCAGTTAAAATGCAGATAGAGACGTTTTGAATGATTTAACTTGAAGAGAATTAACACACCATTTTGACAGTATATGGTTTGTCTGTGTTCAAGCCTTCTTGGTTATTTTCGTAAGGATAATGTATATTTATAATGCTATGCTAATCTACATTTAGCCTTTATCACTGTATAGAATAGGCTACTATAAAATAATTTCTGCCCTTAAGTGTAGTTGGTGTATGCAATGGTGTGATTCATTGGATTAAAAAAAAATGAAAAAGACAAAAAGTAAAAATGAATTTGACATAACATTGGGGTTTTTTCAAGGTTAGATATCGCAATATATTGATATCGTAAATTCTTTTGGCCACGCGGTGTGAAAAATCTGGTATCTTGACAGCCAGTTCCAACTTTTCTGGAAATGGATTTGTAGCTACAACATAAATTGTTACATAACAGCTTTAAAAGAAATAAAAACTGAATTAAAGAATTAAAGACAACTCTTGTGTTTTGTAGATTCTTCTACAAGAATTTGTATAGTGTTCTCGTGCAGTGTGTTGAAACTCTGACTAAACACCAAGTTAAACCGTAGCCAATGAAGACAGAGTCGTAGTAAGGTTGATCATTTACTGTCACTCTTTGTCATTAACATGTTGCGGTGAAAACTGTAATAAAACAATACAACGATATTCAATGTCTATGTCTTGATTAATCATACAATTATAAATGTCTGTAACAAACAATCACAGCTGTTCTCGCTGTAGTAGCAGCTATAATGGCTATTAGCATCACTGTTAGCTTGTTTTTAACAACTTATCAAACATCATCTTTTTAACAAATCCTTACAAATATATAATCTTTAACATGTCTAATGTCACAGAGATGAATTTACGGCATTGCCTATATGATGGATTATAGTGGATGCAATGGATTGTTAGTGAGAGCACACCATGACTGTCTCATTGTTTTCATGTAAAACCAGGAAAGACTCACAGGAAGTGACTAAACAGGCAGTGACATCATCACGTAACAAATAATATTAATTTTTACAAATGAGGTAGATAAACAAAAAAGTAATTATGAACTTTTCATTTTACCTGAGAATATGTATCAACAAAAATAAAGCAGATATTTAAAGTTAAATTTCTTAAAGGGCAACACAATTTGAGATTTTTTCTCCCCAGATCTCTTGATCGTTCTCCATTAATGAGATTTGGCAGTGCTGAGTAGATTGTGCTGTTTTATTTATTTTTATACAGTTTGCTGTTTTACATCATTATAGTTTTTATACATTTACGTACAGATAAATGATAATATAATAGATATAAATACATGATAATGATAGCCCATTTCTAAAACATCTGTAAAGCATCTGGACATTTTACTTTTTGAGACATTTTACTTCCCATTATTCTCATTTGTTGTCACATGATCAGAAAATCTTTCCTAATAAATAAGTTGTAAAATTACAGGTGTGTTATAATCTGTAATTTTATTCTAAACTCCATATTTAAATGTATTGTTTTGATTTGTCTGTTTTTAGATAGACCCTTCATTGAAACAAATCACTATTTCACAGACCAAAAACAAGATTATCAGCATCCAATATCAATAATAGAGAGAGACTGTTTTCATTTAAAACACACACAAAAATATATAAAATACATTTATGTGGCAGGATAATCACAAAATTATAGGCTATACAGCTTTACGTCACTTCCAGATACCTATGGACACGCCGACATGGATCAGAGTAGACAGAATTTGAAGCACTAGCTGACAAGACTTCTTCCAAACGCACCTTATAAGGTAAAAACAACAACAACAATTATTATTTATTATCATCTACATAGATGGTCTAAAACTAAAGAATTTTGTGATTAATAATCAATTTAAACATTTAGGATAGATTTAGGAAATTATATATATAAAACACCTGTTCCCCTACATTGTTGACATTCATAAGACACGTCCAGGTATTTATAAGTCCCATTACAAGGATCAGAGAAAACGTAGTTCACTGCAGGAACAGAACAGCTCTTACTTCGATCACACCTGATTCATGGACAGACAATGACAAGTACATTTAAGAATATACTAAGGACAAAAAAAATTATATTATTCTTGCTCTTGTAGAATTATGCATAAAATGAAATTATAAACATAACATTTTCTTATATGTAAATCTTACCGAATGGACATTATACGGAGGGATGTTTCTTGGAAACAGTTTGTATTTGAGATTGATTGATTTTTTTTTCCGCTAGCGCATATTGTGCGATCAGTTCGCCCATAGTTGACTTTAATGATCTTTATTACTCCCCAATCTGACACATGTAAAAAAACAAAACAAAAAAAATCACTAGACACGTGGTTGAAGAGGGTCCCCTTCTGATCCTGTTCCCCTCTCTTCCATTGCTTTCTGTCTCTCTGATACTGTCCTATTTTGGCACAAATGACCAAAAATATAACTTTTATTGTTATATTACTGAATTACTCACGACATCTGAGGTATGCAGATCCTCCTTCACAGACCCGTGTTCTTCTCACTTCTACACCTGCAGAAAGGAAACATGCGAGAGGATCAAATTACTTGAAATAAAGTAATATTCTTCTGTATTAGAAAGTCTTTTTTATTTAATAAGACTGAACATTATACATTAGTCAACTGCAATTCTTACCATGTTGACACAGTACGAGCAGAACTGAAAATCAAAATCACACAGAAACAAATTAAAACATTGAAATGAACATTTGAAATCTTGCAAGTTGCAAGAATTGGTTCTAAATCAGTACTTACAAATGATCCAGCTTAGCTTTTGCACCAGCATGTTGAATGTGTGAACAGAAGGAAAATTCTAGAATTCTCTTAAGGAGACACATGTGCACACGGTATTTATAACAAACACAGTTTTATAACAAACTCATCATCATCATCTGTTTACTGTAGATAACAAATGCAGAAATGGGAGTTTCGAAACAATCAAGATTCTAAAAAATAAGCACTCCTTTTTTTTCTTTTTTTTTTCTTGCCATCTAATGATTGCATGAACTTGCTGCAATATTAAAGTCAGGTCACTTTTTTTCTAGTGTTTCAAAGCAGCTTCACAGACAGTATAATAAAGAGGAAAATATCAGAATCAACTGTGGAAATTTCTTCAAATATAAGACAAATTCAAATTAAAGCAGCACTAAAAAGACAATAGTGCCATTATTCCGCTCAAGTCAGTTCAGTTTGGTTCAGTTCAATTCAATTCAATAACTGTCTAAAGTTCATCAATTCTGAAACAATTTCAGTTCAGCTAGTTCTACAGAAGGCAACAGTGTTGTTATTCATCTAGAGACATCATTAAAACAGTTGACGTGACTACAGTGGTTCAACCTTAATTTTATGAAGCGATGAATACTTTATACATACTTTTTGTGCAACAAATAATAACAACTTTATTCAACAGTATCTTGTCGTGTCATCTCGTTGTTTACGTCCAGCGCTTCCAGGTTCTACGTCAGAACGCCGACTGCCCGACTCATTATTGGCCGGCTCCTGCGTCAACATCACACACATGCGCAACCCGTTCTCACTCCCGAGGCGTCAAAAACTGAAGCATGGTCAAGCGCCCCCAGCGTCACTTGGAATACGCCAAAGGTGCCCCTCGGCGTCACTCTATGGACGAACTGGGAACTCCATTGCTTTCAATAGGCTTGTTTGAGATGAGCAAATTCTGCGCAGAACCGATTACCGGTGATCACCGCGAGATGAATGCCGGTTAGAAATGTGTCCGAGGGTGGGCCGCCTTGCTCTGATATCATGCTGACGAATGTCAAAAACCTCTCGCGAGGGCGAGGCGGCCTCATCGGATTCTGCAGTCGGGCGCAGTTGCTCCAGAGAGCTTAGAACCCAAGAGACAACACTTTGATACTTTTTGGGTAACAGCCACTAGATGGCGCTCCGGTAGCGCGGCCGCCATTATGGGGTGAAAATACTAACTGGACCATAGAATCCTTCACATCTTACGCACCCCAAATCGGCGAATTTCACTGCCAAATCAGAAGCGCAATAGAACAGTTTTTTAAATTAAGTCACCAGTAAATTGTATGGCTCCCACAGTAAATTTTGTATTGTCTTATATATGTTTTATTTGACCAGTTGTGGAATCCAACCATTCAACCATCTGAGGTAACGTAGTTAGCCTACTTTATTGAGTATTTCCATTTTATGCAACTTTACACATTTATTAATAGTAAATTAATAATTAATAAATTTAAGATCATCATGTTTGCAGCGAACAATATATTTCAGACCTAGTGGAGTAATAGTAATAGTATCTAGGTCTGAATTGAAATAGGCTATATTGTACGTTTTAATGGATCACGCTACAAACATAATGATCTTATAATACATGATGCATTGCTGTGTCCGTTATCGCATAATTCCCACTTTTGGACACTTTTACTTCAATGGCCATTAGACAACACTGCAAAATCAAGCTGTTATATTCATATATTTATTGTTCAACATTCCCAATTTTTCTGATGCATGTCCTTAATTTAATTTCATATGTTGGTAATAATTCATTGTTTATAAGCCTTTTAAAGAATTTTAACCCAAACTGACTGGGTTTCTAGAGAGCAAAGGTTTTGTGAAAAAAGTGGAAGACTTAAACACAAAGTGTGTAAAATAAACTGTAAAAAGGATTTGATGATCACTTGTGATAGTATTTTATTCTGTGTTGTCATCATTCAGGTTGGATTTCAGCTTTAATGTACGTTTTTTTTTTTTTTTTAACAAAGCAGCTGATATTGCCATAGAAACTAGTGGGCTGCCGACTCGCTTTCACCCCAAAATGGCGGAAACGCAGGGCCGCTGCTGGGCGCCGGTGTTGCAATGGAACGTTCTATTGAGTGTCGCTTCTTGTTAGTATATATTCTTTGGTTGCTCTCCACCGACTGCGCTGACCAAAAGCACGATGGGAAACGACTTGCTGACGACACAGCTTAATGCTTATGGTTTAAACAACCGTGATGTATTAATCTCTTTTTAAAATGTTTGATTTTAAAACTCTAATATCATGATTTTATGTGTATAAATTATGTGTGAATATTCCTAAAGTCTCTGACAGTGCGATCTCTCTGTGGGCTATGTGATTGTTATCATATTTATAAAAAATATATAAAAACATGTCTGTAATTAAAATAAAAGTGATTGATACACACATCCTTCGAATGGAAACAAATAACAAGTACTTTGGGTGTATTGTTAATTATGTTTATTTTCATATAAAAGCAACAGAACTTGAATTACATCCAGTTTATCAGCAACAAAGCGCCTGAGTGTGAATCCCGCGATATCCGCCTTTGATCTCGTAGGTGTCTGATCCACTACGAGAACGGAGAACTGTCCGTCTTGCCTGCACTTTTTTCACTCCTCCCCTCACTGCAGCCGCCTACTCTAATCCTATATATTATAAATAATGATATTTTCTTTTCTCTTGTTTCAGCTAGTCCAAAAGGGCCTTTTGGAAATAAACAGAGGAGACAGAAAGCTGCAAAGGCAAATATTTGCAATGGTATGTATGTGTTGGTTTTAACCCTTTATCAAACATTTTATCAAGCATTTGTTAAATAGTCTCAAAGTCTTAAATTAAAATTAAAGTCAATTCCTGTACATCAATTCCTTCTTGGATAGTCGGATGTCCCACACACTGTCAGAAAGTTTATATTAATTCCATTGAATTCTTTAAAATTATTACAAATTGGGCCCAAAATGTTCCAATGATACATGATGTCTCTCCGCACATCATAACCTACCTCTGTTTGCAAGAATGGAAATGCTAATTTGACTTGTCACATGACATCAGATATTCGATTATTTTGTCATAATCAGTTACACTGCTGATAATGTTCTGCTTGCATGTGAAATATGTTACTTTTAAACAAATTTATATGAATATAGCTTGCTATTAAAGACACTTTTAATCATGGAAATGCCCACATATCAGTGAACTTATTACATAAATGCATTTAACATTTAATTATGCAACACTCTTTACAGAAGGAAATCCTACAGTTATGTATAAATTGACAACTTGAATGTAATGTAATAAAATTACCTTCTTTTCTGTCTTGCAGGATTACTTGCAGATTACTTGGTACTTCTTTTTAAGATCTCTACAATATCAAACTCAACACCTCTTTTAACAGCCAACCCTCACTAGAGCTACTAGTGAGTCGCTGCGAATCTTGCCGTGATCAGCTCTTCCCAAGCCAGGTAAAGTTTCTAGATATTTAAAACAGTATTTACTCATCAAATGCTCTCCTGAATGGTATGGTAAATTAACTTATTTATAACTGTCTTAATTTGTATGTTTTAAGAACAATAGTAATTGCACATAGAGTAAGTAGCGACTTTCTTGTTTTACTGTGCAGAGAAGGAAGACCCAGTCCTTTTATCAAAGCAAGCTAATCGAATTCCTTTGTTTAGGGTGAGGAAGGAACATGGCCATCTCGTGCCCAAAGAAGACAGAAGTCCATTGGTATGTCTTGTATTGAGGCAATGCTGTAATATGTAATACAGAATTTGATGTTGATCTCTCAAAGGACTATTAAGTTCTTAAAAAGTTCTTAAAAATGGCACCTTCTGTTTTTCTTAAATAGATAAAAGATAAAGATAAAAGATAAAAGCAGATGTGTGCTAAGCATTTAGTTAATAAAAACATGTTACATTGTTTTGTAAATGCTGGGGTTCTGGGAAGCTTTGGAAGATAATGAGTTGTGGCATATAATAGGAATGAAATAGTAAATGTTCTTTAAATTATGTGTAATATCTGGTGAGTTCTTTGGCTTGAAACAAGGCCTTATACTGCACAGACCAAAAACATTGTATTTGTGTTTTAAGACGGATAGCAAGAGAAGTCACAAACTTCAGAAGATTCTAGAGGAAAAAGACTAATGTGCAGCCACGGAGGAATACAAGAGGCAAAAACTATGCATGACCATGGCTGCTTAATGAGTATGGTAAGTCCTGTGCCTATTCTTAATTCTTGCCATAAAGTTTGTATTGCAGTATTTTAACAATTTTACATTGTACAGGTTATTACTTGGTTTTTGACCAAGTGATGCTCTTGAAACAAGTGACAGAAGAGTATGTTGTCTTGAAAGATATCAAGCATCACTGTCAAAGGCTCAAAAGAGAGCATGCCTTTCTAAAAGATCTTTTAAAACAGGTTGCTGTTGATATGGGTAAAACAGTTTTTGTTCAGTGCTTAGCTTACAGTCTGTGCTGCATTATTTATATATATATATATATATATATATATATATATAATACTTCAATATGTATATTATGTACTGCTGCTTTGTAAATTTAAATCAGGAACGGGCAACTCTAGCCCTTTTGAGGTGGAGAGTTTACCTCCTACCTTAATCGAGCACACCTGAAAATTTTAACCAAAGTCTTCAGGTTTACTTATAGACTATTATAGACAGGTGGGTTTGAGGTTGGAGCTAAATCTGCAGGACAGTGGACGCTGAGGGCCAGAGTAGCCCACCACTGCTTTAAATCATGCAGAACATAAGCTGACCCGACTGTCCATTAAACTACTTCATTTGAATTGTTTGTGTTTTTTTGTTTTACTTTTAGACCAGGACTGGAGAACGCCTGACAATGGGATGTTAAGACTTCTTCCTCTGGTTGAGAAAAAGCTACACCACATCAGTGATCACATCTTCTGTTCATCAGTTGAATTGTAGGGTACAACTGAACAAACTGTTTAGAAGAAGAAGAACATGAAAATGATAGAGACATGTACAGGGAAGAGCAAAAAACCAGTTTAGCTGTGATAATGAATCTTTATTTTCCAACACAATATCAAATCTGTTTTCTGTATCATAGCTGATTGGATTGGATTCTGTGGCACTCATTTGTGTGGCTTCAGCAGCTGTGAATGGATTAATATGACGTTAACGTATTTTGGAAAACACATTTTTATTTATCTTCAATCTCATTTGTCTTTATGCTACTTTCAACGTTATGCTGTATCTTCCAATAAAGTGTAATAAAGTATGGTGAATACGGTATGAACGTGGTGTTTGGTACAGTAAATAAAATTTTACTAGACTCTTATGAGTTTTTCATAATTTAAAAAAAACTACATATAATTAATTACCATGATTTTTTTTTACTTAGGACATAAATATTTTTCATCTGGTTAACGATATTTGGGACAACAATGCACCAAAAGTTGCATATACTTTCATGTTGTGACAAGTATGCCAGTTTCCAGAGAAATAAAGGGAAGGTATGTGAATTACAAGAGGCTGCAGTGGGCTAAATTGCTACAAACACTTCAAGCATAACTGAAGATGATCCATGTTGATCATTCTGGTACATCTACTGCATTAAAAATGACAGCATGGGCCTTACTGATGTCAGGCATGTGAGGAGCAAGAAGAGGGGGTGAAGATGAAAGTTTGGCACCGTTTCTTTGTTATTTTACTGAATGGTGCATTATACTTGTGTAATAGTGAAGTGTACATTTATAAATAGTTTTTTGTTTACTGCCAACACTGGAAATTGGTTAATGGCAAGTTGTTGCGGGTTCATCCGTTATATTTATTGGTGTTCATACAAAAAAAAGCAAAGAAGTAATCAACTATTATTCAGTCAATCAGTTATTATTATTATTATTATTATTGTATTACAACATTTCGTTCAAATAACATCAGATGGTCTCACAATACCCATCAAAACCTATACAAGCATGATGTTAGAATAGAGAAGGGGGGAAAAGATAAAATACTCCAATATGAAAAAAATGCACATTTCAAATGGCTGTAACTCAAAGTCCGGTTAGCGTATCAAAGAGAAAATCGTCAGGACAACTGCTTATGCTATGTTTACTAAATAATGTTGGGCACAGTTTTCAGACATACATGGAAAGCTGGCATAAAGGTTTTTTAAAAGTGCTCACAGTAAAATATCAAATTTCAGCCTGTCCCTCATATATGTAATAAATGTTTGCACAATAAACATATTTAGATATTTAGTTGTCCATTAAAGATCTTATTTATTTAACATTTATCATTTCATTAAGCCGTTATACTGTGCTCGCGGCGCGCACTCAAGAATTGCACGCGCAAATGCGGCGGCGCGCGCTACACATTACTTTATTATAGCTTAAATAAAGCGCAAATGAAACTACGAGCATGCACCGTCGTTCTTTTGTTGTAAATTAAGTCATGAAATTACCAAACATGCGATTAAAGCTGCCTCAAAACTGTGCATGCATATTTGTTGACATTGTTTCAAAGCAATTGTTATCCGATTTGTTGGCCTTAAAACGTATTAAAATGCACATGTCTACACCAAGGAAATCTATTTTTTTTCGGGGGAGCATGCCCCCGTACCCCCCTAGACTAGTAAATTACATTTTGTGACCTCGGTAATTATGAAACCCTGTGTACGGCCCTGGTTCTATTTTATCTAACGAAATATGAGGTAAACGTGTATTACTCCAAATGTGCGCACTTTGGGACTAAACGTTTGTGTATGCACTGTAGGGCTGGGCGATACAGCTAAAAAAAATATCACGATATAATGTTTCATATTGATCGGTATCGATAATTATTGACAAAATTTTAGTAGAAAAAAATGTTTGAATTTAACCAATGCATTTTTAATTAATTCAAACAACAAATAATTTTTAAAACAAAGCAAAATAAAATGTAAACAAATCTTTCTTATATTTTATATGAAGATTAAATAAGTGTTAAAGAAACTTAGAGCTGCACAATTCTGGATAAATTGAGAAACTTTTTTTGTTTGTTTCAAACCGAGATCACAATTCTGAATGTCAACTAAGCGAAATAACATGTAATTTAGAGGTTCTGACAAAATATTAAGCGCTGCAGTCTATTTTAAAATTTTAAATATATTTGAATTAATTATTTAAAAAAAAAAAAATCTGTTTGGATGTATGAATCAATGACACGCTCATAAATACTTTTGTTTCATTATTGGATGAATCAGTGTATTTGAAAGAATCTGTTGGATGAAGATTCAACGTCAAATACATTTTTTAACAGTCACTTGTCGCCACCTGGTGGTGAAACAATGTAATCGATAAATGCGTCATTTTCAGCGCGTTCAAGTTTCTTTCAAAAGCTGATTTGCTCTATTTTGACAGATAACATAGACAGTAGTGTTTTATCTTAAGTGTAAACTTTTATCTCAGTACTTCTGTGATAACCTGAATATTTGTAGCACAGAAATAAAGATACTGTGTGATTGAAAGCACTGTTTGTGCAGCTGTTAATACCGACATAACAACTGCTCTCTCAAGACGAACTTTGAAGTAGATCTACTGTAAGACGTAAGGAAACCATGAAACCGCCACACTGACGAGCTGACATGTCCTTTTTTAGGTAGGTACAGCATTCATTTTCATGTTTGTGTGTTCTGATCTCACGTGGCGATTGCGCAATTGAACTCCACAGCAACTTGTTTGCGTTACTCGTAGAGCGTCTGTTTGTGATCCAGGGACGGAGCGCACTTGAGAGTTCTTCATGCAACCGAACTTCATGTCTGTTTATATTTTAACGCATTTAAGTGAAACTATATCGAGAGTTATATCGAACATTTTTTCTAACGTTATTGATTAAGACGTCTACCGTCGATAAATATCGATACCGTTTTATCGCCCAGGCCTAATGCACTGTGATCAAAAATAAATAGGAGCAAACGCGATTGAATGAAGAGGTTTGTGTCTCGTTATTCTATTCAAAAAAATCAATAACTACTGATTGATTTTGCATGATTTTGCATTCCTATTAGAAATTAAGAATTATTAGTGTCATTGTAAATAGTGGTGCAAATATCGAAGCTATCTAATCTGTCTAATACTTCAAAACTCAAGGTTAAATCAGAATATTTATTGTAAAAATGTTTCTGTAACAGGCAGCTGCCAAAAATTAGTATATAGCTCCACTGTGGTTTGTGTTTTATTTTCAAAAGGGAAAAAAAGACAAAAAAAAAAAAAAACCCTTTTCAAAACAGAAGGATTTTCCTGAACACTTTCACTATATTCAATTGTTCGGACAAACACCTGCTATATACACATGCAGAAATATATATTTGACTATTGCATCATGAAGTCGCTGCATGACTAGAACTAGTGGATGGCAATGAATATGTCTTTTACCAAAACTCCTGATGAGCACTGATGCTTTTTTTATAAAGGCATTAGGCAGACATCAAGTACAGTTTATGAAGCCGAAAAGAGAAAACAAAATGCTTTAACAATATGGAAAAAGATTTAATTACTATTTTCAATATTGGTTCTGCACGTTTCAAAGAGATCATAAGGAGGAGTCCACGTGAAGACTTTTAAAAACTCTGACAGAGCGAAGGGTGCACCTCCCTGGACAGATCCTAAGCATGCTCAAACAACAACACCCAAAGACAGATATGAAGTGGACACCACCAGGAGAATGCAGGGGACAGGGAAGACCAAGGAAGACGTGGAGACAGATGTTTCATGAAGACCTGAAGAATGTCGGTGTCCCATGGGACGATGTGGAGAACATGGCCACATGGATACGTTGGAGGACACTTGCCAAATGTACCTCTGAAATTTTGTCCAGAATCTCCCCGGGTCCCTGCCAATGATGAGTCAGTTTGGGTGACAACCCCCGCTTCCTCTGGGGGCAGAACACCCACACTGTATCTCCTGGCCCAAGGGTAGGCCCGTGAGCCCGAGTGTCATATGCCCATTTCTGGCGGGCTCCAGCGTCCTCTAGAGCATCCCTGTCCAGTTGATGGACCGTGCTCAGGTGCTCCTTCAATCGCCTGAAATACTCCATTTCTAGCCCACCAGCAATCTCCGGCTCAAGGGGCGACCCGAACACCAAGTCCACCGGTGTGCGAAGCTCCCTCCCAAACATCAGCGCCGCCGGTGTGCACTGGCTCGACTCTTGCACTGCTGTCCTATACGCCCACAGGACCAGGGGCAGATGCTGGTCCCAGTCTCTCTGGGTGGCCAGGGTGCGGTTGAACCGCTCAACCAGTCCATCGCTTTGAGGGTGGAGGGGAGTGGTTCTTGTCTTCTTCACCCCCAATCACTGGCACACCTCACTGAACAATCGGCTCTTAAAGTTCCGCCCCTGGTCACTGTGAAGTTCGTCCGGCACCCCAAACCGGGTTAACATTTCGTCCACTAGCCGCTGCACCAACGTAGAAGCACTCTGATCTGGCACCGCATACGCCTCTGGCCACTTCATAAAATAGTCCATTGCAACCAGGACAAAACGGTTGCAGGCCTCCATGATAGGGAACGGACCCAAAATGTCCACCCCAGTCCTCTCCATGGGCGCCCCGACTAGGTACTGCTGCAATGGTGCATGAGAGCGTTGGCTGGGTCCCTTCTGTGCTGTGCAAACAACGCAGCAGTGAACGTACAGCTCTGCATCCTGCCAACATCCAGGCCAGTAGAACCGCTGCCGCAGCCTCCGCACTGTCTTGGAGTTTCCAAAGTGGCCGGCTCCAGCTGCCCCATGAACCCAACAGAGGACCTCTGGCTGCAAAGCATGGGGAACCAGGAGTTGCAGACGGTCGATCACATCGTCGTGGAGCTCCAGGCTGCCCCACTGAGAATAAAGCGTCTTGATCTCGGGCCCCTGGAAAGACACTGGGAAAACACGTGCTTGAGCATCCAGCCAGCCCCTCACCTTTGCCAGCACTCGATCGTTTGCCTGCTGTTGCCTCAACTGCTCAGTGGTAAATGGCTCCCCATCTCCACCGCTGTCACCAGGCCTTACTGCCGCAGATGAGGGCCCCATACCTCGTTCTTCCTAGCGACTGCAGTACCGACATTCGTCAGCTAAGCATGGACGTCTGGAGAGGGCGTCAGCGTTAGCATGCTGCCGCCCCAGTCGGTGCTGAACCTCGAAGTCGTACTCCTGGAGGATCTCCAGCCATCTTGCTACCTGACCCTCTGGCTGGCGGAAGTTCAGCATCCAGGTGAGGCTAGCGTGGTCGGTCCTCAGTGTGAACCTGGTGCCCAGGAGGTAGGGCCTGAAGTGACGGACCGCCAGGACCACAGCTAGCAACTCCCGCCGGGTGACGCAGTAGTTTCTTTCTAGGCTGCAGCTATAGTAGGCCACAACTCGCTCTCCATTCTCCCCTTTCTGGGAGAGTACAGCCCCAACCCCCACATTACTGGCATCGGTGTCCACAAGGAATGGTTGGTTGGAGTCAGGGTAGACCAGGACAGGAGCATCGATGAGAGCGGCTTTTAGCTGCTGGAAGGCCGCTGCGCAGTCCTCAGACCACACAAACCGCCGGCCCTTGTTTGTCAACTGATGTAAGGGGCTGGCGATGGTTGCAAAGTCTCTGACGAATCTCCTGTAATAGGAGGCCAGGCCCAAGAAGCTCCGCAGCTCAGTGATGTTGGTTGGTGGGGGCCAGTCCCTCACCGCGGCCACCTTTGTTGGGTCGGTAGCCACCCCGCTCTCGCTAACCACGTGCCCCAGAAACTCTGTCTGGCGGGTGAGCAGGTTACACTTGGCCGGGTTCAACCGCAACCCGGCGCTACGGATGGTTGTCAGAACCTCCCGTAAGTTGTGAACAGCCTGGTCAAAGTCTCTGGCATGGACCAACAGATCGTCCAAATAAACCACACAGCAGGTGCGGGGAATGTCATTTTTGCATTTTTGCAAAAATGTCCAAAAAAATCTCTCAAAAGGCATTGTAACTGCTCCCACTGCGGCACACTCCGATGCTCACTGCTTCGCTGCCCCGTGAATGGAGCGTGCGGTGGTAGTGACTGGGAGGCACTGGTCTGAGCTACAATACTTCCCCGTGGCTCCCACTGAGTCTCTGCAGCTCTTGTGTGACGGCTTGGGGCGACAGCTGCAGGCCGGCGGCTTCTCCATGACGGCTCCGGCCCAACCGGAGTGGCACAGTCTCGTTACCGAGGCAGAGGGCGGCCCCCGACACATCGACACGTGCTCCCCAGTGAGCCAACAAGTCCAAGCCAACAATGCACTCATCTCTGATGTCGGCGAGCCAGAACTCGTGGCTCGTCTGGATCATCCCCACCACCACAGATAACAGCTTCTTCCCAGGCATTACTGTCCTTTCACCCGTGACGGTGAGCAGTTCGGTATTGGTGGGGGTCCAGTCCTCTGGAAGAGGACCGGCTGTTCCTGACAACAGTCCTTTTCGTAGCAAGCAAATGGTGGACCCCGTATCCACCAGGGCGCTGCAGGGCTGCCCGTCAATAACACAGTCCAGGTACAGTCCTCTGGCAAGCCCGCAG
This sequence comes from Mylopharyngodon piceus, assembly GCA_039654765.1. NCBI lineage: Eukaryota > Metazoa > Chordata > Actinopteri > Cypriniformes > Xenocyprididae > Mylopharyngodon > Mylopharyngodon piceus. Next base: position 15,268,073 of record CM077438.1, read on the forward strand.
CGCCCCACAGTAGGGCAGTCATTGTGGAGGGGTGCGAAGAACGGGGTGAGGGTCCCCTCACTGCCTCACTCCGAGGTCGTTTCCCAGGGGTGACGTTGCCCGGGGGCGAGGGCTCGGGGCGGGGCAGTCCCTGGCGAAATGCCCCGGTTCTCTGCAGCAGTAGCAGCAGTCTAGTCTCGTCCTCCGTCGGGGGGTCACTGCTGGTTGGACCTGGCTGACCTCCTCCTCCAACCGGGCCCCGTCCACCTCCCGTTCGGCTGCTCTCGTCAGCTGACGCTGGAGCAGAGATCGACCTGTCGCCGGCCCAGCCTGTAGCACCTGCTCAGCTCGCTCAGCCTTTCTCAGCTCCTCACTCTGATCGCGGGGTGACAACAGGCGGACATGTTGGCGGAGCCGCTCAGGTGTAAGGCCCCGCAGGAAACCGTAGAGGCTCAGCTCTTCCCTCGCTGTGGCCGGGAAGGTAGGGTAGCCCTTCCGGGCGTAAACTCGGATGTCGGCGGCAAAGGCGCCCACACTCTCTCCTTCACATCGACGTCGGTTAGTCAGCTCCTCCCTGCTCTGTTCTGCAGAGGTTCTCTGCCCGAAGCGGTGGTTGAGAGCAGTGGTGAGGGCCTGGAGATCACGCCGCTCTTCAGGGGACAGATCGATGAGGACCTGAAGCGCGGGACCCTCCAAGGTGAGGGCCAAGTGAGTCGCTGTCTCCTCGTGGCTCCACCATCGTGGAGAGTGGCCAGATCGACCTGTGCCAGGTAGGCCCATTGTATCATGGCAGCTTAGCAGGCGATCGTGCGAGGGAGCCCAGCCGGCCATGGATTTGGAGTGTTGGTGTGACAGCCGGTGGTTCGTTCTGCCCATGACTAGGAGAGCGGTACACTGCCTGGGGAACGCTGGCGCCATCAGGCCGTTGCGGAGCCCTGCTCCTCCGCGTCGTCTCATTCGTCAGACGTTCTAGCATGGTGCGGTTCTCTTGAATGGCACGCTTTAACTCACCTATACTTTGCTCCATACTGGTGTCTTCTAAACAACCTTTATTCCACTTCTGACACCACTGTAATAACTGGCAGTTCTTTAGTAAAGCGTGGGGCTAACCGGAGCTATACTAAGCTAGAATACTTGTACTATGCTAATTACTAGTACGAGCACTCGTGTCCTATACACCGCACGACCATGAGTGTCTCTATAGGCAGAACAAAACAGCAGGAGACAGTACTGTCTTTTCTCCTTTTTATTCTGAACACAGAATAAGAACTACACAGGCAAGGCCAGATCGCCAAGTCCCTCCCGTACACATCTCTCTCCATGATGGTGAGAGCCACACTTTTTATATAACCAGGCGGTAAATGAACCAAACCCACCCAAACTTACTTGAACATAAACACACATAACTTTGCTAAAGCAAAAACCAAACCATCTTGCTTAAATTACGCATAAATCAACTCAAAACAAACAAATACCCATAATGCAACCGGCTGCTGGTGTTGAATGCCGGGTCATTACAATATCAAACATTAGAACAGCGTATTTACGACTACTTACCAACATCTGGCACACGTGAACTGATGCCAAATATCGCAATGTGTTCTGAATGAGACTTCTTCAGCATGATTTCATACCAATAAAATTCGCAACAGTTTTTGACGCTAAAGATTTCCCATTGAAAGCAATGGAGTTCCCAGTTCGTCCAGAGAGTGACGCCGAGGGGCACTGTTGGCGTATTCCAAGTGACACTGGGGGCGCTTGACCATGCTTCAGTTTTTGACGCCTTGGGAGTGAGAACGGGTTGACATGCGTTGTGCTGCTCACGTGATCAGCTTTGGCAAATACTGAGCCGGCATTCGGACATAAACATAGAAGCCTTCACTGTGCTTACTGCGTCACCTGCGTAAGGATAATGACAGGGAAGAGAAGATATTGTTGAATAATATTGTTATTTTTGTTTTGTTTTTGCACACAAAAATGATTCTCGTCGCTTCATATAATTAAGGTTGAACCACTGCAGTCATGTCGACTGTTTTAACGATGTGTTTAGTACCTTTCTGGACATGTTAATTATATTGCTGCCTATGGATGAGTCATATACCTCTTGGATTTCATCAAAAATATCTTAATTTGTGTTCCGAAGAAGAAAGAAGGTCTTACGGGTGTGGAACGACATGAGGGTGAGTAATTAATGACAGCATTTTCATTTTTGGGTGATGGTGGATCCAAAATGGTCAATATTCATATTCATGCATTTTTATTCATATTTTATGTTAATCATTTATGGCTTATGATTTATCAATATTACTTTTGATTTCATATATTCATGTACTCCTACTCCATATATTAATTCTCATCATCTTTTCAAGTATTTATTCTTTAATGTACTCCTTTATGGTTATTCTTCTTATGTATGCTTACTATATTCAATTGTTCTTCAAAGTGTTCCAATGTGACAGGTCATGTTGACACGTTTGTGGTTAGATATTGGACGCCTGCCAAGTACTGCAGAAGCGATGGTGTTTTCAGAATTAGTTGTTCATTTGAATTTGATGTACCTTTTATATCAAAATATGTCTGTTTCCATTTCTTCAGACATGTGATAATGTAAGATCTGCAGAATTCCCTTAAGGGTGTCAAAACAACCCCTATATCTATTTTCATCTATTTTTTTACATTTGACCAGTCTATGACATAATGGATAAATCCATTTGACCTTTTTTTATTAGACCAAAACATAAGTTTGAGTGGGATGTAAGTTTCCCTATGCTAATGGTATAAAACGGACTGGGTCTTTGATAGTTTAGCTTTTTCTTTGCTTTTCTTTACTTCTTTGCTCTTTTTGCTTCTCGCATCTCTTTTGCATCGTCTGCTTCTGCTTCTTCTCTTCTATCTCTCATTTCATTCTGCAAATGTCTTAATTTTGTTCCTTCTTTCTGTATGTTCTTCATCTTTATCTATTAGAAACCATACTCTGGATTTTATTATTAACTATTAATTACTTAATGAATTTGTTTGTCTCTATAATTTTTAATTAATAAATTTGGTATTCCTTATTCAAATTTGATCTCTGACATAATCATTGCTGGACTGCCTGCATCTCATTATCTCAAGTTTTTGCATCAGTTTTGGTGTTTCCGCCCGGTTCTTCACGACCCGTCGCTTCTGATGATGCTCGGCAAGGTTTAAAGTAGAGGTGAGTAATATCCCAGGGCTTATAACATAACGAAAATATAACTAGGCCTAGACTACTTGTTCTGAACAGGTGTTGTCAGTGAACAAGCTGTAAAACTGTTGGCTAAGTTACAGACACTCATGAAAAACTGATGTTGATTATCTGGGAAACATTCTCTAACAGCAGTCAAGTTGTCATTGTTTGTGTCAAACAAGTTGTGAATTTGTTGTAACATTAAAACAGGAGATCATGATTTATTCTGTGCTCAAAGTGATGCTCGGAGCTCCAGTGGTTTCCTCTGTGGGTGAACGAGGATGATGGTGAACAATTCCAGGATATGCTTTTTTTTCATTGGTTGTTGCGTTAAATCTTACCCAGATACAATAGTGCTATTTTCTGATTGGCTATTGTGTAGCCTCTTTCTTTTTTTTTGATTGGCTGATAAGTGGCAGGCCCGACTAAGAACTCCAGGGGAGACGTGCTTGATTCCTGCCCGATTCCATAGAGAGAGCGGCGCGGCCAGATACATTTTGGGCGCTGCGGCATATTAAATATATGATAAATAGTTGTTCTGCGTGAGAAATATAATATGTGGCGGGAGTGTGTGACAAAAGACCGAAATGAGTGACTGTCACGCTCAATGCGTGACACTTGAGAGCCCTGATATCCTCTGTTTCTGGTCTACTGTTTTCAGATTGCTTGAACCTTGAAGCGTGTCCTCCAGTGGATGTGGGTCTTTCAATTTGGCTGCAGACAAAGAAAGAACCCCGAGTCCAGGGCCGCTGCCGATGTTATGAATATCAGATAATTAATATTCTTGAGTATTCTGTAAAGTCTCTTAAGGTCTTCGGAATATTGAATCATTGAATTATTCTGGTGATTTCGGGGTTAATCGGCAGAAGTGCATAAAAGTTCAGAGAGCTCTCTGTGGTGCGGAGGTGACTTGAATTAGACATTGATGATCTATCTTGTTAATCCCGGTTTGCGGGTAAGACTGGTTTAGACATTAAGAGTCCCTTGGTCAATCCGTTAGTTAGGTGGACGCTTCTGTTAAGGGCTCAGCAATCACGATAACAGGAAACTGGCCTTGCTTGATTATTAAATTGAGATCCAGAGGTCAATAATATATTAATAATTGATGTTTAAGATTAAAACCAAGAGAAATTTGAAATTTGTCTAAATCCAGAAAGCAGAAATTTAAATTGTGCAAATTTGTAGGATTTATTGTATCTATATAAAAAAATTAACTCTGAGTTTAGCCACATATTTTGAATTTCTTTGTCTGAGTGCTTTATCTAATGGATGAAGTTATACCTCGGTCATGACCTATTCTATTGTATAGTGAAGTCCTTGCAAGGCACTAAAAAAAATAACTTTTTAAATTTCCTACATAAATCGATCTTGTCAGAATGGGTGTCAAAGCAGAGCAGTACATCAGCAATTATTTTTGTACGTGGATGTCCGTCTCATAAAGGAGATTGGATTGGATTGTAAAAAGGCTTACAAATTCAGCTAATGGCTATTTGCCACTATTTCCTCCAAGTCACTTTGATGAGGTGAAGTTAGTTTTAAACCAAATTCCTGTTCTGCTCTGTTCTGCGCAGCTGGGTTAGATCGAGTGTGCTGCTATCTTTAAAGTATTGTGTTCCAAATTTGTTGTGATACGATATGTACAACTGTATTTAGATAATTCTGCTGAATAGTTTTTTTATTATTTCATTTATGCATTGTCTCAGATAGTTTAAAGGTTAAAGAACATACTTTATACATGAAATGTGGGAGCTCATTAAAAAGAAAAATTAATAAATAGTACAATATTAACTGAATGAAGCAAAGATATAGTTTATTATATCCTGTTATCTGTCATCTGAAGACGTCTGAAATATGTATTCATAATCCCTGGTAGACAGCTTGAAATTTGATCTATTGTAGAGATTTTAGTATGTGTTAACGGAAATAACTTTTGCATTGTGTTGAATGAGAACAAGATTGAGTGACTAAGTTAAACAAAATTAAATTGATTTAAGTGAAGAAAGAAAATTTTTATTTTATTTTGATTCTGATGTATTTGTGAGGATTATTTATAATATGTTCAGATAATGAAGAATAGTTTAGTTTGCTCTTTCCTGCATTTTGCAAAGAAGAACTTGCTTGCTTTTTCCGCAAAGAAGAACTTGCTTTATTAAAATAAAATACAGAACTACTGTTGTCAATTGGATGAGACTCCTAAAATTAAGGAAAAGCAGAGCAGATTGCTCATATACAATTGTGATGACAATTTATGTGGGGTCAATTTGATTTATGTCATTCTCTGAGTGTTCAATTTCCAGAAGAGGCTTTCCCAACACAAACAAGAGCGAATGGACTGTGCATGCCAGTGGGGGAAAGAGACTTAAAGACACAGGCTGCAGAGCAACACAGGCATTGGTTGATGGGCCTTCAGCTCACCCCTGAAAGAGGAAGCTGACACTTCTGAGGGCTGACAATGAAAAGACTGAGTTAATGCAGAAACAACAATGGAAACAACCTGCCATGAGATGCAGAGAGAGAAAGACAACTGCATTCAGAGTCAACCTTATGCTCCACCTGGTCCTCATCACAGACTGAGAGACCCAACACACTGGATGAAGAGAGACACCAAAACAGCCAAACAGGCTCAACTGACTGAGGATACAAGTGGGGGACTTCCATCTCTTCCTTTGTGTGTGTGCAGGTACTGCATATACAGTGATCACTACAGAGAATGCCTCAAAATTGGACTTGTCATCACAACTTACAAATTGGTAATTCTCTGGTCTCATAGCAGTTCTTTATTTTGTTAACCTACTGCACTTTTCTTTCAATAAGCACCAGTCCAACCCTTTATGAAATGGAAGTTAAGTGTTTGCTTGACTCACGTTCAGTTAAAACTGGGTCTGGACTTAGAGGACATTGCATTCACTAACTAGGAGTAATGCTGTGCAATGAAGAGAGTTTAGACTCTGCTCTAAGGACAGACATTTATGTTACAGAGTTCTCTTAAACAGAATATGGATGGTAAAGCTATGATATTAGTCACTCCATCTTGGTTAATAGATATTTATGTTTTTATTATAAGGAAAATTCCAAAACTGCAAAATCATTATATCACAAATGCTGTCTTTACCAGAGATTATGATTATGGTTGGCCATGGATCCAAAATTATGAGATCTCCAGTTTTTTTTTTTTATTAGGACAGCTCATGAGCAACAGCAAAAAGGATATTTTTTTTTATAATACAGATGAATGATAAAATATATTTAAGAAATTGGTTCTCTTAACTGTCGCATGCCTAGGCCTAAAAGAATATTTCTTCAAAATTGGTGTTTGTTACCACGGTGTTAAAATCAATTCTATTGCGACTGACGTTGTCTGACTAAATCCTTCAAAAAAAAAAACTTAGACACTGTTGCACGGGGAATGCCACAGTGCCTATGTTTCGTAATTTATGACATCATCGAAAGAGTTTTATTCGATTCAACTTGATGGTATTCCACCCTTAACAATATACATTCCCCAATTCCCCATTCAGTTCACTGTTTGCAGAGGCAGTGACAAAACAAAAAAAAATGATACTCTGGCAAGAGACAGAAAAAGTGTGAAAGCGTGTGAGTGTGTGTGTGTGAGTGATGGTGCACCAAGGTAGACAAAATGCCATAAACAGCTGTATTCAAATTTTCTAAAATGGGCACATTATGTGGATTATGCCTAATAAAAATAATGGTCATGGATGAATTTGGCTAACAATCCTGACCTGGGTTATTGTGGCAGAAAGAAACAATGCCACACCTGCGCAGCTTGTCCTGTTTACCCCACACCTAACTTTTCTTTTCTTTTCAGTATGTCATGATGGATTCCACTGAATGGAACTGATTCTGTTCTAAATGTCTAAAATATTGTCTTGTGATTGTTAACATGTTGAAAGTGGGATGAGTGTTATCCAGGTTGAAAAATCGATATTACTGGGTAAAAACAAGAAATGATTTAATGATAATGGACTTATTTAAACCAACAAAGAAAATCATATAAAATCAAATTATGTATGATACTGCCAGATCGGGGTATATCATGGGTTCAAGCCCTGAACAGCCCTGGATAGCCCTCAAACCAAATGAAATTTCACAGGTTGTGTTATCCCAAGGTGGACTGGACTGGACTGGGTGATGTGTAAATATATGTTGTTTCTAACAAAAGCATTTCAAGGTTTTCATTCACAGGTCAAAGCCGTGCTGTCAATATTGAGGAAATTCATCCTACTGGGTGCTGATGTATTGTTAACTGTATGAAAAACGACAATGTTGTTGTTTTGTTTTGTTCTTGTTGTTTTTTTATCCTGTGTCCATGTCTGTGTCCGTCTTCTCCATGTCTACATCTATCATCTATCATATCTAGGTACGGTACGAGTAGATGCACTCAGGAGATTACGTGTGGTATATTCATCGAACCAGTTTGCTTTTCTGTGTGACGCCTGATTGTGCCCACTGGAAAGAAGAGTCCCTTAGGGGGACCCACGAGGAGAATGAGCAGACTCAACTGGTGGCTTAAAAGCCCGCTGTTTGCTCCAACTGATCAAGAGCATCCCAGAACCAAGGAAGGATCGACGAGCACCTCAGTGCTAAGCAGCACAAGGGGAATGCGACAGAGAGACTGATTACATCATCCTAATGATGAAGCACAGAATGAAGAGATTGAGACTTTGAGGAATTGAGTTGTTTAGATTTATCAAAGGATTTATTTTGTCTATTTGTTTGATATATCTGATAGTTATGTTATTTTACTTAGTTCAAGTAATGGGGTCTAGTATTGATATTGATTTCACAATTCAATTTGCTAGATTAATTTGACTCTTAATCTTGGTACATTACCATCACAGGCTAAAATTTAAGATGAGTGGAAGAAATTTGACCACACCTTTATCCACCTGACAGTTGCGGTAAGTCCTCAACCCAGCAAAAGTCCAGGGGACGTTCGGGGTCGGGTACTTTTAGTGGCCCTCGTCGGACCAGCCTGGTGAAGGCTTCCAGTCAATATTCTATGCAGTTAGCTGGGGTTAGAGAGGTACCCGTAGTTTCATTTATATTTGATGCTTTTTATATCTCATTCGTTCTGTATCCATTTTGTATCTTTTAAAATTTTGTAATGAGTCTATCAAGACTCAAGTGGGGGATTGGTGGATCCAAAATGGTCAATATTCATATTCATGCATTTTTATTCATATTTTATGTTAATCATTTATGGCTTATGATTTACCAATATTACTTTTGATTTCATATATTCATGTACTCCTACTCCATATATTAATCCTCATCATCTTTTCAAGTATTTATTCTTTAATGTACTCCTTTATGGTTATTCTTCTTATGTATGCTTACTATATTCAATTGTTCTTCAAAGTGTTCCAATGTGACAGGTCATGTTGACACGTTTGTGGTTAGATATTGGACGCCTGCCAAGTACTGCAGAAGCGATGGTGTTTTCAGAATTAGTTGTTCATTTGAATTTGATGTACCTTTTATATCAAAATATGTCTGTTTCCATTTCTTCAGACATGTGATGATGTAAGATCTGCAGAATTCCCTTAAGGGTGTCAAAACAACCCCTATATCTATTTTCATCTATTTTTTTTACATTTGACCAGTCTATGACATAATGGATAAATCCATTTGACCTTTTTTTATTAGACCAAAACAAGTTTGAGTGGGATGTAAGTTTCCCTATGCTAATGGTATAAAACGGACTGGGTCTTTGATAGTTTAGCTTTTTCTTTGCTTTTCTTTACTTCTTTGCTCTTTTTGCTTCTCGCATCTCTTTTGCATCGTCTGCTTCTGCTTCTTCTCTTCTATCTCTCATTTCATTCTGCAAATGTCTTAATTTTGTTCCTTCTTTCTGTATATTCTTCATCTTCATCTATTAGATACTATACTCTGGATTTTATTATTAACTATTAATTACTTAATGAATTTGTTTGTCTCTATAATTTTTAATTAATAAATTTGGTATTCCTTATTCAAATTTGATCTCTGAAATAATCATTGCTGGACTGCCTGCATCTCATTATTTCAAGTTTTTGCATCAGGTGAACTAACTCTTTAACACCCCCACTTGCTCTTATACTGTACAATACTGTATACAATTATAAGTCAAGTCAAGTCCCCTTTATTTTTACAATGCAGATTGGGGTCTCTTCCCCCAAAAATGGGAGTGACAGTTAAGGGGTTACTCTTTATTTAACAGATGTGACCGGACAACAGATATTCCTTGGACCACTTTTTATTCTGGATGAATAAAAAGAAAAATTAATGAAAAAAGTCAATCCGTGGCCTTCACGGTTTTGGCATTGACCTTTCCCCAGCCACACTTACCGCAAACTGACTTCATATTACAATTTTCAAATAAACTGCATATGATTATATCAACAATGTTTAACATTTTTCTCTATATAAAACATAAAACATGAATTCAAAACAACAATATTAACAGAAATATTGATAGAAAACAAACCTGGATGAATAAAAAGGAAAATTAATGAAAAAAGTCAATCCGTGGCCTTCACAGTTTTGGCATTGACCTGCCAGTCAAAACAGATCATTTTAGCCACGGATCTTTAACGAACACTCATACCAAACACTCAAAACAAACATACTTAATGTTACACAAAAATATATATTAAATCACAAGAAACTAACTCATTTTAAGCTTTTAAGTGAGAGCTCGAGCGGAACTCACCTTTCCCCAGCAGCGCTTACCGCGAACTGAAGGAAAGCAACCGGAACTTAATGAACATGTAAGCATAGAAAACCGCTCCAATAACAGAAATCAATATTAAAAGAATTGCCAAAATACAAAATAATTATGTAAATATAAAACAATTGATAAAGGGAGAGATTTTGTGTGAAATTAATAAATTGATATAACATCTGTTACACAGACAAAAGTACAAATAAAAGATTTTTGATGTTTCCACAGACCAAATAAATTGTATTTTGTAAATATAAACACATTTTGATTTTGATGGCTGCAACACAGTTCAAAAAAGTTGGGACAGGCAGTGTAGGGCAAAGCAGGAGATCTCCGTTGAATGTGCGTGACCTTCGAGTCCTCAGATAGCATTGCAAAAGAAACCATCATGCTTCTGTGTTATAAATTGCCACATGGGCTCGGGAGTACTTTGAAAAACAGTTGTCACTTAACAGTCTGCTGCTGCATAAAGAAATACAGCTTGAATCTTGTTGCACAAGGAGAAAGCTTTACATAAATTCTATGCAGAGATGCCGGCAAGTTCTCGGGGCCGATCTCATCTCAGATGGTCTAAAAGACAGTGGAAATGTGTGCTGTGGTCAGATGAGTCCATGTTTTTGGTAAAACAGACATCAAGTTCTCAGTCCCAAGGACGAAAGGGACCATCCAGACTTTCGTCAGAGACAGGTGGGGTTCATGGTTCATGGTGGGGGTACATCAGTGCAAATGACATGGGTGACATGTTTGAAATCACTGACGTGAAGGTGTATATTGGGATTCTACAGAGACATACTGCCAGTGATTCAGTGATTCAGGATAAGACAAAAACACGGTTTGGAAAATAAATTCATGACGTATTCGCTCATTATATAATTTTTGTAAATTTTGAACACACAAAAAAAGTTGCAGACAGCAGCTTTAAGTTGGTCAATGAAAAAATTGGAAATCTTTTCTTTGTACATTTGTCAGTTAAATAAAGGTTAAAGAGAATTAACAAAGCACAGATTCTTGATTTTTTTGTATTTTACAAAATGTTCCAACTTTTCTGAAAATGGAGTTGTACAACATAAATTGTTACATAACAGCTTTAAAAGAAATAAAAACTGAATTAAAGAATTAAAGACAGCTCTTGTGTTTTGTAGATTCTTCTACAAGAATTTGAGTTTTTTTCTCACCAGATCTCTTGATCGTTCTCCATTAATGAGAATTGGCAGTGCTGAGTAGATGGTGCTGTTTTATTTATTTTTTATACAGTTTGCTGTTTGACAAAATTGCAGTTTTTATACATTTACGTACAGATAAATGATAATATAATAGATATATGATAGATACATGATAATAATAGCCCATTTCTAAAACATCTGGACATTTTTGAGACATTTTACTTCCCATTATTCTCATTTGTTGACACATGATCAGTGAATCTTTCCTAATAAATAAGTTGTAAAATTACAGGTGTGTTATAATTTTTAATTTTATTCTAAACTCCATATTTAAATGTATTGTTTTGATTTGTCTGTTTTTAGATAGACCCTTCATTGAAACAAATCACTATTTCACAGACCAAAAACAAGATTTTCAGCATCCAATATCAATAATAGAGAGAGACTGTTTTCATTTAAAACACACACAAAAAAAATATAAAATACATTTATGTGGCAGGATAGTCACAAAATTATAGGCTATACAGCTTTACGTCACTTCCAGATACCTATGGACACGCCGACATGGATCAGAGTAGACAGAATTTGAAGCACTAGCTGACAAGACTTCTTCCAAACGCACCTTATAAGGTAAAAACAACAACAACAATTATTATTTATTATCATCTACATAGATGGTCTAAAACTAAAGAATTTTGTGATTAGTAATCAATTTAAACATTTAGGATAGATTTAGGAAACTATACGTATAAAACACCTGTTCCCCTTCATTATTGACATTCATAAGACACGTCCAGGTATTTAAAAGTCCCAAAACAAGGATCAGCGAAAACTGAGTTCACTGCAGGAACAGAACAGCTCTTACTTCCATCACACCTGATTCATGGACAGACAATGACAAGTACATTTAAGAATATACTAAGGACAAAAGAATTATATTATTCTTGCTCTTGTAAAATTATGCATAAAATGAAATCATAAACATAAAATTTCCTTAGCTATGTAAATCTTACCGAACGGACATTATATGGAGGGATGTTTCTTGGAAACATTGTATATTCATGGTCCATTGTGATTCAGTAGCACATGTTCTGCGATCAGTTCGCCCATAGTTGGCATTAATGATCCGTACTGATCCCAAATCTGACACATGTATAAAAAAAAAAAAAAAAAAAAAAAAAAAAAAAAAAAAAAAAATCATTAGACTTGTGGTAAAGTTTAAGCATACTGCACGTGGTTGAAGAGGGTCCCCTCCTGATCCTGTTCCCCTCTTTTCTCTTCCATTGCTTTCTGTCTCTCTCATACTGTCCTATTTTGGCACAAATGACCAAAAATATAACTTAAAATTACTGAATTACTCACGACATCTGAGGTTAGCCGATTGTCCTTCACAGGCAATTATCCTTTTCGCTTCTACACCTGCAGAGAGGAAACATGCGAGAGGATAAAATTACTTGAAATAAAGTAATATTCTCCTGTATTAGAAAGTCTTTTTTATTTAATAAGACTGAACATTATACATTAGTCAACTGCAATTCTTACCATGTTGACACAGTACGAGCAGAACTGAAAGTCATAATCAAATAGAAACAAATTAAAACATTGAAATGAACATTTGAAATCTTGCAAGTTGCAAGAATTGGTTCTAAATCAGTACTTACAAATGATCCAGCTTAGCTTTTGCACCAGCATGTTGAATGTGTGAACAGAAGGAAAATTCTAGAATTCTCTTAAGGAGACACATGTGCACACGGTATTTATAACAAACACAGTTTTATAACAAACTCATCATCATCATCTGTTTACTGTAGATAACAAATGCAGAAATGGGAGTTTCGAAACAATCAAGATTCTAAAAAATAAGCACTCCGTTTTTTCTTGCCATCTAATGATTGCATGAACTTGCTGCAATAAAGCCAGGTCACTTTTTTTCTAGTGTTTTACACAATACAGATTGTTTCAAAGCAGCTTCACAGTATAATAAAGAGGAAAATATCAGAATCAATTGTGAAAACTTCTTCAAATATAAGAGAAATTCAAATTAAAGCAGCACTAAAAAGACAATAGTGCCATTATTCCGCTCAAATCACTTCAGTTTGGTTCAGTTCAATTCAATAACTGCCTAAAGTTCATCAATTTTGAAACAAGTTCAGTTCAGTAACTTGTATATCGAATGTTTTTTCCTTTCATGTTTGGTATCATTTTAAAGGTCTCAGTGCGATTGGTAAAATGGTCTCAATTTCACAGCAGTCACTGGTATTATGAAGAAGAAAACTAAGGAGAATTCTGTCCTCTTTTTTGGTGGTGTCTCTTGTGAAAACCCACTCCTCTCACCCCAAAACAGATGTTGGTGTAGTAAATATTTATAATCCTTTTGTTCTGGCCTGAGTATATAAGGTAAAGTGCAAAGCAGCCATGTGGGATCTTCTGTAGCCAGAAGCCCCCATACAGAGATGGGCGAATGTCTGAAGACATTCACACATCACTGTGTGTATATGCATTTCTTTGAATAATTGATGTTATGCATTTATTATTTCTGAATTGGCTTCTAATTGTCTAACTGTAATGTAATTGGCATGATACATTTTTACTTGAATAAAATGTTATATTTGGTTTATTCTGTATTATTCTTAATTCGTTATTTCTAGTAGATTAAAGCGAAGGTATTACCGCAAATCTGTGTTCAGGATTGATCATACGGAAGGTTTAATAGATGGAGCATAGGGCACATCAATTAAGTCCATTTTGATTTCTGACTATCACTGCCTTAAATAAGTTGCAGTTTTCGTAAATATATAAAAACTATGCTTTTTGTTACGAGTAAGCAGAGCGCGACCGACTTAAAGGTAGATATTTACCCTGCATCCAATGTTTAAGGTCAGAACTGACAAGTTTGTGTCCGGGAAGAGCACTCAGTCGGCCGACGTGACTTTTTTAAAGCGATACCGGGACCGCAGTGAACGAATAATTGAAGATATAAGGTAATCAGAATAATCAAAAATCTAAATTAATGCATAACCAAGGATTAATTTCTAATTGCTAACACAACCTAAGAGTAAATGAATTTGAAATTGGAGTCAGATTAAACGAGGGAAATTAAGTGATCTTCACAGAGGCGCTGAAAAGGCATACACGCGTTAACCTTCGCCCAGGCCGTCGGATTCCGTTTTTGGGCCAATGGGGGGTTCCTTACAAAAGCATCTCTATGGAAGATGTTGGCGCAGCCATTTGCGTGAGCGATAACTGGTAAATTTGATTAAACTATACTGAGGAAAAACACACACACAACTCTGTATTCTCTGTCAAACTGGAACCTTTTTTTAATATTGTCATATATCCATTTATGGATAACAGGGTCACATACACACTTATTACAAACGTTAACACCCCCACTTGCTCTCATACTGTACTATACTGTTTACAATTATAAGTCAATTCAAGTCACCTTTTGTTTATATAGCGCTTTTTACAATGCAGATTGTGTCAAAGCAGCTTTACAGTGATAACAGGAAAGATATAATTTTGGCTACACAGCAGCTCTAGAAGAAAATGGTGTCATTGTCCAGCTTAAGTAAGTTCAGTATTGATTCATTCCATTGTAAAAAATCATTAGTTATTAATTTAGTTAATTTATCTATACAGCAGCTCTGGAGAAAACAGTGATGTCAGTCAAAATATTTAATCCAGTTCCATCTGGTTAAAGGTCGGATTCATCACGCCGGTATGGAAACGGTTTTGTTGGGGATCTGCGCCACTGGCTGTCATGTCTATGAGGCCTTCCGAGGGGATGGTCTTAGTTGACAGAATTTAGCTGACATTTGCAGGGATGTGTTGTGTTCGTGTTTAGGCACAGGTCCTCCTTCTGATTTGGATATGGCCCGGATCCGGCTGACTACGGTAAACCTCGGGATAAACAGAGAGACTAATATCAGCGTAGATGCCACTCTTCTTATGATGTAACGAGTACATCAGGTGTTATAGGAAGTGTACCTGGTTCTGGCTGACCTAATTTATGCAGTCTAACACCATCACTCTGTCCGAAATCATATACTTCCCTACTACATAGTGTGCGAAAAACAGTACGCCAACAGAGTAGTATGTCTGAATACATAGTATTCGAAATACAGTAGGTAAAAAGTACCTGAATGACCTACTACTGCCGGTGAGATTCTGAAGTGCGCATTGGTTGGACACTTTACTATCTCACTGGAGAGGATTTATGAAAGGAAGTGAAGTGATGCTGGTAGGTCATGTGACAGTAACAACATGGTGGATTTAGTACATCCGAATTTTATTCATACTGCCTATATTCATACTTTATAGAACATACTTTTTTAACGGTCGCATAGTAAGTTCAAATTCAAATGTAGTACCTACTCAGACAGTATGCGATTTCGGACGTACTGCGTGTCTATAGAACTCATTATAATCAGTGATGCTGTCTTCACTGGATGCGGCGCGACACGGCATGACACTACAAATTCTCGACGGTAAACTGATGCCCTGTTCTATTTTTGATGTAGCCTATACTTCAAATGCTCGTGCTACTTCTGATACAAAGGACAAATGGATTTGTCACATCCGGTGTGGACATCTTCAGTGTTGGGCAGTAGCGTCGCTACAAGTAGTGACGTTACTAGTTTAACTACATTTCTCAATAGCGTGGTGGTAGCGTCACTGTTTTCTGAATCATATAGCTTTTCAGTAGCGAAGCTCTTTTGTTGATCCAGTAGTGCGGTAGTGTCCACACAAGCTACATTTTCCCGAGCATTTCTGAAGCTCAAATCGGAAATACAATTGCTAAGGGTCACTGATCCTGGATCAGTAAGCCGACAGAAGTTCTTCTGTAATTAACTTACAGTTTGTCCTGCAAAATCGGTGTTGGCGATATGAAACTCTCAGTCGCCAGATGGCCAGTAACGTTTTTATGAATTCTGACAATGCAATGTTGTGGGAACATGAACGTGAACAACGTGCTGTACAGGTGACGGTCAGTGCTGGCGTTGTGTTACGCCTCTGCAATCACCATTTGTTGGCAGTAGATAACAAAAGAGGAAATTAGAGTTACAGTTCATAATCTATTAAATGTTGAAACCATAAGGATCACAGCATGATTCTACAAAAGAACACTTCTTCTTTCTACTTCTTACTGTTACAATACAGACAGGTCAGAGACGGAAGATCAGGAATAGTGATACTGTCCTTTGTGTTTTGCAGAGTGAAGATCCAAGTGGCAGTTGTAGAGTTGAGACGTTGGAGGGTGACGACACACACACACACACGGAGAACACAGGAGGTATCTTGGAGACACTGGAGACAGGTAAGTATAACACTGGAAGTCCTTGAGGTAAGCATGGAGGTAAGTCCTTAATGCGAACGAGACCGGACGGTGACTGTGTGTGTGTGAGTGTCTTTTATGTGCCAGTTGATTGGAGTGCTGATGAGGTGCAGGTGTGTGTGATCAGTACTCTGGTGAGGGAGCGAGTTGTGATTGGATGGTGCTGGAGCCTGGCGTGTCTGTGACAGTACCCCCCCCCTCCACGGCCCGCTCCTGAGGGCCGAGGACTCCGACGTCGTGGTGGTCGTCCTCTTCCACGAGGGGCAGGTCTGTTGGGATGAGCAGCGTGGAAGGTGTCCAGCAGGTTCGGGTCAAGTATGTCGTTGCGTGGAACCCATGAGCGTTCCTCGGGACCATAACCTTCCCAGTCCACAAGGTACTCGAGCTGACCACCATGGCGCCGGGAGTCCAAGATTTCATGAACCTCGTAGGCAGCACCGTCGTCCAGGATGAGTGGAAGGGGGGGTTCGGCTGCGGCTACGCCAGGCTCTGTGGAGAGAGGAACAGAAGGGTGGTGAGGTTTCAGGAGTGACACAGGAATGTGGGGTGAATGCGATACTCAGGAGGGAGTTGAAGCTTGTAAGTGACCGGGTTGATCTGCTCCGTGATGGTGAATGGGCCAATGAACCTGGGACTCAGCTTACGGCATGGTAGACGCAGTCGGATGTCTCTGGTTGACAGCCAGACCTTCTGTGCTGGAGCTTCGGAGCGGTGAAGGTCTGCTGTCATCCGACGTCTACGTAGAGCACGTTGTAGTTGATGGTGGGCTGAGTCCCAGACCCTCTCGCTCTCTCGGAACCAGTGGTCGATAGATGGTACGTCCGAGGGTTCCCCTGACCAGGGGAACAGTGGGGGTTGATAACCGAGCACGCACTGGAAAGGTGTGAGTCCGGTAGATGGTTGTCGTAGGGAGTTTTGTGCGTACTCGGCCCAACCCAGGTACTGGTTCCAAGAGTCCTGGTGGCCGTGACAGAAGGTACGAAGGAAGCGACCGATCTCCTGAATCTTCCTCTCCGTCTGCCCGTTCGACTGCGGATGGTATCCCGATGATAGGCTGACGGTCACACCTAGGAGTGAGAAGAATGCTCTCCAGACCCGAGAGATGAATTGAGGTCCTCTGTCCGACACAATGTCCTCTGTGAAGGCTTCCTTGAGAGTGTTGAAGGCTTCCGTGGCAGCTGGTGTCCAGGACAGAGACTTGGGCTTATGTCGGAGGAGGCTTGTAAATGGGCTGGTGATGGAGCTGTAATCCCGGATGAAGCAACGGTAGAAGTTGGCGAAGCCAAGGAAGCCTTGGAGTTCCTTTATGGTAGTGGGTGTTGGCCAGTTCCTGATGGCATCCACCTTCCCCTCGTCCATCCGGATGCCACTGCTGTCGATATTATAGCCAAGGAACTGCACTGAGGGCTGATGGAAAGAGCACTTTTCGGCTTTCAGGTAGAGCTGGAACTCCCTCAGGCATTTCAGGACCTCCGCAATGTGGTGGCGATGTTCGGCCATGCTCCAGGAGTAAATCAGAATGTCATCGATGTAGACCAAGACGAACTTGTGGAGAAACTCCCGGAGCACCTCATGTATGAAGTCCTGGAATACGGAGGGGGCAGTGACCAGGCCATACGGCATCACGAGGTACTCGTAGTGTCCAGTAGGTGTCACGAAGGCGGTCTTCCACTCGTCCCCCTCACGTATCCGGATGAGGTTATACACGCTGCGGAGGTCCAACTTGGTGAAGACAGTGGCACCACGGAGATGTTCCAGGGCCGCTGGGATGAGAGGAAGAGGATACCTGAACTTGACAGTGATGTTGTTGAGAGACCGGTAGTCTATACATGGCCGCAAGCCTCCGTCCTTTTTTGCCACGAAGAAGAAGCTAGAAGCAGCAGGGGAAGTTGATGGACGGATGTAGCCTTGAGCCAGAGCCTCCTCGATGTACTCTTCCATGGCCTTCTCCTCCGGGATGGAAAGGGGGTAGATTTTTCCCCTTGGCACTGACTCACTCGGAAGCAGATCGATGGCGCAGTCCCATGGCCGGTGTGGAGGCAGCTTGGAGGCTCTTTTAGGGCAGAAAACATCACTGAAGGGGGCGTAACACGATGGTATATCCACTGAACGTTTTTCAATCGGACTCTCGATGGATGTTGCACAGACAGAGAGGTGTTCAGGACGCGGAGATACTGTCCTTTGTGTTTTGCAGAGTGAAGATCCAAGTGGCAGTTGTAGAGTTGAGACGTTGGAGGATGACCACACACACACACACACACACACACACACACACACACACACACACACACACACACACACACACACACACACACGGAGAACACAGGAGGTATCTTGGAGACGCTGGAGACAGGTAAGTATAACACTGGAAGTCCTTGAGGTAAGCATGGAGGTAAGTCCTTAATGCAAACAAGACCGGACGGTGACTGTGTGTGTGTGACTGTCTTTTATGTGCCAGTTGATTGGAGTGCTGATGAGGTGCAGGTGTGTGTGATCAGTACTCTGGTGAGGAAGTGCGTTGTGATTGGATGGTGCTGGAGCCTGGTGTGTCTGTGACACTTACATGGATAAGCTACAATATTAGAATAAAAACTTAATTCATTAATTGCATTACAAACACCACACATTAAACTTCCAGGTTGAATTAATCACATGATGAACAACATATTCTCACGTGTGCTAACATAATACAAACCCCATTTCCAGAAAAGTTGGGACATTGTAAAACACAATAAAACCACAATCTGTGATTTGTTAATTCTCTTGAACCTTTTTTAACTGACAAAAGTACAAAGAAAAGATTTCCAATCTTTTCACTGATCAACATAATTGTATTTTGTGAATATAAACAAATTTTAATTTTGATGGTTGCAACACACTCCAAAAAAGTTGGGACAGAAGCAAAATAAAAGTGAAAAGATTATATAATATCCAAGTTAAACTGTTTTTAAACAGTCAACAAATAGCAGGTGAATTGGTAATAGGTGAGGGTATCATGTTTGGGTGTAAAAGAGCTTCTCAGTCTTTGCAGATGGGTCATGGCTCACCACTTTGTGCCAAATGTCATGAGAGAATTGTCAAACAATTCAAAAATTACGTTTCTCAATGCAAGATTGCAAAGAATTTATGTCTTTCACCATCTACCATACATAGTATTGTAAAAAGATTCAGGGAATCAAGAAAAATCTCAGTCTGTATAGGGCAAGGTAGGACACCTCAGCTGAATGTGCATGACCTTTGAGCCCTCAGATGGCATTTCATTAGAAACCACCAAGCTGCTGTTTTAAATAAGCCACATGGACTCGGGAATACTTTGGAAAACAGTTGTCACTTAACAGTCTGACGCTGCATCAAGAAATGCAACTCGAATCTCTGTTACACAAGGAGAAAGCTATACATCGATTCCATGCAGAGATGCTGCTGAGTTCTCTGGGCCCGAGCTCATCTCAGATGGTCTAAAAGACAGTAGAAATGTGTGCTGTGGTCAAATGAGTCAATGTTTCAGCTTGTTTTTGGAAGAAAAAAAAAAAAACGGACACTGACTTCTCAGTTCCAAATATGAAAGTTACCATCCAGACTTTCATTAGCGAATCAAAATTTGTTTATACTTACAAAATACAATAAAGTTGTTCAGTGAAAACATTGGAAATCTTTTCTTTTTACTTTTGTGAGTTAAATAGCGGTTCGAGAGAATTAACAAATCACAGATTCTTGATTTTACTGAATATTACAAAATATCCCAACTTTTCTGGAAATGGGGTTTGTATATGGTTGAAAGCACTGTATAAAAAAAAAAAAAAAAAAAAAAATCATGTTCTTCCAAAATAAAACTGGCAGCTGTGGTTACCAGAATAATTCTGTAAAACAACAACAACAACAACAAAAACAGAACAATATTAACAACATTAACAGAACAATACTGACAACCACTATAATAACACAGATGGTGATAAGAAAGCCACATGAAGAATCAAAGCTCATCTCAAGTAACTTTTCCACAGGCTAAGGTAAATACTAATATACAGTATAGAAGGTGCACACAGTGTCATGCACACAAATACAAACCATCATATTCATGGTAACACACATGACACTAAAATAATGCAATAGACATTTGTTTAACAACATAAGATAACAATAAACCCAAATGTACATAACTGATAAGAAAAACAATAAGAAGGAACATATTTCAATGAAAAACATCAAATGTGAAGTGTCAGAAAACTCTAAGAATGACCATTTACATTTTTTTTATTGTAATTTATAAGATGACTTGCTCTTTTTACTTCCAAAAGCTATCCCTTTAACATCATTTTACTGTAAAATTACATGAAATGTCCCTTTAGATGTTACAGTTTTTCACTGTATATAGTAAGGGAACGTGCTGTTAATCAATTAACAGGTTTTTAGCATTTTTAGTCTTTTACCGTTACAATTACAATCATTTTTTTTTACGGTGCCTGAAAGGCTGCAGCCAGGTTCTTTGAGTCGTGTCATCTTATTAAGTTGGTGAATGTTAAAATACACTATATTGCCAAAAGTTTGGGACGCCTGCCTTTACGTGCACATGAACTTTAATGACATCCCATTCTTAATCCATAGGGTTTAATATGGAGTTGGCCCACCCTTTGCAGCTATAACAGCCTCAACTCTTCTGGGAAGGCTTTCCACAAGGTTTAGGAGTGTGTTTATGGGAATTTTTGACCATTCTTCTGGAAGCGCATTTGAGGTCAGGCAGTGATGTTGGCGAGAAGGCCTGGCTCGCAGTCTCCGCTCTAATTCATCCCAAAGGTGTTCTATCAGGTTGAGGTCAGGACTCGCTCATCCATGTCTTTATGAACCTTGCTTTGTGTACTGGTGCGCAGTCATGTTGGAACAGAAGGGGCCATCCCCAAACTGTTCCCACATAGTTGAGAGCATGAAATTGTCCAAAATGTCTTGGTATGCTGAAGCGTTAAGAGTTCCTTTCACTGGAACTAAGGGGCCAAGCCCAACCCCTGAAAAACAACCCCACACCATAAACCCCCTTCCCCAAACTTTACACTTGGCACAATGCAGTCAGGCAAGTACCGTTCTCCTGGCAACCACCAAACCCAGATTCGTCCATCAGATTGCCCGACAGAGACTCGTGATTCGTCGCTCCAGAGAACACGTCTCCACTGCTCTAGAGTCCAGTGGCGGCGTGCTTTACACCACTGCATCCGACACTTTGCATTGCGCTTGATGTAAGGCTTGGATGCAGCTGCTCAGCCATGGAAACCCATTCCATGAAGCTCTCTACGCACTGTTCTTGAGCTAATCTGAAGGCCACACGAAGTTTGGAGGTCTGTAGCTATTGACTCTGCAGAAAGTTGGCGACTTCCGCGCACTGTGCGCCTCAGCATGCGCTGACCCCGCTCTGTGATTTTACGTGGCCTACAACTTCGTGGCTGAGTTGCTGTTGCTCCCAATTGCTTCAACTTTGTTATGATACCACTAACAGTTGACCGTGGAATATTTAGTAATGAGGAAATTTCACGAATGGACTTATTGCACAGGTGGCAACCTATCACGGTACCACGATTGAATTCACTGAGCTCCTGAGAGCAACCCATTCTTTCACAAATGTTTGTAGAAGCAGTCTGCATGCCTAGGTGCTTGATTTTATACACCTGTGGCCATGGAAGTTATTGGAACGCCTGAATTCAATGATTTGGAGGGGTGTCCCAATACTTTTGGCAATTTTCCCTGGGTTTCACAGACAAGGCTTAAGCTAGTCCTAGACTAAAATGCATGTTTGAGCTGTTGTAACTGAAAGTAACTTGTACTGACAGATCTTAAAATACGTCAGTGCCATTGTTTTGTCTCAAGATGCACACCAGTAATGTTTTTTTCTAGTGAACGTTTATAAAAGCTACTTAAATGTCCTAATTGAGCTAAGGCTTAATCCTGGCTTAGGCTAAGCCCTGTCTGTGAAACCGGGCCATAATGTATGATATACCATGTATGTGTATGTGAAATTTTAAGCTTGACCTTGAATTTTAAGCTTGGCATCTTTCTCTGAAACTGGGTGTGATCTTACACATTCATGCTTTGACCGCAGATGTTTCTTCATCTAGCGGTTCATTTCAGGCAAACTTCTAGTTTTTAACAGATGATATTTCTTAAGTAATCAAAATTTTATATCTAAGCGAAGAGCGTTTTGCATTAAAAGTTTTTTATTTGTCTTTATGTGCAGAACACTTGCAAATTACTATCACACAGGTACTCATTGGTTGTTCATATTACGTGTACAGCCACATATAAAAATGTAGGAATGGCACTGCAGTAGATTTTAACTTAATTTACTTTATTAGATTAATTTATTTTTAAAGAAATGTAGCACTTTTCAAGCTAAACAAATCACAAAAACATTATAAATAATAATAAAAAAAATGCTAGTAAACCAATTAGACAAATGAAATGTCATGTCATATCATTGGTCAAATGGCATCAGTGTGTGTGTGTGTGTGTGTGTGTGGAGACAGGCTGATTTTAATTCATTTGCTTGTGATAAAAATTTAGTGATGACAAACAAAATGCCTTTTGAAGAAAGTGTAATGAAAGTGTTCTATGAAGGTCAAAAGGTGCTTTCAAACAGCAGGTCTAAGAGGAAAGTGGAACAGGTTTGTGTATAGCTGAACTGAACTTGTTTCAAAATTGATGAACTTTAGGCAGTTATTGAATTGAACTGAACCAAACTGAAGTGACTTGAGCGGAATAATGGCACTATTGTCTTTTTAGTGCTGCTTTAATTTGAATTTCTCTTATATTTGAAGAAGTTTTCACAATTGATTCTGATATTTTCCTCTTTATTATACTGTGAAGCTGCTTTGAAACAATCTGTATTGTGTAAAACACTAGAAAAAAAGTGACCTGGCTTTATTGCAGCAAGTTCATGCAATCATTAGATGGCAAGAAAAAACGGAGTGCTTATTTTTTAGAATCTTGATTGTTTCGAAACTCCCATTTCTGCATTTGTTATCTACAGTAAACAGATGATGATGATGAGTTTGTTATAAAACTGTGTTTGTTATAAATACCGTGTGCACATGTGTCTCCTTAAGAGAATTCTAGAATTTTCCTTCTGTTCACACATTCAACATGCTGGTGCAAAAGCTAAGCTGGATCATTTGTAAGTACTGATTTAGAACCAATTCTTGCAACTTGCAAGATTTCAAATGTTCATTTCAATGTTTTAATTTGTTTCTATTTGATTATGACTTTCAGTTCTGCTCGTACTGTGTCAACATGGTAAGAATTGCAGTTGACTAATGTATAATGTTCAGTCTTATTAAATGAAAAAGACTTTCTAATACAGAACAATATATTACTTTATTTCAAGTAATTTTATCCTCTCGCATGTTTCCTCTCTGCAGGTGTAGAAGCGAAAAGGATAGTTGCCTGTGAAGGACAACAGGCTTACCTCAAATGTCGTGAGTAATTCAGTAATTTTAAGTTATATTTTTGGTCATTTGTGCCAAAATAGGACAGTATGAGAGAGACAGAAAGCAATGGAAGAGAAAAGAGGGGAACAGGATCAGGAGGGGACCCTCTTCAACCACGTGCAGTATGCTTAAACTTTACCACAAGTCTAATGATTTTTTTTTATTTATTTATTTTTTTTACACGTGTCAGATTGGGGATCAATACGGATCATTAATGCCAACTATGGGCGAACTGATCGCACAACATGTGTTATTGAATCACAATGGATCGTGAATGCACAATGTTTCCAAGAAACATCCCTCCATATAATGTCCGTTCGGTAAGATTTACATAGCTTTATGTTTATGATTTCATTTTATGCGTAATTTTACAAGAGCAAGAATAATATAATTCTTTTGTCCT
Organism: Mylopharyngodon piceus; assembly: GCA_039654765.1. Classification (NCBI taxonomy): domain Eukaryota; kingdom Metazoa; phylum Chordata; class Actinopteri; order Cypriniformes; family Xenocyprididae; genus Mylopharyngodon; species Mylopharyngodon piceus. The sequence continues at coordinate 15,292,354 of CM077438.1, forward strand.
TAGTATATTCTTAAATGTACTTGTCATTGTCTGTCCATGAATCAGGTGTGATGGAAGTAAGAGCTGTTCTGTTCCTGCAGTGAACTACGTTTTCGCTGATCCTTGTTTTGGGACTTATAAATACCTGGACGTGTCTTATGAATGTCAATAATGAAGGGGAACAGGTGTTTTATACGTATAGTTTCCTAAATCTATCCTAAATGTTTAAATTGATTACTAATCACAAAATTCTTTAGTTTTAGACCATCTATGTAGATGATAATAAATAATAATTGTTGTTGTTTTTACCTTATAAGGTGCGTTTGGAAGAAGTCTTGTCAGCTAGTGCTTCAAATTCTGTCTACTCTGATCCATGTCGGCGTGTCCATAGGTATCTGGAAGTGACGTAAAGCTGTATAGCCTATAATTTTGTGACTATCCTGCCACATAAATGTATTTTATATTTTTTTGTGTGTGTTTTAAATGAAAACAGTCTCTCTCTATTATTGATATTGGATGCTGAAAATCTTGTTTTTGGTCTGTGAAATAGTGATTTGTTTCAATGAAGGGTCTATCTAAAAACAGACAAATCAAAACAATACATTTAAATATGGAGTTTAGAATAAAATTAAAAATTATAACACACCTGTAATTTTACAACTTATTTATTAGGAAAGATTCACTGATCATGTGTCAACAAATGAGAATAATGAGAAGTAAAATGTCTCAAAAATGTCCAGATGTTTTAGAAATGGGCTATCATTATCATGTATCTATCATATGTCTATTATATTATCATTTATCTATACGTAAATGAATAAAAACTGCAATTTTGTCAAACAGCAAACTGTATAAAAATAAATAAAACAGCACCATCAGTTCTACAGAAGGCAACAGTGTTGTTATTCAGCTCGAGTCAGTTCAGTGTTGATGTTGCAAAATGCGATTCAGCTATAAAGCATCTCTATGGAAGATGTTGGCGCAGCCATTTGCGTGAGCGGTAACTGGTAAATTTGATTAAACTATACTGAGGAAAAACACACACACACACACAACTCGGTATTGTAACGGGTTGCTTGCGCAGGAACACACAACGAAGAAGATACTTTACAAACAAGTCTTTACTTAGTAATCCAACGGGAGAATATACAGGAACAGGTATACATGCAACACAACACTTAGAACATACGAGACCGGACACAGTGGTGAGGATGGTGACTGCTTATCTAGGGAGTGCTGATGAGAGGTGATGACTCGCAGGTGCCTGTGATTGGAGATCGTGTGCAGGTGAGGAACAGGAGGGACGCTGGGAAATGTAGTGCCGGTGCTGGTGACTGAGCTGGTGACTGTGACAGTACATCCCCCTCCGGCGAGGCGCGTCCTCGCGCCGTAATGGAAGATCCAAAGGGGAGGGCCGGAGGGGGTCCTGGAGGTGGACGGAGTGAAGGTGAGATGGAAGATGCTGGAGGTGGCTCAGGAGGAGGACGGTTGAGCTGGAGGATGAGCCAGGTGGTGGCCCAGTCCCCAGCCAGGATGGTGGCCCAGTCCCCAGCCAGGATGGTGGACCACAGCGGCGGCGCTGGAGGGAGAAGCCATGGTGGTGACGGCTTCAGCGCCACCTTGGGGACGAGCGAGGGCGATGACGGAGGAGGAACCCACGGCGCAGATGGAGGGCTGATGGAGTGGATCGACGCCGACGACCCAGACGACTGCAACGGAGCCGCAGCGACAACCCCCCGAGATGGATGCAGGGATCCGGAGGGCTGAGGTGTAGCTGGAGCGACCAAGGGCGGAGGCGGAGCCTGAGAGAGGGCGGAGCTAGCCAGAGCAGTAGGGGTGGAGGGCCGGAGAGCAACGGACGGCCCGCAAGTCCGTGGCGCAGGTGACGAGTACATCGGGTGTTATAGGAAGTGTTCCCGGTTCTGGCTGACCTAATTTATGCAGTCTAACACCACCACTCTGTCCGAAATCATATACTTCTCTACTACATAGTGTGCGAAAAACAGTACGCCAACAGAGTAGTATGTATTCGGCGCGACACGGCATGACACTACAAATTCTCGACGGCAAACTGATGCCACGTTCTATTTTTGATGTAGCCTATACTTCAAGTGCTCGTGCTACTTCTGATACAAAGGACAAATGGATTTGTCACATCCGGTGTGGACATCTTCGGTGTGGACATCTTCAGTGTTGGGCAGTAGCGTCGCTACAAGTAGTGACGTTACTAGTTTAACTACATTTCTCAATAGCGTGGTGGTAGCGTCACTGTTTTCTGAATCAAATAGCTTTTCAGTAGCGAAGCTCTTTTGTTGATCCAGTAGTGCGGTAGCGTCCACACAAGCTACATTTTTCCAAGCATTTCTGAAGCTCAAATCGGAAATACAACTGCTAAGGGTCACTGATCCTGGATCAGTAAGTGACGCCACCGCCATACACGGACCTGTGTAGCCGACAGAAGTTCTTCCGTAATTAACTTACAGAGTTTCATATTGCCAACACCGGTCTAAATCGGTGTTGGCGATATGAAACTCTCAGTCGCCAGATGGCCAGTAACATTTTTATGAACAATACAATGTTGTGAGAACATGAACGTGAACGACGTGCTGTACAGGTGACGGTCAGTGCTGGCTTTGTGTTACGCCTCTGCAATCACCATTTGTTGGCAGTAGATAACAAAAGAGGACATTAGAGTTACAGTTCATAATCTATTAAATGTCGAAACCATAAGGATCACAGCATGATTCTATAAATCAACACTTCTTTCTACTTCTTACATGGATAAGCTACAATAATAGAATAAAAATTTAATTCATTGCATTACAGACACCACACATTAAACTTCCAGGTTGAATTAATCACATGATGAACAACATATTCTCACGTGTGCTAACATAATACAAACCCCATTTCCAGAAAAGTTGGGGCATTATGAAACCAATAAAAACCACAATCTGTGATTTGTTAATTTTTTTTTTTAACTGACAAAAGTACAAAGAAAAGATTTCCAATGTTTTCACTGATCAACATAATTGTATTTTGTGAATATAAACAAATTTTAATTTTGATGACTGCAACACACTCCAAAAAAGTTGGGACAGAAGCAAAATAAAAGTGAAGAGATTATATAATATCCAAGTTAAACTGTTTTTAAACAGTCAACAATTAGCAGGTGAATTGGTAATAGGTGAGGGTATCATGTTTGGGTGTAAAAGAGCTTCTCAGTCTTTGCAAGAAAAGATGGGTCATGGCTCACCACTTTGTGCCAAATGTCATGAGAGAATTGTCAAACAATTCAAAAATTACGTTTCTCAATGCAAGATTGCAAAGAATTTATGTCTTTCACCATCTACCATACATAATATTGTAAAAAGATTCAGGGAATCAAGAAAAATCTCAGTCTGTATAGGGCAAGGTAGGACACCTCAGCTGAATGTGCATGACCTTTGAGCCCTCAGATGGCATTTCATTAGAAACCACCAAGCTGCTGTTTTAAATAAGCCACATGGACTCGGGAGTACTTTGGAAAACAGTTGTCACTTAACAGTCTGACGCTGCATCAAGAAATGCAACTCGAATCTCTGTTACACAAGGAGAAAGCTATACATCGATTCCATGCAGAGATGCTGCTGAGTTCTCTGGGCCCGAGCTCATCTCAGATGGTCTAAAAGACAGTGGAAATGTGTGCTGTGGTCAAATGAGTCAATGTTTCAGCTTGTTTTTGGAAAAAAAAAAAACGGACACTGAGTTCTCAGTCCCAAATATGAAAGTTACCATCCAGACTTTCATTAGCGAATCAAAATTTGTTTATACTTACAAAATACAATAAAGTTGTTCAGTGAAAACATTGGAAATCTTTTCTTTTTACTTTTGTGAGTTAAATAGCGGTTCGAGAGAATTAACAAATCACAGATTCTTGATTTTACTGAATATTACAAAATATCCCAACTTTTCTGGAAATGGGGTTTGTATATGGTTGAAAACACTGTATAAAAAAAAAAAACAAAAAAAAAAAAAAAAATGATGTTCTTCCAAAATAAAACTGGCAGCTGTGGTTACCAGAATAATTCTGTAAAACAACAACAACAACAACAACAACAAAAAACATTAACAGAACAATACTGACAACCACTATAATAACACAGATGGTGATAAGAAAGCCACATGAAGAATCAAAGCTCATCTCAAGTAACTTTTCCACAGGCTAAGGTAAATACTAATATACAGTATAGAAGATGCACACAGTGTCATGCACACAAATACAAACCATCATATTCATGGTAACACACATGACACTAAAATAATGCAATAGACATTTGTTTAACAACATAAGATAACAATAAACCCAAATGTACATAACTGATAAGAAAAACAATAAGAAGGAACATATTTCAATGAAAAACATCAAATGTGAAGTGTCAGAAAACTCTAAGAATGACCATTTAGATTTTTTTATTGTAATTTATAAGATGACTTGCTCTTTTTACTTCCAAAAGCTATCCCTTTAACATCATTTTACTGTAAAATTACATGAAATGTCCCTTTAGATGTTACAGTTTTTCACTGTATATAGTAAGGGAACGTGCTGTTAATCAATTAACAGGTTTTTAGCATTTTTAGTCTTTTACTTAAGATATTTCTTAAGTAATCAAAATTTTATATCTAAGCGAAGAGCGTTTTGCATTAAAAGTTTTTTATTTGTCTTTATGTGCAGAACACTTGCAAATTACTATCACACAGGTACTCATTGGTTGTTCATATTACGTGTACAGCCACATATAAAAATGTAGGAATGGCACTGCAGTAGATTTTAACTTAATTTACTTTATTAGATTAATTTATTTTTAAAGAAATGTAGCACTTTTCAAGCTAAACAAATCACAAAAACATTATAAATAATAATAAAAAAAATGCTAGTAAACCAATTAGACAAATGAAATGTCATGTCATATCATTGGTCAAATGGCATCAGTGTGTGTGTGTGTGTGTGTGTGGAGACAGGCTGATTTTAATTCATTTGCTTGTGATAAAAATTTAGTGATGACAAACAAAATGCCTTTTGAAGAAAGTGTAATGAAAGTGTTCTATGAAGGTCAAAAGGTGTTTTCAAACAGCAGGTCTAAGAGGAAAGTGGAACAGGTTTGTGTTATAGTTTAAGAGGCTATCACATCTGTATGTGTAATGAGGGAACCAAAGGATGGCGGGCTGAAACATGGATCTAAGTGGAGGAATTTCAGCAAAACCAGAACAAGGAACAGGTAACACAGGGAACAGGAACATGCACATGTAACAACTGACAAATAATCATGCAAGACCATCCAGACTTTCATCAGAGACAGGTGCAAAAGCAAACATGGTTCATGGTGGGTGCACATCAGTGCAGTGACTTATGTGTGGAATCACTGATGTGAAGGTGTATATTGGGATTGTACAGAGACATACTGCCAGTGATTATTCAGTGATTCAGGATAAGACAAAAACACGGTTTGGAAAATGAATTCATGACGTGCTCGCTCATTATATCATTTTTGTAAATTTTGAACACAAAAAAGTTGCAGACAGCAGCTTTAAGTTTGTCAGTTAAAAAATTGGAAATCTTTTCTTTGTACATTTGTCAGTTAAATAAAGGTTAAAGAGAATTAACAAAGCACAGATTCTTGATTTTATTGTATTTTACAAAATGTTCCAACTTTTCTGAAAATGGAGTTGTACAACATAAATTGTTACATAACAGCTTTAAAAGAAATAAAAACTGAATTAAAGAATTAAAGACAGCTCTTGTGTTTTGTAGATTCTTCTACAAGAATTTGAGTTTTTTTTCTCACCAGATCTCTTGATCGTTCTCCATTAATGAGATTTGGCAGTGCTGAGTAGATGGTGCTGTTTTATTTTTTTTTATACAGTTTGCTGTTTGACAAAATTGCAGTTTTTATTCATTTACGTACAGATAAATGATAATATAATAGACATATGATAGATACATGATAATGATAGCCCATTTCTAAAACATCTGGACATTTTTGAGACATTTTACTTCTCATTATTCTCATTTGTTGACACATGATCAGTGAATCTTTCCTAATAAATAAGTTGTAAAATTACAGGTGTGTTATAATTTTTAATTTTATTCTAAACTCCATATTTAAATGTATTGTTTTGATTTGTCTGTTTTTAGATAGTGATTTGTTTCAATGAAGGGTCTATTTCACAGACCAAAAACAAGATTTTCAGCATCCAATATCAATAATAGAGAGAGACTGTTTTCATTTAAAACACACAAAAAAATATAAAATACATTTATGTGGCAGGATAGTCACAAAATTATAGGCTATACAGCTTTACGTCACTTCCAGATACCTATGGACACGCCGACATGGATCAGAGTAGACAGAATTTGAAGCACTAGCTGACAAGACTTCTTCCAAACGCACCTTATAAAGGTAAAAACAACAACAATTATTATTTATTATCATCTACATAGATGGTCTAAAAAACTAAAGAATTTTGTGATTAGTAATCAATTTAAACATTTAGGATAGATTTAGGAAACTATACGTATAAAACACCTGTTCCCCTTCATTATTGACATTCATAAGACACGTCCAGGTATTTATAAGTCCCAAAACAAGGATCAGCGAAAACGTAGTTCACTGCAGGAACAGAACAGCTCTTACTTCCATCACACCTGATTCATGGACAGACAATGACAAGTACATTTAAGAATATACTAAGGACAAAAGAATTACATTATTCTTGCTCTTGTAAAATTACGCATAAAATGAAATCATAAACATAAAGCTATGTAAATCTTACCGAACGGACATTATATGGAGGGATGTTTCTTGGAAACAATGTGTATTCTTGATCGATATAAATTGTAATTCAGTAGCACATGTTGTGCGATCAGTTCGCCCATAGTTGGCATTAATGATCCGTATTGATCCCCAATCTGACACATGTAAAAAAAATAAATAAATAAAAAAAAATCATTAGACTTGTGGTAAAGTTTAAGCATACTGCACGTGGTTGAAGAGGGTCCCCTCCTGATCCTGTTCCCCTCTTTTCTCTTCCATTGCTTTCTGTCTCTCTCATACTGTCCTATTTTGGCACAAATGACCAAAAATATAACTTAAAATTACTGAATTACTCACGACATCTGAGGTAAGCCTGTTGTCCTTCACAGGCAACTATCCTTTTCGCTTCTACACCTGCAGAGAGGGAACATGCGAGAGGATAAAATTACTTGAAATAAAGTAATATATTGTTCTGTATTAGAAAGTCTTTTTCATTTAATAAGACTGAACATTATACATTAGTCAACTGCAATTCTTACCATGTTGACACAGTACGAGCAGAACTGAAAGTCATAATCAAATAGAAACAAATTAAAACATTGAAATGAACATTTGAAATCTTGCAAGTTGCAAGAATTGGTTCTAAATCAGTACTTACAAATGATCCAGCTTAGCTTTTGCACCAGCATGTTGAATGTGTGAACAGAAGGAAAATTCTAGAATTCTCTTAAGGAGACACATGTGCACACGGTATTTATAACAAACACAGTTTTATAACAAACTCATCATCATCATCTGTTTACTGTAGATAACAAATGCAGAAATGGGAGTTTCGAAACAATCAAGATTCTAAAAAATAAGCACTCCGTTTTTTCTTGCCATCTAATGATTGCATGAACTTGCTGCAATAAAGCCAGGTCACTTTTTTTCTAGTGTTTTACACAATACAGATTGTTTCAAAGCAGCTTCACAGTATAATAAAGAGGAAAATATCAGAATCAATTGTGAAAACTTCTTCAAATATAAGAGAAATTCAAATTAAAGCAGCACTAAAAAGACAATAGTGCCATTATTCCGCTCAAGTCACTTCAGTTTGGTTCAGTTCAATTCAATAACTGCCTAAAGTTCATCAATTTTGAAACAAGTTCAAAGCAGTTCTACAGAAGGCAACAGTGTTGTTATTCAGCTCGAGTCAGTTCAGTGTTGATGTTGCAAAATGCGATTCAGCTATAAAGCATCTCTATGGAAGATGTTGGCGCAGCCATTTGCGTGAGCGGTAACTGGTAAATTTGATTAAACTATACTGAGGAAAAACACACACACACACACACACACAACTCGGTATTATAACGGGTTGCTTGCGCAGGAACACACAACGAAGAAGATACTTTACAAACAAGTCTTTACTTAGTAATCCAACGGGAGAATATACAGGAACAGGTATACATGCAACACAACACTTAGAACATACGAGACCGGACACAGTGGTGAGGTTGGTGACTGCTTATCTAGGGAGTGCTGATGAGAGGTGATGACTCGCAGGTGCCTGTGATTGGAGATCGTGTGCAGGTGAGGAACAGGAGGGACGCTAGGAAATGTAGTGCCGGTGCTGGTGACTGATCTGGTGACTGTGACAGTACATCCCCCTCCGGCGAGGTGCGTCCTCGCGCTGTAATGGAAGATCCAAAGGGGAGGGCCGGAGGGGGTCCTGGAGGTGGACGGAGTGAAGGTGAGATGGAAGATGCTGGAGGTGGCTCAGGAGAAGGACGGTTGAGCTGGAGGATGAGCCAGGTGGTGGCCCAGTCCCCAGCCAGGATGGTGGACCACAGCGGCGGCGCTGGAGGGAGAAGCCATGGTGGTGACGGCTTCAGCGCCACCTTGGGGACGAGCGAGGGCGATGACGGAGGAGGAACCCACGGCGCAGATGGAGGGCTGATGGAGTGGATCGACGCTGACGACCCAGACGACCGCAACAGAGCCGCAGCGACAACCCCCCGAGATGGATGCAGGGATCCGGAGGGCTGAGGTGTAGCTGGAGCGACCGAGGGCGGAGGCGGAGCCTGAGGGATAGTGTTTCGCATAGTGTGCGAAAAACAGTACGCCAACAGAGTAGTATGTATTCGGCGCGACACGGCATGACACTACAAATTCTCGACGGCAAACTGATGCCACGTTCTATTTTTGATGTAGCCTATACTTCAAGTGCTCGTGCTACTTCTGATACAAAGGACAAATGGATTTGTCACATCCGGTGTGGACATCTTCGGTGTGGACATCTTCAGTGTTGGGCAGTAGCGTCGCTACAAGTAGTGACGTTACTAGTTTAACTACATTTCTCAATAGCGTGGTGGTAGCGTCACTGTTTTCTGAATCAAATAGCTTTTCAGTAGCGAAGCTCTTTTGTTGATCCAGTAGTGCGGTAGCGTCCACACAAGCTACATTTTTCCAAGCATTTCTGAAGCTCAAATCGGAAATACAACTGCTAAGGGTCACTGATCCTGGATCAGTAAGTGACGCCACCGCCATACACGGACCTGTGTAGCCGACAGAAGTTCTTCCGTAATTAACTTACAGAGTTTCATATTGCCAACACCGGTCTCAGTCGCCAGATGGCCAGTAACATTTTTATGAACAATACAATGTTGTGAGAACATGAACGTGAACGACGTGCTGTACAGGTGACGGTCAGTGCTGGCTTTGTGTTACGCCTCTGCAATCACCATTTGTTGGCAGTAGATAACAAAAGAGGAAATTAGAGTTACAGTTCATAATCTATTAAAATGTCGAAACCATAAGGATCACAGCATGATTCTATAAAACAACACTTCTTTCTACTTCTTACATGGATAAGCTACAATAATAGAATAAAAATTTAATTCATTGCATTACAGACACCACACATTAAACTTCCAGGTTGAATTAATCACATGATGAACAACATATTCTCACGTGTGCTAACATAATACAAACCCCATTTCCAGAAAAGTTGGGGCATTATGAAACCAATAAAAACCACAATCTGTGATTTGTTAATTTTCTTTTTTTTTAACTGACAAAAGTACAAAGAAAAGATTTCCAATGTTTTCACTGATCAACATAATTGTATTTTGTGAATATAAACAAATTTTAATTTTGATGACTGCAACACACTCCAAAAAAGTTGGGACAGAAGCAAAATAAAAGTGAAGAGATTATATAATATCCAAGTTAAACTGTTTTTAAACAGTCAACAATTAGCAGGTGAATTGGTAATAGGTGAGGGTATCATGTTTGGGTGTAAAAGAGCTTCTCAGTCTTTGCAAGAAAAGATGGGTCATGGCTCACCACTTTGTGCCAAATGTCATGAGAGAATTGTCAAACAATTCAAAAATTACGTTTCTCAATGCAAGATTGCAAAGAATTTATGTCTTTCACCATCTACCATACATAATATTGTAAAAAGATTCAGGGAATCAAGAAAAATCTCAGTCTGTATAGGGCAAGGTAGGACACCTCAGCTGAATGTGCATGACCTTTAAGCCTTTGAGCAGATGGCATTTCATTAGAAACCACCATGCTACTGTGTTAAATATAACACCACATGGACTCGGGAGTACTTTGGAAAATAGCGGTTCAAGAAAATTAACAAATCACAGATTCTTGATTTTATTGCATTTTACAAAATGTCCCAACTTTTCTGGAAATGGGGTTTGCATATGGTTGAAAGCACTGTTTAAAAAAAAAAAAAATCTTGTTTTTACCAGAATAATTCTATTAAAAAAAAATACAGTAAAAACATTAACAGAACAATACTGACAACCACTATAATAACACATGATAATTCATTTAATTATTTATTTCAATGAAAAACATCAAATGTGAAGTGTCACAAGAAATTCAAGGAATGTCCAATTACATTTTTTATTGTAATTTATAAGATGACTTGCTCTTTTTACTTCCAAAAGCTATCCCCTTAACATCATTTTACTGTAAAATTACATGAAATGTCCCTTTAGATGTTACAGTTTTTCACTGTATATAGTAAGGGAACGTGCTGTTAATCAATTAACAGGTTTTTAGCATTTTTAGTCTTTTACCGTTACAATTACAATCATTTTTTTACAGTGCCTGAAAGGTTGCAGCCAGGTTCTTTGAGTCGTGTCATCTTAGTAAGTTGGTGAATGTTAATTACACAGGTACTCATTGGTTGTTCATATTACGTGTATCTACAGCCACATGTAAAAATGTAGGAATGGCACTGCATTAGATTTGAACAATTTATTTTAATTAGTATTATCAGCCCTAGATTAATTTATTTTAAAGAAATGTAGCACTTTTCAAGCTAAACAAATCACAAAAACACTATACATAAAATAAAAATTGCTATTAAACCTAATTAGACAGATGAAATGTCATGTCATCATTGGTCAAATGGCATCAGTGTGTGTGTGGAGACAGGCTGATTTTAATTCATTTGCTTGTGATAAAAATGTAGTGAAGACAAACAAAATGCCTTTTTGTAAAAAGTGTAATGATATTATTATTATTATTATTATTATTAATAATTCATTACATTTATATAGCGCTTTTCTGGGTACTCAAAGCGCTTTACATATGGAAGGGGGAATCTCCTCAACCACCACCAATGTGCAGCATCCACCTGGATGATGCGATGGCAGCCATATTGCGCCAGAACGCCCACCACACCCCAGCTTATTGGTGGAGAGGAGACAGAGTGATGAAGCCAATCAGTATATGGGGATGATTAGGAGGCCATGATGGACAGAGACCAATGGGCAAATGTGGCCAGGATGTCGGGGTTACACCCCTACTCTTTTCGAAGGACATCCTGGGATTTTTAACGACCACAGAGAGTCAGGACCTCGGTTTAACGTCTCATCCGAAGGACGGTGCTTTTTGACAGTATAGTGTCCCCATCACTATACTAGAGTAGGCATGTGACGGTATCAAATTTTGATGTTGCGATAATTGCTGAAGCTTTTATCATGGTATACGGTATTATCACGATATTGAAATAAATTGCAAAAAAAGTGTTGTCATACTATAACAGGTTTAAGAACTCTTTCTTTTAACAAAAAGAACTCTGAACATTTAAATACAATAACGCAATACACAAATTATAAAGTAAAATGTTTCAAACAGGTTAAAGTGCAAAAGAATTATAAAGAACAACAGTTAGGTAACGCATTTGTTACGCCTGAGAATAAGCAGGGAGAATAATCACGAGTGATGTTTTCCCAGTGATGGCATTTACTCGTATGATTTTCATGTTAAACACACATAACTCATATTCACATACAGGTTGGTCACAGTAATATATGTATATTTCCTTTCTGTTGCGAATATATCAACTTATAACCATACGCAAACATTTCTCTAAACATTTCTCATTCTTCTCACCATCAGTGAACGAAACATGAATAGCTGCGTACACTCTCACAAAACTTGTAAACAGTTACAAAACAGTATGAAACACAAAACACATAAACGCCTTTTAGCTTTTCCACAATTATATTCGCATTACGCAACCATGCGTTAGGCCCAACTACCATTTGCTCCGCGCATAAACACGCACTAACACACTTAGTACAACTTTTACTCTTTTTCTACTATTACATACACGTTCTTAACATTCATACTCGTTTTCTAAATGCATTATAATAACTTTAGTGATCCGTTACCTGAGAATAAGCAGGGAGAATGATCACGAGTGATGTTTTCCCAGTGATGGCATTTACTCGTATGAGCCAACTCTCGCGATCTCGCCTGATAACGTTCGCCCGTATGGAGAAACTCTCGCGATACCGTGTGAGAAAGCGAGACATGAGCAATCGATCTCAGATTAACGGATCTACTATAAACTTCACTATAATAAAGAATCGATCTCAGACAAACAGTTCTATTATAAACATTACAAAATAAAACAATAAAACAGTTAATAATGTTAAACAAAAATTACTTTGTATATTGAACAGAATGACCGTATTAACTCTCTAAATATTAATGTCTGCTAATGTGTGATGAATACTATGAATAGTACCCATTACACATTAACTAGGATTAAGAATGAGCAATAGCTACATTTGTTACAGAAAGTATTTTTTGTTAATGTTAGTAAAATAAAACTGATCATTGATAGTTTTAGCTCAGGTCCATTAAATAATAGTTACAACTTTTGATTTTAGTAATGTTATTAAACATTAACTAAGAAATTAACATTGATTAAGAATTATAAATGCTTTACAAGTATTTTTCATTGTTAGTTTGGTAATAATGAATTAACATGTTAACTAATGAAGCCTTATGTCGCTAAGTGTTACTGAACAAAAACAAATCATCAGAAAATTTTCAATCATTAGAGGGCATGTTGTAGTCCAGATTATAAAAATGTTTAAGTTTGAAAATAAATAGCCTATTAAGTCTTTAAGTATTAAGTATTTGGTGCTGTGATGAACAACATTGCAAATACAAAAAACTGAATGGCTGTTTGAAGCATTTTAAATGCTGTTCTGTAGCGCAGCTGCTTTGTTTACAGGGTTTCCGGGGTAACCGCTGTAATCTGCGCATGATTTTTTTCCCCAAACGGTTCAGCGGAAATCCCCGCCCTGCAACCAATTTCATTGGCTGAGTTTACAGTGACGGGTAGGTTTAGGGATCAGGGCATGAGCGGTTTTGTGCATTTTATACGGTGTATGGGGAAAGTATTCTTAAAATGCATTATAAAAATTGAAATAATTCGTAATAAATAATTATTCACGGTATTTTGAAGTGCCCGCGATAACAATATCGTGCATATTCATTATCATGATATATCGTATTACCGAATATCGGCACATGTCTATACTGGGGTGTTAGGACCCACATAGACCACAGGGTGAGCACCCCCTGCTGGCCTCACTAACACCTCTTCCAGCAGCAACCTAGTTCCCTTTCGAAAGGGAACTCTACACTGTGTTTGAAACGCATATGGGGGAACGCCTCCGCGTGAACCGGTGTCTGAAAACAATATCAACACACGACAATCCTATTGGCCGGCGACAGCCTATGATGTCATCATAGCGCCTAGAGAACCAGTCAGTATCTTTTCGTCTTCAGGGACTGTTTTGTTTGAACAATATCAAACCGATATTAAGGTAAGACAATTTATGTCTGACAAACGTTTCAGGAAGTGTGTGCATCCGTGTCCCATAGTGTTGACATCTGATCACACACATAACTTATAACATTGCCTTTTATAAGAACAAAAGAGCATGTACAGGCAGTTCTTGAGGGATCTGTCTGTTTGTTATTGGAGTGTGTTTTACTTGTAAATTGCTCCACTCTCTTCTGGTCTTTTCCTCGTGAAGAGAAGGACCGGCAGCTGCACCTAATGGTTTAGGTCTTACTCTTGCTGAGACAGAGTAGAGACTAGAATTTGGGGTTCTCAGCTGGAGCTTGTTGAAGAGTTGAAGGGGTGAAATTCCCCGTGACCTTCGATGGCTGACGGGAGAGAGCTGTGTGATTATGATGATGTGTTGTCTATGACATCATTAGATTCAGCAGCAGTTGCTCTTCTTGTTCTAAGCCAAACAAGAGAGCAGGAGATGGCTGATGAGGATGAAGATGGTGCTGTCCTAGGCTAGAACTAGGGTTTAGGTGGTCTGCTAGTAGCATTTTACGACCTTTTTATACTACCCCTGTTATGTGAGTGTAGTTTTTCCTAGTTCTGGCCTCCTCTTATCAAAGTTGTCAGGCCAAGGCCCATTGTCCCTTCGGTGTAGGTGCAAAATAGATAGCAGCTAAGGTAGCAGACTATTGTTAAGTCTCCCTGGTGCTGTTGTCTCAGGCGGTGTAGGCCCCTTTTCACTATGTGAATAGAAACTTTGTTGCTGTGGCCCCGCTCCCCCAGAACTAATCTAGTGGTACTTTGACTTCAGTTTTTCCCCTGAACCCCTTGAACTATGTTCAAGCTTGAGAGATATGGTTGTAACTTTTTATGAAAGCTCCTGTTCCCTAGGGTTCAGTACAGATTGTATCTGTTTTTGGTGAGAATTTCTGATGTGAAGTACCCACCCTGTATTTTTCAGGGTTGTATTAATAGTACTCCCTTGTTGTTCAAGGTTATTGTACTTTAATATGTTAGTTCTGATTCCTGCCCTACACTTTGTGAGCTCAGTAACTCTAATACTGCCACAGGCTAGCACCCGTGTGTTCTGGAGTAGTAGGCCTGACTTTGGCCTCCTTTAGAGTATGGTGACGTAGTTTGTACTCCCCTTATTGAAAGGGTAAAAAGTGTTTTTACTGAGTATATTGCCTGTTGGAATGTATAAGCTCAGGTTTAATAAAGTTAACCTCACTACATAGTTTGGTTTTCATATATGGCTCCCTTAGAGTTTGAACACTGCCACAAGCTGACACTCGTGTTGTTTGGAGTAGAAGGCTCCGTTTGGGCCTCCTTCAGAGCACAATAGTTTGTTGTATTACAAGGCTTGTTGGTAGATGTTTTAGTTAGAGTTTGCTCACTTGGAAACTAGCACTGCCACAGGTTGACGCCCGTGTCATTCTGAAGTCGCAGGTCTTGTTTGGACTTCCCTCAGAGCATGATGGCGTAAGTTTGTACTCCTCTTGCTTAAAGAGTAAAAAGAGTTTTTACTGAGTACATTGCCTGGTGGAATGTGTGGATAAAGTTCTATATTTGCCCTATACAAGCCCAATAACTCTATTGCTGCCACAGGTTAGCACCTGTTTCTGTAGTAGTAGGATTTGTTCTGGCCTCCTTCAGAGCATGGTGACTAAGTTTGTACTCCCTTTGCTGTAAGGGTAAAATTTTTTTTTTTTTTTTTTTACCGAGTATATGACCTGTTGGAATGCATAGCTCAGGTTGAGTTTATTTAGGGAACCTCTCTGTACAGTTTGGTTCCTATGTAGCTCCCTTTTAGAGTTTAACACTACCACAAGATTTGATTGTGTTGTTGGAGTAGAAGGCTTTGTCTTGGGCCTCCTTCAGAGTACAATACCTTGTTATATCACAAGTTTTGTTGGTAGATGTTTAATTAGAGTTTGCTCACTTAAAACTAGCACTACCACAGGTTTATGCCCGTGATCTTTGAAGTAGTAGGCCGGTACTGGCCTCCTTTAGAGCATGGCGGCGTATATCCCTTGTACTCCCCTTAATGTAAGGGTAAAAAGTGTTTTTACTGAGTACATTGCCTGTTGGAATGTGTAGATTTAAGCTCAGGTTGAGTTAAGTTAGGTAACCTCACTTGTTTGTTTGGTTTCAGATTATGCTCACTTGTAGCTTACACACTGCCACTGGCTGACGCCCGTGTTTTCTGGAGTAGTAGGCCATGCTTGGGCCTCCCTCAGAGCACGTTGACATAGTTTGTACTCCTCTTGTTTAAAGAGTTAAGTGTTTTACTGAGTACATTGCCTATTGTAATGTGTGGGACAGATTTAAACTCAGGTTGAGTTAAATAGTTAACCTCACTGGATAGTTTGGTTCTCATTTTGCTCCCTTAGAACTTAGACACTGCCACGAGCTGACGCCACGTGTCTTTCTGAAGTCGCAGTCCCTGGCTGGGCCTCCTTCAAGAACATGATGGCGTAGGTCTGTACTCCTCTTGCTTAAAAGAGTAAAACGTGTTTTTACTGAGTACATTGCCTGGCAGAAAATTAGCTTAGGCCGAGTTAACCTCACTGGTTAGTTTGGTTCTCAGATTTGGCTTCCTTGAGCTTAGACACTGCCATCGGCTGACGCCTGTGTCTTTCTGTAATAATAGGCCCTGTTCAGGCCTCTTTCAAAGCAGATTGGCGTAGTTTGTACTCCTCTTGCTTAGAGAGTAAAAAGTGTTTTACTGAGTTGCCTGTTGGAATGTGTTGAATTTGAATTTAGCTCAGGTTGAGTAGTTAACCTCACTGGAGAGTTTGGTTATCATATTGGTTCCCTTAGAGCTTAGACACTGCCACGAGCTGACGCCACGTGTCTTTCTGGAGTCGTAGGCCCTTTTTTGGGCCTCCTTCAGAACATGATGGCGTAAGTCTGTGCTCCTCTTGTTTAAAGAGTAAAAGGTGTTTTACTGAGTACACTGCTTGTCGGATTGTGTTGAGGTAGACTGTTATGTGGGCACTCTACAGTCTTTTTCTGTTAGTTTAACTCGTTTCAATCTGAACGAGTTCCCAAGTTTGTGGGTTCTTGCTTTACCAGCAATTAAGCTCTTTAGGTGTGTGGCCTTCACAGGCCGCCCTTTAAGCTATTCCCCCCACATCTGGGTGTCCTTTAAGCAGATTAAGCATGTAGTTTCACATGTTTGGCCTTTTGCAAGGCTGCTGTGATATATTTCTACACAATGTAGAGCTACGTCATGTTGTAGGCCCCCTTTCTGAGTCTCCATGATTTTGTGCCTACAGTACGGTTTATCTGTTAGGTTGAGCCCAGTACTCCCTTCGCTTGAAGGTCGTTCTGCATAGTACTTAGCTCCCTAAGTCTGGTCAGTGGTTGAAGGCCTCTCTGAGGCCTCCCTGTTTAAGATCAGCCCCTAGGCTGGCTGTACTCCCCTTGTCTGGGTCCCTCTAGAGTGCACAGCCTCCTCAGTGCAAATAATCAGGTGCTGAGTAGATCCTAGGATTGAACAGAGTGTTACTCCCCTCATTGGTAAGGGTAAAAAGCGCTAAGCTGAGTCCTGCTCTCCAGGATGCCCATCTCTACGTTCTGGTCTGAGTGGGTTACTGCCTCTTGCAGTCACTCTTACTGGATATCATCTCTGAAGAATGTGAATTGAGACTCTGTGTTCAGACAGGTCGTTGGCCAAGACTAGGTTTCTGTGAGACCAGGTCGGCCTCCCTGGTGGCAATCAGGGTCAAGTACGTTCACCTGACAAGTGACTGGCTAGGGTTCCTTCGGGCCCCCTGGCCACATTCCCTTAAAGGTACCCTTTTTTATCTGAAAAGAAGTTTGGTCCCAGAAGCCTTTGAGCGGCCTTGGTAGGCCTTCTGTGGAAGGCCTCTTTGAGGCTTATAGCTTGGGCTGTTGGCCATAGGGAATGCTGTCACTGACAGCCTATGTATGACCCGTAGGGGGAGTGGTTTTGGCATTTCAGTTGAAATTGCTAGTTCTGACGTTTGTCTAGCCATTGTTGGCATGCACTCCCCTCAGACATGGCGGTGTGGGTATATCGTTCCCCATATGCGTTTCAAACGCAGTGTAGAGTTCCCTTTCGAAAGGGAACATCTCAGGTTACGTATGTAACCATGGTTCCCTGAGAACAGGGAATGAGACACTGCGTTTCCTAGCCATGCATCGGAGCTGCCTACTGAACAGTCCCTTCAGACGATAAGGTACTGACTGGTTCTCCAGGCGCTCCTTATATACTTCCGGGTCGCGCTATGATGACGTCATAGGCTGTCACTGGCCAATAGGATTGTCGTGAGTTGATATTGTTTTTAGACACCGGTTCACGCGGAGGCGTTCCCCCATATGCGTTTCAAACGCAGTGTCTCGTTCCCTGTTCTCAGGGAACCATGGTTACATACGTAACCTGAGAAGTTTTCTCAGAAGGTCTCCCATCCATGTACTAACCAGGCTCAGCACCTGCTTAGCTTCAGTGGGCAACCAGCCTTGGGTGATATGGCTGCTGGCTAATGAAAGTGTTCTACGTAATGAAGGTCAAAAGGTACTTTCAAACAACAGGCCTAAGAGGGAAGTGGAACAGGTTTGTGTTATAGTTTAAGAGGCTTATCACATCTGTATGTGTATTGAGGGAACCAAAGGATGGCAGGCAGAAAAATGGATCTAAGTGGAGGATTTTTAATTGGAAGAGCAAAACCAGAACAAGGAACAGGTAACACAGGGAACAGGAACATGTACATGTAACAAATGACAAATAATCATGCAAGGGTTATTTATACAGACAGTTAACAGGGCACATGCACCTGGGGAGACAATCAAGAGGAACCAATCAGAAAAGAAACTACAAAAGGACTACAAACTGGCACAGATTCTCAGGAGACAAGAACTACAACATAAAAGTCCAACACAAGACAGGAAACATGACAGTATGCATATTACATGATTAAGAAGTCTATAATTTAGAGTGAAATTTTACAAAACATACAAACATAGACAACTTATGCTTTAGATTCTTCTACAAGAATTTGAGTTGCTTCTCAGCGGATCATTTTTTTTTCACAATCTTGATTGTTCTCCATTATTGCAGTTTGGCAGTCAGAATATATGGTGCTGTTTTATTTCTTTCTCTAATGTTTTTTCTCTTCAACAACATTGTAGTTAACATAAATTTACGTAGAGAAAAGGATCTAACAGATTTATGAGAGAATCCCATAAAAGTCACCTCAAAATCAAAAGAAAAATTAAAGAAATTATACTATGCATATACAAAAGGGGAGGGGACAGACTTTTTTTTTTTTTTTTTTTTTTTTTTTTACTTTTTGAAACATTTACCTCCTATTATTCTCATTTGTTGACACATGATCAATAAAGCTTTCCAAATAAATTTGTAAGTTATGAAATTACATGTTCATTATCATTTTTTTATTTTAAGATGAACCCC
Organism: Mylopharyngodon piceus; assembly: GCA_039654765.1. NCBI lineage: Eukaryota > Metazoa > Chordata > Actinopteri > Cypriniformes > Xenocyprididae > Mylopharyngodon > Mylopharyngodon piceus. The sequence continues at coordinate 15,311,672 of CM077438.1, forward strand.
ATATTTCAATTTATTGTTTTGTTTTGTCTCACTGAGGAATGAATGAATAGACCAAAAACAATATTAGCAGCATCTAATATCTATAATAGAGACCATATTCATTTAAAACACACACAAAACATATAAAATACATTCATGTGGCAGGATAATCACAGTATTATATACAGCTGTATGTCACTTCCAAATACTTATAGACACCCCAACATGGATCAGAGTAGACAGAATTCGAAGCATTTAGTTGACAAGACTTCCTCCCATTGCACCTTATAAGGTAAAAAAAAAAAAACACAACCAAAAATATTATTTATCATCATTAACATAGCTTGCCTTGTGTATCATTCTTCTCTCATATAATCAAATAATCATCCACCCCTAATTGTCCCTTATGTATATTTTGCATATTGTTTCAGCTGAAGATTGAATGTTTATGTGTGTCTATGTGATCTGATGTCTTAAGTGGCTCTAGATCAGGGGTTGGCAATTAAGTTTGGCATTGGGCCAAAAAAAAAATGTCACCACTAGATGGCGGGCCAGAACATAGTCAAAGGATAATTTGAATTAATTAATGAAAAATGCAACTAGAATTGCCTGTGACAGAATGTTACAGTGTCTTAACTGGTATTGAGCTGTTACTCTGTGTTAAATCCTGTAGTAGGACAGTCGTTAACAACAAGCCACATTGCGAGTCACGCGACACAACACATTCCCGACAGTGAACAGATTCCCCATTCTGTTTTTGACGTAGTCCAAGTGCTTTGCAACGGTCGGTTTGTCGCGTTCAGTGTAGAAAAAAAGTCGCGTCTGGTGTAGACACGGTGATAATATTAGACGGCACCACGAGATCTCGACGGAGATCTATTTCAGAACCAGCCGCTATCAAAATAACATGGCTGCGGGCGCGGGCCAGATATTAGGGACTTAAAGCAACAGCTGTTGATGGAACGGCAACAGTGACTGGAAGTAAACTGTCAACTGCCGTAGCTAAAGAACGCAAAAATCGCTAAGCAACAACAAAGAGGACGGCATAACGGATCATTTAATCATTTGACATAGTAAAAAAGAAATTACATTTAAATAAAAGCAAGAGAATGGTTGCTTTTGGCATTAAATGACATACAGATACAATTAAAATACCACATAACCATAAAACGTAACATTTACTTATCTAATCTGTCACGTATTATCGACTACGGCAAATTGGCTATTCTCCCGTAGTAGACGGTTACAGTAGAACGTCAAGAAGTAGCAGTTAAATTCGCGCATGCGCAACAGAACGCCAGAATTCCGTTGCCGTTGTATCAGCAGCTGCTGCTTGAAGTCCCTATTATTGCTGGCGGGCCGCCTATTGCCGACCACTGCTCTAGATGAAGTGTATCTGTACCTGGAACGCAGGCTGCCAGTCTGAGGAGAGTAACAGTGTGGTGTGGTTGCTAATTTATGGGGGCAGGTTACGAGATCCCGCCGTCCATAATTGGCATGATGAACAGAAATAACACCAGTATCTTTTGAAACACAAAAACAGCAGATTTCAAAACGGTAATTTGTGCCACTTTTTAATGCTATGACCTCAAAAAGAACTAACAGAAAGAAAAGATAAATCTTACCACAGAAAATGGCACTTTGGGTATTTTCACAGGTTACACTTCTTTCTAAAATTAGTTTGGGGAAAATGGGAACAGAGATCAGTAGCCTAATATTAACAGTAACTACCAGTTCTAGAAATGTAAAGAAAATAAAACAATAAAGAATTTTATGATTAATAATCAACTTCAAAATCTAGGATGGAAATTGTATGTATAAAACATCTGGCTTACTTGCAGGGGTACAGAGATAAGACACATCCAGGTATTTATAAGTCCCATAACAAGGATCAGAGAAAACTGAGTTCACTGCAGGAACAGAACAGCTCTTACTTCCATCACACCTGATTCATGGACAGACAATGACAAGTACTTAAGAACAGCTTTAATATACTACAGAAAAAAAAAGAAAAGAAAAAAAAAATCTCTTGTAAAATTATGCATAAAATGAAATTGTAAACATAAACTTTTTTTTTTTTTTTTTCTGCTATCTGTTAATCCTACCGGGTGGACATTGTATGGAGGGATGTTCCTTGGAAGCAGTGTGTATTTGAGATCTGATTAGCTGGTCTTCCACTAGCGCATGTTGTGCGATCAGTTCTCCCATAATTGGCTTTAAGGACCTTTATGAATCCCAAATCTGACATATATAAAGAAAACAAAAAACAAACATAAGAATTGTGGTAAAGTGTAAGCATACAGCATGTAGATTCAAGGCTCAATGTCCCCTCCTGTTCTTGTTCTACTTTTTTGCTTTCTGTGTCTCTAATACTGTTCAATTTGGACATAAAAGGACAAAACTATAACTTAAAAATGACTGAATTACTCACCACATCTGAGGTATGCAGATCCTCCTTCACAGGTTAGTGTTCTTTTTGCTTCTGCACCTGTAGAGAAGAAACATGCTGTTTAGGTGAGATGATATAAAATTACACGAAATGAAATAATGTAATGTAATAAATGTCTTTTTATTAAATTAGACTATGCATTATACATTAGTCAACTGCCTTACCATGTTGATACAGAAACAGCAACACTGAAAATCAAAATCAAATATAAACAAATTGAAAAACTGAAAATTTGAAATCATGCCAGTTGAATTGGTTCTAAATCAGTACTTACCAGTGATCCAGCTTAGCTTTTGCACCAGCATGTTGAATGTGTGAACAGAAGGAAAACTCTAGAATTCTCTTATGGAGACACACGTGCACACGGTATTTATAACAAACACAGACCCACCATCATCTGTTTACTGTAGATAACAAATGCAGAAATGGGCATACCTGTCAACACTCCCGTTTTTCCCGGGAAACTTCCGTAATTTGTATGGCCCAGTGATTTGCTACAATATTGAAGCACTGAATTCCGTTACAACACCATTATATATAAAAACCTTAATCTCAAAGGCTTATAAATCCTGATATAACCACATTAGGATATGGTGACATGCAGGCCAATTGTTTATTGTTAACTTGGTTGATTGTACTTTGCAAATGTTTTATGATTTGGAGTAGGCCTATCCTATTTTATTGCTTTGTTTTGATCACGTGCAGTGCAGTCACCTTCAGAATATTTCCGGTAAATTTGTTCCTGTTGTGGGATTGCCTGATTCTGTGAATTCACACTCCCAGAGCTTTCCCGTAACTGTGTTTGCTCATCCTGGATAGTCCAACAAAGTGTTTCCCAATCCTGTTTCTGCAGACACACACTTGTTTTTGGAACTCTTCCTAATCAAACATATGATTCAACTCATCAGCTCGCTCCCTGGTCATGCTATCAGTCCGGCTCGTAACGATTTTTATGCCTTTACCTGTAAAATTTTTCATTCTCCATTTCCAGTTCAAATTTTTCTATACAGGTGCTGGTCATATAATTAGAATATCATCAAAAAGTTGATTTATTTCACTAATTCCATTCAAAAAGTGAAACTTGTATATTATATTCATTCATTACACACAGACTGATATATTTCAAATGTTTATTTCTTTTAATTTTGATGATTATAACTGACAACTAAGGAAAATCCCAAATTCAGTATCTCAGAAAATTAGAATATTACTTAAGACCAATACAAAGAAAGGATTTTTAGAAATCTTGGCCAACTGAAAAGTATGAACATGAAAAGTATGAGCATGTACAGCACTCAATACTTAGTTGGGGCTCCTTTTGCCTGAATTACTGCAGCAATGCGGCGTGGCATGGAGTCGATCAGTCTGTGGCACTGCTCAGGTGTTATAAGAGCCCAGGTTGCTCTGATAGTGGCCTTCAGCTCTTCTGCATTGTTGGGTCTGGCATATCGCATCTTCTTCTTCTCAATACCCCATCGATTTTCTATGGGGTTAAGGTCAGGAGAGTTTGCTGGCCAATTAAGAACAGGGATACCATGGTCCTTAAACCAGGTACTGGTAGCTTTGGCACTGTGTGCAGGTGCCAAGTCCTGTTGGAAAATGAAATCTGCATCTCCATAAAGTTGGTCAGCAGCAGGAAGCATGAAGTGCTCTAAAACTTCCTGGTATATGGCTGCGTTGACCTTGGACCTCAGAAAACACAGTGGACCAACACCAGCAGATGACATGGCACCCCAAACCATCACTGACTGTGGAAACTTTACACTGGACCTCAAGCAACATGGATTGTGTGCCTCTCCTCTCTTCCTCCAGACTCTGGGACCCTGATTTCCAAAGGAAATGCAAAATTTACTTTCATCAGAGAACATAACTTTGGACAACTCAGCAGCAGTCCAGTCCTTTTTGTCTTTAGCCCAGGCGAGACGCTTCTGACGCTGTCTGTTGTTCAAGAGTGGCTTGACACAAGGAATGCGACAGCTGAAACCCATGTCTTGCATACGTCTGTGCGTAGTGGTTCTTGAAGCACTGACTCCAGCTGCAGTCCACTCTTTGTGAATCTCCCCACATTTTTGAATGGGTTTTGTTTCACAATCCTCTCCAGGGTGCGGTTATCCCTATTGCTTGTACACTTTTTTTCTACCACATCTTTTCCTTCCCTTCGCCTCTCTATTAATGTGCTTGGACACAGAGCTCTGTGAACAGCCAGCCTCTTTTGCAATGACCTTTTGTGTCTTGCCCTCCTTGTGCAAGGTGTCAATGGTCGTCTTTTGGACAACTGTCAAGTCAGCAGTCTTCCCCATGATTGTGTAGCCTACAGAACTAGACTGAGAGACCATTTAAAGGCCTTTGCAGGTGTTTTGAGTTAATTAGCTGATTAGAGTGTGGCACCAGGTGTCTTCAATATTGAACCTTTTCACAATATTCTAATTTTCTGAGATACTGAATTTGGGATTTTCCTTAGTTTTCATTTATAATCATCAAAATTAAAAGAAATAAACATTTGAAATATATCAGTCTGTATGTAATGAATGAATATAATATACAAATTTTGACTTTTTGAATGGAATTAGTGAAATAAATCAACTTTTTGATGATATTCTAATTATATGACCAGCACCTGTATATCCTAATTATTGTTAACATGTATTCATTACTTCCATGAGCTCATTGTTTCTACCTTAAATTAATACATTGCTTAAATTAATACATTGTTAGCTAACTGTGTTATTTGTATAGCCTATGTACATTTCTGAAATTACATAATTTGGACACATAGTCACCTCTGATAACAGATTACTCTAAATTGTAATGTTGCCATGCATTTTCTGTAAAGCAGCTTTGAAACAATATGTATTGTGAAAAGCGCTATACAAATTAATGTGAATTGAATTGAATTCTCTTTTCCCGTTTAAATAATCACACTATAACTATCCACGTGCATACGCATTGTGGGGTTGTTCTGTCAAAGTCCCCCTATGTTTCCCCTTTGGTTTGTGAAAATGATAAATGTGATTTTTCATTTTCTGCAGAAAATATCAGTAGAGTAGACATAGATGGGGTCAAAGTCCAAGGATATTAATGTAACAATACCCGAAAACTAATTTAGATCTCTGCGAGAAAAACAGAATATGCTTGAAACTCACGACCCGATTATCTGTAAAAAACAATCAGTTGCCATGCATTCAATAGGTAAAGAGTGATAAAATTGATCGGCGGCAATAGCCTCGGAGGCAGCGTACCGACATATAGGCTAGCCTTATACAGTCTATGAGGCTAGCGCAGTTGTGCTTCGGGCGTTCCGAGTTCGAGTCCCGGCTTGTGGACTTTTGTGGACCGTCCCCATCTCTCTCTCTCCAACTTTGCTTCCTGTCAACTTACTTTTCTGTCATAATAAAGGCACAAACGTAAAAAATAAATCTTAAAGAATAAATTATAATCAAATTGGCTGTACAAGTAATTTCAACTAAACTGACTTAAAAAATCAAATTAAATCTCGTATAACTTAAAAAACGAAGCAAAATTATTTTGATGAGTTAAAGTAATGGAAAATATGTGTTGTCATGACAGTGATCATATATTTTTTACAGGTATATATGTAAAAATTATTAATATACTGGGCATTTTTTTCTAGATAGTTTTGTGATCTTTAGTTAGTCATAAACATGAAGTGTTTTATGACCCAAGATACCTCAAATGTCTTTTTTTATTATTCTTCAGTATAGAGCATTCCTGCTTATTTATCTGCATATGTTTTGATCATATTTTAGACATTTATTCACTGTTTTGGCATGATAATAAAAACAGCCTGCTCAACAAATCAAATAAACCCATACTTCTTATAAAAATGCTTCTTCTTTATTAACACACTTTTGTATTCAGAAATGAAACTTGCATTTGTTGTTGCCTGCCTTATCTGATATGATCAATGAACAGCCCAGATAACATTTCAGAAGAAAGTATAAGCTTCTAGCAGTTATTTATTTACTTATTTAACCTATATAACATATACCCAGCCATCTTTTCTTACTGTTCTAATTTTTTTTTCAAGAATATTCTGCAGAATTATATAATAACATTTACATCAACCTATTAAATGCTACTGTAATAAATTGTGTCATGTCTGTTTGGTTGAAGAACATCAGCGTGCATGAAGGGGCAGGGGAGATTTCAATTCAACTGCAATTGATTTTTGAAGTGCTTTTTACAATAAACATTGTTTCAAAGCAGCAGCTTTGAAGAAAAAAGAAACGAAACAAGAAAATCAAAAGAAATTCTAAAGAAAACAATGTTCTGCTTCTGCTCTTTCAGGCTGTTTTGTTGATCCTCCTTCTACAAAAGTTGTTTCCAGACCAACTGATGCAGCTCATGCTCTGCATTAGGACAGAAATCAAACATTGCAGCATTATAGTTTTCATTGAGATCTCTGAGTGAAAAACTAGATATGTTGAACCAACTTTAGAAATGTCTTCAAAATCAGGGTCAGCCATCAGAGAGCATAACGACTTGTCAAAACTTATGAAAAATCCACTTTAAGCTTTTAACTTTTGGTTTTTCTACAGCTTTTAACTTAATAACTTTTATTTAACTTGTAAACCTATACACAGTTAAAAAATCACTTCCGAGTACTTACAGATGCCGTAACACGGATCAGAGAAGACTGAATTTGAAGCATCTAGATGATAAGATCTCTTTTCATTGCACCTAATATACAAAAAATTTTTTTACATTGTATGCTTCTTAAGTGACTCTAGACTGTATTCTACCTGAAAAAAGGTTTTAATTATTGGACCAAAAACCTCTGCATGTAATAACCTAGAATACTGTCTAACACTTGAAGGCTGCTCTGTCAAGTATTCCTCGTTACTTAGTAACCTGGGTGAGCTCTTTAATACCAATCTTTAATTTGAAAGCCACATTTCTAGCATCTGTAAAACCCCATTTTTCTATCTTAAAAATATATCCAAATTACGACATATGCTCTAAATGACAAATGCAGAAAAGTTAGTTCATGCGTTCATGACCTCAAGGCTAGATTATTGTAATGGTCTACTGGGTGGTTGCCCTACACACTTAATAAACAAACTCCAGCTGGTCCAAATGCAGCAGCTATCTTAGAACCAGGAAGTATGACCATATTAGCCCAGTTCTGTCAACACTGCATTGGCTCCCTATTAAACATTGCATACATTTTGAAATCTTGCTAATTACTTAAAAAAGCACTAAATGGTTTAGCTGGTCAGTGCTCGAGCGAGCTGTTAACGCCTCATTGTCATAGGCGGAGTTTCACAAAACGATAAAATAAGTTCTACTGCAGTTGTGAAGTAATCGATTTAAACTATTTGCAAATAATATTTTGTTTTTAAATATGCATACGTTATTACTGATATCTGATATGTCGAAAACGGAAAACGTTTCTTGTCTCGTCACATTCAGTTATGAGTTAAGTGAATCAAATGTAAATTATACCATAATTTACATTCAAAACAGTGAAATTTCTTAAGAAGTTGAGTTGCTTGCATCCCTGGACATTACTGTTGGTCGTTCAGCATTCCTCTCGTAAAACAGATAAATAAATATTAATGTTTAGCTGCTACTTTCCACACACTCTTTCAGAGGTAAAACTACAGCGTTGCGCTGGAATTCATACTCGTCTTCTGTAAACAGCAAGATCCGCCTTTTTTGATTTGACTGGTGGTTATCTCATTAATTTTGACATTGACAAGCGCTATTTTGACTGTTGAGACAGCTAGCAATCTAAAAACTTTTTTTGTCATGCAAAGAGCAGCATCATATCAAATATTAAGGGACAATTTGGCCATTTCTAATTTTTGGGGAGACTTGTCCCTCTAAATGTCTATGGTGGCTATATATCTAACATATAGGCTAGCCTACTCTACATTTCATACAGTTATATTAAAATTTATAATGAACGACTGCTATACAAAGAGTCAAAAACACATCTTATCGGGCTTAAAATATTCAAGTGTGTGGCCAGCCTCCTTCCTAAAATTTAAAAAAATCTAAAATTTAAATAACACACACTGATGCCATTTGACCAATGATATGATGTGACATGACATTTCATCTGTCTAATTAGGTTTACTAGTAATTTTTTTTATTTTATTTATAATGTTTTCGTGATTTGTTTAGCTTGAAAAGTGCTACATTTCTTTAAAATAAATTAGTCTAATAAAATAAATTAAGTTCAAATCTAATGCAGTGCCATTCATACATCTACATGGCTGTAGATACACATAATATGAACAACCAATGAGTACCTGTGTGATAGTAATTTGCAAGTGTTCTGCACATAAAGACAAATAAAAAACATTTAATGCAAAACTCTCTTCGCTTAGATATAAAATTTGGATTACTTAAGAAATATCATCTGTTAAAAACTAGAAGTTTGCCTGAAATGAACCGCTAGATGAAGAAACATCTGCGGTCAAAGCATGAATGTGTAAGATCACACCCAGTTTCAGTGAAAGATGCCAAGCTTAAAATTCAAGATCAAGGTCAAGCTTAAAATTTCACATACACATACATGGTATATCATATTTTAACATTCACCAACTTACTAAGATGACACGACTCAAAGAACCTGGCTGCAACCTTTCAGGCACTGTAAAAAAAATTATTGTAATTGTAACAGTAAAAGGCTAAAAATGCTAAAAACCTGTTAATTGATTAACAGCACGTTCCCTTACTATATACAGTGAAAAACTGTAACATCTAAAGGGACATTTCATGTAATTTTACAGTAAAATGCTGTTAAAGGCATAGCTTTTGGAAGTAAAAAGAGCAAGTCATCTTATAAATTACAATAAAAAAATGTAAATGGACATTCCTAGAATTTCTTGTGTGACACTTCACATTTGATGTTTTTCATTGAAATAAATATGTTCCTTTTTATTGTTTTTCTTATCAGTTATGTACATTTGAGTTCAATGTTACATCTTATGTTGCTAAACGAATGTCTATTGCATTATTTTAGTGTCATGTGTGTTACCATGAGGGTGATGTTTGTATTTGTGTGCATGACACTGTGTGCACCTTCTTTACATTAGTATTTATCTCAGCCTGTGGAAAAGTTACTTGAGATGAGCTTTGATTCTTCATGTGGCTTTCTTATCACCATCTGTGTTATTATAGTGGTTGTCAGTAGTGTTTTGTAAAGTTGTTAATGTTTTTACCGTATTTTATTTATTTATTTATTTATTTATTTTTAACAGAATTATTCTGGTAACCACAGCTGCCAGTTTTATTTTGTAAAAACAACATTATTTTTTTTTTTTACAGTGCTTTTAACCATATATTATGTTAGCACATGTGAGAATATGCTGTTCATCATTTTATTAATTCAACCTGGAAGTTTAATGTGTGGTGTTTGTAATGCAATTAATGAATTAAGTTGTAAGAAGTTGTAAGACTTGATTTTCCTGCTAAGACAAAAACTGAGAACAAGCACCCTGCAATAAAGCAATAAAGCTCATCTGGAGAGAAGATCTCAAAGAAATAGCATAGGACAACACCTTGCCCTCACACATCTACAGTATGGTGTAATAAAAATTTACAATCCTTTTGTTCTGGTCTTGGTATATAAGGTAAAGTGCAAAGCAGTCATGGGGGATCTTCTGTAGCCAGAAACCCCCATGCAGAAGATGGGTGAATGTCTGAACACAATCACACATCACTGTGTGTATGTGCATTTCAATTGATGTTATGCATTTATTATTTCTGAATTGGCTTCTAATTGTCCAACTATGTAATTGGCATGACAAATTTTTACTTGACAAATAAAATGTTATATTTGATTTACTCTGGATTCTTCTGAAATCATTATGACCAGTAGATTACTGGAGTCCATATTTCTGCAAATCTGCGTCAGGATAGATTCAAACTAAAGGCCCATGAAAGGAGCATGTAAGCACATCATGGGAATTTTTGATTTTTATCTATCAACTGGCTTAGCAAGTTGCAGTATCGTGACTAAGAAAACTGTGTTTTTGTATGAACAAGCATGTGGCGGTTCGACTCAAATGCATTAGTAAACTCTGCACCCTCTGACTAAGAATCAGAACTGGCGAGTTTGTGATCGTGAAGGGCACTCAATCGGCCGAAGTGACTTTTCTAAGTGATATGGGTCTGTAATGAACGAATAATTGAAAGTATGGGATACCTAGAATAATCAAATATCTAAATTAATACATAACCAATGATTAATTTCTAATTGGAAACACAACCTAAGACTAATAATCATTTGAAATTGGAGTCAGATTAAACGAGTGAAATTAAGTGAACTTCACAGGGGCGCTGAAAAGACATACATGCGTTAACCTTTGCCCAGGCCGTCGGATTCAGTTTTTGGGCCGATGGGGGGTTCCTTACAAAGTAGAAAGAAGAAGTGTTGTTTTATAGAATCATGCTGTGAACCTTATGGTTTCAACATTTAATAGATTATGAACTGTAACTGTTTCCTCTTTTGTTATCTACAGCCAACAAATGGTGATTGCAGTGGCGTAACACAAATCCATTTGCTTCATACACCGTGTTTACTGCATCGTGCCACAACAGCTAGAAGATGTCCAGTGTTGCTCTACATTAAATGAAGCTTCACTACACTGAAGCTACCCCCCTGTGAAATGTAGCAAGCTAAGCTACAGCAACATGGCAAAAGTGGCTTACTACATCTAAGCTATTTTTTAAAATTTCATTTTTATTTTGAATTGAACCAACTTCATTCCAAGTCAGTGCTATATCAGTGATCAATAAAACTGTCAGTCAAACAGAAAGGCAGGCATAATTGTTCAGTTCAATTGTTTATTCAACAACTTTATAATGGCAGTGAACGGGGGCAACGAGTTTGAAGCTCAAGAAAGTGAATCATAAATGTACTCCACACGGCTCCGGGGGTTAATAAAGGCCTTCTGAAACGAAGCGATAAAAGTAAAATAAAAAGCTTCCACTAGAACTGCGAGAGGCGTTACACTTTCTTCGTAAGTTGAATATGGAAGGCGGTCTGGCGAAAGCTAGATATTTTATTTTATAACTTGTTAAACATGGATTTCTTACACAAGCACATTGCTTCTCTTCGGAAGGCCTTTTTTAACCCCCCCGGAGCCGTGTGGAGTACGTTTTGCTTTGGATGGAAGCACTGTCTTGAGCTTCATACTTGTTGGTCCCGTTCACTGCCATTATAAAGCTTTGATGCGTCAGGATATTTATTAATTATTAAATATCTCAGAGTTAATATAATTATTAATTCGATTAAGTTCATCAGTTCACCTTACAGCTGTTAATGCCAACAATGTCCACAGCAAGTTAGATAAATAGCATAAATAAAACAACAACAAACAAAAAAAAAAGTTTGATGATGTTGAGGACGAATCAAATGCTACAAAAAAAAATTCAAATGAAAGTGCTAAATAAATCATAGTCTGTGATGTTGGCGTGGTATTAATCCCAATAGAGCTCAATGGCCATTTTCATATTTTCTCAACACATTGTCTTCCTGAAAGAGTGCGCTTAAATAATAACAATAAAAAAAATATAACAACTAATACGGTTCAATGACCTGTGTTCAGGTTGACATAAGTAGTTTGTATAGTCTTTCCATCAGTAGCCTACTACTGTAACGTCTTCAGGGCTTCCTCAGGCAGCCAGGACGCCCACTCCTTCGCCATAGTGTCATGCAGCCAGCGGGACGAACGATTCCCGTGTACAAACGGAGGTGGGAAACTATTCACTGGAATGATGTTGTGATTCCCCACAGCTGGGTACACGGTTACATTAGGCCCCAGGTGTTTAAGTATGAGTGATGGCGGTGAGCTCATTCAGCTGTTGTTTTCGAATACATCTTACTAACCCCCAACTTTTACATGGTAATGTTATGTGTATTTGAATTATGAGTGATTTGAGCTGTCATTCAATTTACAACCCTGTTGAAACTGTAAAATGTACAATTCTTAAGGCTACTGTTACTCTGTTTTATCCAATATAATTATTCTAAATCATTCACAACTTTCTCAAACCAGAAAAGGATATTTTCTATTTAAACCTATAAAAGTTTTCCTCTCATGTTGAGATGTCAGACTCCCCAACACCTGGATGCAGTGCAGGACAGAACCACTAGGGGTCGGTATATAATTCCTGATGACAGCATGTAAACTCAAGAAATAAATAATATTTTTTTTCCGTGGAAGCAGGTGTTTGATATATAAATGTCCCGTTTAAAATTCTTTGAAGGAAATAATACCAAACTTCAGTCAAACATAAATAGAACCACAGTAAAAACTAAAAAAATAAAAATAAATGTACTGAGCATTTTTTTTTTTTTTAATACAAAAATTGCATTCACATTCAAATCTCAAAAAGCTGTAGGTTGATGTGGAGTGTTTACATTGGCTTTAGTTTGTAGGTTTGATTAAGTACACCTCTCACAAGAAACTACAAAAATGGTGAACACATCCAATGTCAGAGAATGTTCTCCTCAAGGGTCTGTGAATAACACTGTCACTCCGAAGTCTTCCTTATAGATGTCCCAGGTCTTAGATTTGTGTGGATTGTCCAGCTCCTCCCTCGAGAGATACAGTCTATGACACAAAAACATCAATGCAAAAGATTTCAGTGAGCTCTCGAAGGACAAAAATTCCCAAAACTACTGACAAAAAAGAAAAAAACCCACCTGTTGTTCTCAACAAAAGAGGTGTTAAACCAAAAATAGAACGGACAGTCCTCGTAACCCTTTGGCAGACCCTGGACAGAGAGAAAAAGGGTTTAAGTTCAAGCCAATAGCACTTCATAAAATACATAGGTCAATTAAATACTAAAAATAGTGGAGGCTTACAGCACTGGACTCAAACATGACCTTCACATCTCCAGTCACGACAGGCCCTTCCTGTAAACTGATGACCACTGCATTATTACCAGTGTCAGGAAACACCTGAAAAAAACAACACACACACACACATACACAAGCGACAGGACGATCAGACTGAAATGAAAGATCTCACAAAGAATTGTGCATAGGTAAGTGTTTAGTATGCTACAAGTTGCTAGCTTTGCCCTTTGAGCCTACTGTAGAGAACAGAAACATGAATTTATTCAACACATCAATCATCTCCAGCTGTAGATACTTACTGTACAGTTCTGCTGTTTGGCACAAACACACTGGAAGACGAGCTCTCGCTTCACTGTGATCTTCACCTTCAGGTCACTGCCATTACCCTTCCCCACACCTGAACAACAACCAGTCATGTAGAAATTACACTGCTTTTATACAATAGTTTTTGCTTTGTTTACTTAATATTTACTTAATTCAAGTTGTATAGAATGAAAATATAGTTTAATATTAATAAAAATATATGCAATATTTAAAAAAAAAAAAAAAAAAAAAAAAAAATATTAGATACTATATAATTATACATAAATAATTTTATATATTATTCTATATCTATCTACCTATCTCATATATATATATATATATATATACATACATACATACATACATATACAGGTGCTGGTCATATAATTAGAATATCATCAAAAAGTTGATTTATTTCACTAATTCCATTCAAAAAGTGAAACTTGTATATTATATTCATTCATTACACACAGACTGATATATTTCAAATGTTTATTTCTTTTAATTTTGATGATTATAACTGACAACTAAGGAAAATCCCAAATTCAGTATCTCAGAAAATTAGAATATTACTTAAGACCAATACAAAGAAAGGATTTTTAGAAATCTTGGCCAACTGAAAAGTATGAGCATGAAAAGTATGAGCATGTACAGCACTCAATACTTATTTGGGGCTCCTTTCGCCTGAATTACTGCAGCAATGCGGCGATCAGTCGATCAGTCTGTGGCACTGCTCAGGTGTTATAAGAGCCCAGGTTGCTCTGATAGTGGCCTTCAGCTCTTCTGCATTGTTGGGTCTGGCATATCGCATCTTCCTCTTCACAATACCCCATAGATTTTCTATGGGGTTAAGGTCAGGTGAGTTTGCTGGCCAATTAAGAACAGGGATACCATGGTCCTTAAACCAGGTACTGGTAGCTTTGGCACTGTGTGCAGGTGCCAAGTCCTGTTGGAAAATGAAATCTGCATCTCCATAAAGTTGGTCAGCAGCAGGAAGCATGAAGTGCTCTAAAACTTCCCGGTATACGGCTGCGTTGACCTTGGACCTCAGAAAACACAGTGGACCAACACCAGCAGATGACATGGCACCCCAAACCATCACTGACTGTGGAAACTTTACACTGGACCTCAAGCAACGTGGATTGTGTGCCTCTCCTCTCTTCCTCCAGACTCTGGGACCCTGATTTCCAAAGGAAATGCAAAATTTACTTTCATCAGAGAACATAACTTTGGACCACTCAGCAGCAGTCCAGTCCTTTTTGTCTTTAGCCCAGGCGAGACGCTTCTGACGCTGTCTGTTGTTCAAGAGTGGCTTGACACAAGGAATGCGACAGCTGAAACCCATGTCTTGCATACGTCTGTGCGTAGTGGTTCTTGAAGCACTGACTCCAGCTGCAGTCCACTCTTTGTGAATCTCCCCCACATTTTTGAATGGGTTTTGTTTCACAATCCTCTCCAGGGTGCGGTTATCCCTATTGCTTGTACACTTTTTTCTACCACATCTTTTCTTTCCCTTCGCCTCTCTATTAATGTGCTTGGACACAGAGCTCTGTGAACAGCCAGCCTCTTTTGCAATGACCTTTTGTGTCTTGCCCTCCTTGTGCAAGGTGTCAATGGTCGTCTTTTGGACAACTGTCAAGTCAGCAGTCTTCCCCATGATTGTGTAGCCTACAGAACTAGACTGAGAGACCATTTAAAGGCCTTTGCAGGTGTTTTGAGTTAATTAGCTGATTAGAGTGTGGCACCAGGTGTCTTCAATATTGAACCTTTTCACAATATTCTAATTTTCTGAGATACTGAATTTGGGATTTTCCTTAGTTGTCAGTTATAATCATCAAAATTAAAAGAAATAAACATTTGAAATATATCAGTCTGTGTGTAATGAATGAATATAATATACAAGTTTCACTTTTTGAATGGAATTAGTGAAATAAATCAACTTTTTGATGATATTCTAATTATATGACCAGCACCTGTGTATATATATATATATATATATATATATATATATATATATATATATATATATATATATATATATATATATATATATACATACATACACACACACACACACACACACACATATATACACACACACACAGTACATTTTAATATATATGAATATATTGATTTGATTATTTTTATATATTCAAATTCAATATATGATTAGTGCTGTCAAACAATTAATCATGAAAGTTTGTTTTTACATAATGTGTGTACTGTGTATAATTAAACACATGCATGTATATATTTAAGAAAAATTGTTATATATATATATATATATATATATTAGTCAAACCAAAATTTATTCAGACACCTTGAACATTTCATTCATTATTACAGTTTATTCACTATAGTTTAAAAAAAATGGTAATAAAATATGACAAGATCTCAGAGTTAAACTGTGTCAGAAAAGATTAATCTTAATTATGTAATTAGTTTAAGTGCGTGCCTGAGAAAAACACATTGTCCTGATTAAGTATCTGTGGTCAGATGAGATGTTGTCAGGCTATATGTCAGCGTCATTATTCTAGCATTATTTTTGTAACTTGTTACCGCTATTGGGTAAGTTACTCTAAAAAATTAATTAATTACCAGCTACTGATTACATCTTCAACAGTATAATTAGATTATGGACTAATTACTCTCTCTAAAAAGTATTGGATTACTTATTACTTTCTAAATCTCAAATCAACCTCGACCAGTTAGAAACTGCACTTTTGATTCTTTCAAATGAACAATATACAATTGCATAAATTATCCTTGAGTATTTAAAGGGAGAAGGTTACATTAAAAATACATTTTAATATTAAATTTTGAAGTTAAGTCCACTATTGTTTTATATAGAATTGTTCTATAGTCTATACAGTATTTAATGCAATTACATCAGAAGTAACTCTAATAAAACTACAGAAAAAATTAAGGGTAATCCCTTATTTTTTCAATGGAAAAGTAATTAAATACAGTACTTAGATTACTTAGTAATTAATTACACCCAACACTGCATGTTACAAAATAAAAAGTCTCTCACCACAAAAAAAACTATCTTTCCTGACCTATGAGATATTATACTGTGCACGTGGCCTGCACTCTTCAATTGCACGTGCAAATGTGGAGGCGCATGCTGTATATCACTTCACTATATGAAGAGCAAAATAAATTACGAACATACAACGTCATAGTTACGGTATTAATAAGTCATGAAATTACCAAAAAGTACCAATAAATTACATAACTTGTACTTCGTGCGTTAACTGGGAAGGATTTACATGCAGGTATGATGTTCATTCTATTCAAGAGCATCTTCCATATGTTTCGTTAACAGTTCATGTTAGTATTGTGTATTTGCCATGGTAACTGTTGTTTCCATAACCCCAAAATACCAATTAATTTTCACTTTGTGTTATTTTGTATATTTTTAAACGACTGTGGTGGCTCATACCAACTTACTAGCTTTACTTTATTAACAAAAACTAGCTTGGGACTGCCATTTAATTGTCTTACCATATACTGTTTATTCATCAATATTAGTCATATTTTTACAATTTACAATGTGTGTTAAAGGGATAGTTCACCCAAAAATGATAATTCTGTCATCATTTACTCACCCTCAAGTTGTTCCAAACCTATATAAATTTCTTTGTTCTGCTGTACACAAAGGAAGATATTTGGAAGAATGTTTGTAACCAAGCAGATCTCACACCCCATTGACTGCCATAGTATTTTTTTCCCTCTGCTTGGTTACAAACATTCTTCCAAATATCTTCCTTTGTGTACAGCAGAACAAAGAAATTTATATAGGTTTGGAACAACTTGAGGGTGACAAAATTGTCATTTTTGGGTGAACTGTCCCTTTAAGTAAAGTGGGAAGGTACTTGTGTGCGTCAACCATTTTTACATATATTCATTTTTAATTTTTAGGTCAATTTTTTAAGAAATTGGGTCGCGGCCTAATGACCATGGAAAAATGTGGGTTCCATGGTTTAAATGAAAACCACTGCTGTAGATAGATAAATAGATAGATAGACAGACATATGTATAGTTCAGCCATGAAACTCTATTTGCATTCTGATTGGTTTGTTCAATGTAACATTCTCAGCCAATCGATTTTATGTGTCTGTTACCATTTCCCTTTATAACCACAACCCATCCAAACAAATGCACTCTCTGCACTATGCAAATTCTTATTCTAGCCCCCTGCCTGCCTAGATCTACTACAGGGGGTCTTCCCTCTCTAGCAGCAGCATTTCCTGTAATTTTATGTTCTGAGCATTTAGCAGAAGCAAGTCATGCTCAGCAGCAGCGTAGCAGATCTAGTCCGCCAAGACCAAATCTATGTACATTCTATTTACATTTATAAAATGCTTTACAAACTATCCCGAGAGTTGTCATGACTGAAACATACATACACATACACATATTATATAATTATATATATATATATATATATATATATATATATATATATATATATATATATATATATATATATACATATATATACATATATATACACACACGATGGCTGTGTCTGACCTGCGATGGAGTGGATTCGAATGCTCTTTATTTTCAGGCTCTTCTGGGGTGGTAGCTGACGGTTGTATTGATTCTTCATGATCTCATAATAACCAACGTACCTGCTCTGCAAGTGCAAAATAAACAGAACATATATCAATTAAAAAAAAAAAAAACCCAGGATGATTATATACATTCACTAGCTCCAAATTGGCTTCTAATACAGTTTCACACACCTGAGAGGGAGTTTCAACGCCCTGGAACTTCGAACTCATGCTTTTATCAGTCCGTCTCTCCCCAAAGTAGTCCAAACTCTCCTGTAAGATGGTTTAAAGAAAATTTTAATAAAATCTTGGATGAGAAAGGCTCTAAATGTCAACATTCATGACCAGATTGTACCTGCGCACTCTCAAACTGGTCGCTGTCGATAAGCCATGTGCACACCATCGTCCCAGTCCGCCCTGTTGAACAAAATCCAATCCATTAAACATTTCAAATAGACTGTATTTACATACAGCATTGAAACACCATCAAAAAACAGACCTTTTCCTCCTTTGCAATGGATGGCGATAACATTCCTAGAGTCTGCCGCCATCCACTCCCTAACACAGGCTGTGTACCGCAGCATATCACTGACAGGAGAACAGACAGAGATCAATACACCTCTTCTAGAGATTCATGGCAACATGCTTTCTGAAAACTAGATTTGCCACTTCAGCAACATATTCTGATGTGGTGAGCTTACTTACTCGAGTGATGGCACGTTGTGGTCATCTATCATAACACGCTCCACTCGATAGTGAAAGAACTGTGGATCGTAACCCTTCTCACCTGAAACAAGAAATCAGATTGGCCACCATTGTTATCATGCCTTTTAGAAACAAAGGAAATTATCTGAGGTTGACTTAAGGTAAAATAATCTGATGAAAATCATGAAAAGAAGCATCTACTCACTACAGAGATTAAACACCTTGTAGTGATCCAGATGTTTGGTGTCCAGGAATCTAGCGACCTCCTAAAATGTGTCATTCACATATTGATCATACAATGTTTTTGAACAATTAAAACATCTGAACTCTTTTACATCCAATTAAAATGTTCTTAAACATTTGTGTTATATGTTGGTAAATTACTCTGATAGGGTTCCTATAGAGCGCCTGCTTCCCAGAAGATGGAAAAGACATGGCAATGACTCTTTCTGAAGAGAGATAAGACACTATCAATGAAAAATCACTTCGGTTTGCAAATTACTTGATTTTAATGTTATGTTTATAATGTGTCAAATGAATTTAAAAAGGTAGATCTGATGCAAAATAAATAACCAGAGACAAAAAAAAAAAAAACATTGAGAAGAAATGACTAGATTTCTGCTGACTAAAATAAAAAGCAACCAAACCTGTGACATATGTGAGGTCAAGATCAAACCCATCTTTTTGGTACCGTCTTTTGTTCTCGGACACCTGTGAAAATTATTATGTTAAGTTTATGTAGAAAATTTCAAACAATAAGTTTAAATAGCCCGGAGCTGAAATTCATATATGGTAATGGGCGTTTGGTTTCTGACTCGCGCTGTAAGCGATAGACCAATCACAACAGACTGGGCCATCTGACCAATCAGAGCAGAAGCTGCTCTCAAAAAGGAGGGGTTTAGAGAGGCTGAATCCTTTATCGAACAGTTTCAGAGACTGTGAGAAAAGACATGATGCTGCAATGTATATTATGGGAAAATTAAAGTGTTTTTTGGATGTATGTAAACCTACAGTAGGAGACCTTCAAAACTAAGGCCACATCCATACAAATCTTTTTTTTCCTCGTTCTAAAAAAAAAATTCCATATATGGCTTCATCTCAAGAAATATCTGCGTACATACAAAACCACTGAAACCAACTCAAAACGATGTAGTATACATGCCAGACCAGTATGTGGCGCTGTAATTCTGCCACAGAGGTACACTAAAATCAGAGAAGAAGACTTGGAGCATGTGCATAAACCTTGCCTATACAGGACATAGCGGTGTCTGACTAGGGTCGAGACGATGATGACATAATCGATGACATAATCGTTTCACAAAATATACAGATTGGTTGTACACATGAAAACGCAAGGGTGTCGTTTTCAGATTTATCCACTCTGGGACCCGGATTAAAAAAAACAGCGGTTTCAGGCTCCCAAAACGGCGGATCCATCTGGACGAAACACCGATACGATACAATTTTTTGACATATACAGCTAAACGCGTCTCCGTGTGTACGGGCTCTAAATTGGGAACATTTAAATAGCATAATTGGGGCATTTTAATTTTAACTCGTTCCCCGTCATTGACAGAATTTTCCTACTTTCCGTGTTTTCACTGTTATATGGTAGGGGGCGCTATTACGCAACTTCTGAAAAAGTAGAGAATCTCCAGATCAAAACACAGGCAAAAAAGTAGCAGAAACAAGTGATAAAAGCATTGCTTATGCACTTTGGGAGAGAAAGAGAAAGAGAGAGAGAGAGAGAGAAAAAAAAAAGCAATTTTCTCAGCTTTTTTTTTTTTTTTATGAAACTTGCCCACATTCAAGTGTTGATAAAAAAGAATGCATAAACCTAGAACAAAACCTTTTTTGTTATTGTTGTTAAAAAGCAGAGGATCTGTTTTTTTCTTTTGATATACTGCATGTTCAGATATTCATTCAACAAAATATTCTGTGGGCCATGACAATTTTGTGAAAATGGTCAAAAATGCTGCCGGTGGCTGGCAACTTTTTTTTTTTTTTTTTTTTTTTAAACAACAAAAAACACTAGTGGGGAAAAAAAAAAAAAAAAAGGTTAAAATGGATTAAAAAGAATAAAAGGGGAATGGCAAGTATATATAAATGGACATAAACAGATAGAAATCACACAATCTGATTGGCTGAAAAGATACAATCACTGTTATTATGATGACCACACCACAAAATGAGACCATTTTCTTTGTGTTTAAGTCACTCACCATTCTCCTGGTGACCTTTTCAAGCTCTTTCTTCTGAGATGCCAGTCTGAAGATACGTACCAGAATCAATATCCTCAGAGATCTCAGGAATGTGACCACCCTGAAAACACATGATATTAACATTGTTACATTAATATAATATTGGATGAAATGTGAGCATCAAACATGAATGTTTTCTGTTAAATCTGGTGTACCTGGGAATCAGGCTGGCTCCTGAGAGATCAGAGAATGCGTAGATCATGGTGACCACCAGGGTAATGGCCACAATACAAGCATCTATTATGTTCAGTTTTGAGCTGAAATACACCTTGAATCTGAAAAAAGAAGATGATTTAGAAATAGTTTATCAAAGACTGCTATAGAATCCTGAATATGTAAAATTGTACCTCTGCACCAGGTTTTGATAACACTCATATATAATCATTATTAATGCAGAGCTTGTGGATCACTTAATTTATTTTTGTGCTTGAGCTCTAGGAAATTGTTCCAGCGAGATAAAAACTAATTTTTGGAAAAACAGAAAGTGGCAGGAAATGTGTTTCCTGTAGATCGTTTCCTGTCATGAGTGACTATTGGTTGTTGTAAGCCTTACGCATTTTGTAAATGATGTTCAGATAAAGTGATGCATAACGAAAGTTTGCAAAATTATTTAGAAAAAACTACGAACCCCTCCACATA
Source organism: Mylopharyngodon piceus (assembly GCA_039654765.1). Taxonomy (NCBI): domain Eukaryota; kingdom Metazoa; phylum Chordata; class Actinopteri; order Cypriniformes; family Xenocyprididae; genus Mylopharyngodon; species Mylopharyngodon piceus. The sequence continues at coordinate 15,333,410 of CM077438.1, forward strand.
GACGCGAAGCAGCACATCAATAAGGAAAAAGAAGGAAATGACAAGAGAAACAGCCTCCAGTGCACTTCCAACATCACGACTCTTGTTGGAGAGGGACAAGTCCACAATGACCAGAATAATGTCTACGATGATCAGTACTAGGCCAAAAACACTGCAAATGAGAACAGAAGTTGCCTGTTATATCATTAAAACATAGTCTAAAATCTATTTTTGGGGATAAAGTAAAAAAGATCACAAGTACATTATTATAGGATTTTATAGGTCCTGGGAGCCTCTTTATGTGACACTCTGAAATGAAATGATCCCACTCACCGAAAACCAAAGGACATCACAAAAGGAGCTATAATTTTCCGGACACGACTGAAAAATAAATCAAATACATAATGAGACATTAGAACACTAATCTCAAGATTGCCAACAAATTAGAAGCTTACTTACTGGTACATGGTGTCTGGATCCTCACTCTCTTCCTTTCCATCATCGATCTGCACCTCTGCCTCTTCTTTCACCCCATTACTGCTCCAACACAGTAAAACAATACAACATACTGTTTGGATCATCTTTTTAAAAATGTATTGATAAATACAATAAAATGTATTGGGAAAAAAAAAAAAAGTCTCTGATCATTTGGTAAACAAATCATGTGATTTTGGGAGCTGTGAGTAGTGCTGAATTACTCATTTAAAGTTGGGGGAGTAAAGGTCATGATTCTGGTTAAGTGTTAGTAACTTTAATTGAATGTTATTCACTTACCCATTAACTTCCTTGGAATCTAACCCAGGGTTAAAATGCACAGATGTCATTTTTACAGGAAAGTTCAGAGTTTCTCTCTGAAAAAGTCCAAGAAATCAAACATTGTAAAGGAACTTTAATTTAGTTAAAGCTGGTATATCTAGTCAACAAATATGAATAATCAATCAAATGACATTAAGAAATAAAGCAGACAGGTCTAACTAACACAAACATGACAAAATATGTACTTACCTTAGAGAGCCCAAATTTAAGGTTTCAGATGTGGATTAAGAGATTTTTCTGATTAATATCCCATGAATCACAAGTTGTCTGCAACACAAGGTTTCTAAATCAACTATGAAGCCCCAAATTAAATCCGCATAATGAAATATAACAAGCAATTGTTGGTTCCGATCTGAACAATATCATAGCAAAGGAATGCCAGCATTGGGAAAACCGATACAAACCAGACAGAAAGCGCATCCGGGAAAACTGTTTTCCTTCCCTTTGCTTGACTTGCAGCTTTTCTGCTCTCTGAACAGTCACATATTCCTCAAACAGTCTTTCTGTCTCATGTCTCCATGATTGTCTTTACGAGCAGTGATTGTCCCGTGATTTTCTGCGATAACAAAGGAAGGAGGTTCAAAGGTTAGCAGTAGTTTTCTTATGTCTTCCATCCACATTCACAATCACATTCATTTCACACCGCCCCTTTTTTCACTCTTATGCTGCGGACGTAGCGGTTTTTTAACTTCCTCATGCGTTTTACAAGTTAACAATCACACAAAATCAAGGTGGACGAGCGGAAAAGGTGATAGAAAAACAAAAGGGCTCACTGAGATATTATAAAACTTAGTAGTGTTATTAAAATATGGTTTTAATTAAAGTGTGTGTGTGTGTGTGTGTGTGTGTGTGTGTATGTGTGTGCGCGCTTCTACTGTCGACTGTTTTTTTTTCTATTTCTTGGGAGCCAGATATCGCCACAACAGTAGGTCCTTTTGGGGACCTTTTTTTGTGTGAAATCAGCTTTGTAAAACGACGAAGTAATGATTTAATTAAAATCTAAAAGCCCTAAAAGACGTCTGTATGAATTAAAGGAACATACAAAAATTACAATTCCGTCAATTTTATTATTTACTCGCCCTCATGTCTTTCCAAACACATATATTACTATTTCTTGCGTAGAACACATACAGAATTCTTAAAGCCTCAAAAGCACCATAATAAGTAGCCTATCTTAAAAGTATCCCAGCTACTGCATTATATTGCTAATCATAATATTGAAGATTGTCTTTTATGTGGAACAGAAATTCCACATAAATGACAAAGAAAACAACATTTTTACATTGTTGCTTCTGGTATGTGTGGAATGGGGGAAGATGAAGCATCATTCTGACCCAGAGAACAGACTAATGTGGACCATGCGGAACCAACAGCGCCTATAAATATTAGAAATGAAAGTCTGGAGGGCATTTCATTGACACATAATCTGGAAGAGGAAAGAACACCACGTTCTGTATGTATACATTTATATTTAATAAACTAAAAGAATATTAATAGATGATCATGCCACGGCTGGTTTTTATCTTGGTGTTTCAAGCTCTTACATCACTTCAAATCACAGTAAGTTCACTCTTTGACCAGAATGTTTGCACTACAGTATCTCGACATTAAATAACCTATAACATGTTGAGCCATGTTGTCTATTTTTCAAGGCAGAGGAAGAATGCCAAATAGCTGAGGTATCAAAGCTGAAGGAAGAGATTCGTACGCTGAAAAATAAATTGTTGATTGGGGAATGGAAAGTTATGCATCTGCGTGCTCACCGTCGATTCAGGCTGGTTCCCAACCTGGAACTATCACTGGAAGACAAGACCTCTGAAAACAACACTGAACCTTCACCAACCCTACCAAGTACTGGAGGTTCATTATTAGTTCATGACAAAGGTAACTTTTACACTCTTATAAGAAACCAGTACACATGTATATAAGGCTATTTATAATTAAACCTTTTCATTATTTTATGATAACTGATTATGAACAAATTGTTAAGTTAATAACATATTTTGGGGTCTCAAGTCCATTTTTTGAATTTCTTGCAATTTAACTGTGTTATTGCTGGGGTTAAACTGACATACAAATGCAACAGAAAAGTACATGCCTTATACTTTGTGATAAACAGAGGGTTAAAGCTTCAATAATATGTGTTTGATGGAAGAAAGCCAATCATTTTATTAATACTTCTGTAATTTATATGTCCAATAGATTGTTCTGAGTTATATGACAGACTAAAACCAAGAAGTGGATTCTACAGGATTAAACCCAAACCGTCATTTGAACCGTTCCTTGTGTACTGTGATATGGATGATGGTGGGGGCTGGACTGTGATTCAGAAACGGATCAATGGGAAAGTTGATTTCGACAGGTAGGTCTAATGCACAGTCATATGCAATGGCTATGTAATAGTGAATGTTTTTGCTGAATGTTTTTTGTTCTTACATTTACACCTATGATGGTCAAATCACCATTCTATCATTTCACAGAAAGTGGGAAGATTATAAAAATGGATTTGGTAATTTCCAGTCAAGTAAAGATGAATTCTGGCTTGGCAATGATCATATTCATGCCCTGCTCAGCGATGGTAAGATTTGGATAATGAGTTTATCACTTCTGCTTTTCTGCTCTACAGTAATATTTTCTAAATCCTCTTTAGGTGAACATACGATGAAAATTGAACTGATGGATTGGAAAGGAGGGAGATCATATGCCATGTACGACAACTTCAGAGTATCAGATGAAAAAGTAAGTTGATTTTGGTTCCTACCATTAAAACTTTAATTCCAGCCTCACAGGTTTTGTGAAGAAATTCATAGGGATGAAAAGTCTCCTATTCCATCACATGTTCCTCTCTGCTCACATCATTCCTCCTCTATACTCAGGATAAATATAGGCTGCACTACGGGATGTACAGTGGTCAGGCAGGAGATGCCCTGTCTGGAGGAGCCAACATGGTGGAGCAATGGTCAGCCTCTCATAATGGCATGCAATTCAGCACCCGGGACCAAGACCACGATCGCTACCTGCAGGGAAGCTGTGCTGTTGAGAACAGGGGAGGCTGGTGGTATAACAGGTGATGCTGAGTGCTTTCTGAATTTTATGTACAGCATTTTGTACACTAAACACCCTGTTTAATGTTACCTGTTGCTTAATTACAGGTGTCATGCTGCCAATCTTAATGGGAGGTTTTACAGAGGTGGAGAGTACAAAGCCAAATATGATAATGGTGTGGTTTGGGGCACATGGAGAGGACTGTGGTACTCTCTCAGACACACAGCCATGAAGGTCCGACCCAGCTCCTACATGGACAATGTAGGGAGTGGAGGAGGACCCATTGAGTAGCAAGGCAGCTGAACACTCTCATCATGCACATTTGTGTGTTTTACAGTGTATTAACTATAAGATTTAATGTAGTTTATTAAACTTTTCTGTCAACCACGGGACTGCCATAAAGCAAGTAAGGATCTCATTGGGACAAACTGATCTTGGTCGATTCAATGAATACATTGGCTTATCTTTACAAAATATTGTGATTATGATTTGATATTAATCAAAATACTATATTATTCTGTGTAAAAGGGTAAATATAATCATGCATGCATTCATATAACACTCCTGGTTCAAAATATCTGTACCATAATAAAGCAGCATCTAAACATACTGAAAGTCTTGATTGAGATTATGTATCAAACTATTTTAGTAGTGTATCTTTAACATGGGCAACAGTAAAAGAAACATTCAGAAATAAATTCATATTTACTGCATGTATATTTTCATATGCAAAACCTGAGAGTTCACATTTTCCAGTGTACAAACAAATCCAAAGGTGTACAAAATATTCTTGTGATATGGATACTGTATAATGTCAATGATGGTGGTTTGCGTGGTATCAAAAACGGCTTTTCAAATTAATAGTCAAACCCCCATAAATAAAAATAAAACTGATCATAGATTTCATTTGAAGTCTGATACAAAAAGCTTCCAAAATCTGATATGCATGTCCACATGGAGCAAAATAACCTGCTTCATTCCATTAAAACTTGGTTCCATCAGACAAATGCAGGTTCGTTCAGGTAAGTTTATGAATAGTCAGAACTTCAACTCCATCATCCTCACCCAAGTATCCAGAAATGTCCATCATGTGCTGCTCTGATTCTGTGAGACTATATGGGGAGTTGCTGTAGTCCGCAGAGAGAGGAAGGCTGCGACAGCGTCCTCTGCGCTGGTCTGAGGTAGAGAAAGTGGAACTGCGTTGCCTTTGGCAGGTAGATGAATTAGCCTCTCGTAGCTTCCTGGCTAGTATGTTCCTCTGGATGGGCGAGGGACCTCTTCTGCTCCAGTTCTGTTCTGCCCGTTCAGCTCGGTCCAGGGCAGAAGATGGGCTCCGAGCCACATGATGATCCACCAAAGGCTCTTTTGTTGGTGTCACTGGAACTGAATCTTTTGAGTTTGATTGAGATGGAGGAGTGTCAACCCATGGTCTTCTCCTGTGGTCCACTGAGCTATCAGTCATTCTAGGACTGGAACAAGACCAGACCTCAAGTTCAGGAAGCGTATGCTCCCAGGTTCTGCTTCTACAGCTCCCCTCTGGTATTTGGCGAGGAGTCACCTGGGTCATGCTTCTCTCTCGGTAGGGTCGGGACAGGGGAAACTGCTGGTTGTTCTCGTGGAAACTTGAGGTTCTCCTGAAATTGGGATTCTTGGAGTAGGGCACTCTACTGCGCTCTACCATCTCTACCCAGTCTGCCGTGCGCTCAAGACGACGGATGTTGGCACTGGTTGCAGACTTCGGCGGACTCAGCAACAAATCCACCTTTTGTCTATCTGATAAAGCATTGTTTTTGGGAGACCATGTAGGTTCTGGAAAGGGAGACCTTATGCGGAATTGGCTGCTGCTTGACTCTTCCGGGCTGTCAAGTTCTTGGGGTGCTGGAGTTAGACCGGCAGGGGTTGAAGCTGTTGCCTCTAGCATGGTGTCATCGACTGGACTCTGGGACACATGGTAGACTTTAGTGGCCTCTTTTAAGCCCTTCTTCTTCATCTCCTTGAGCTGCTGTTGAGCTAAGCGATAGCCAAAAATAGGGGGAAGGATCTTTTGGCCAGAAGGAGACATTCTCTCTGGGTCTTGAGAAAGGGGAAGAGGAAGGGACATGCTCTGTTGACAAGCCAATACACCTCGGTCCAAAGGTCCCTGCTTTGCAGGCAAGGTAAATCCCTTCTGTAGGGGAGCTGCCTGGAGACTTTCAGAGAAACTGGGTCTCTGCATGCTGTGACCACAGATAGAAGCTTCATCAGAGTTCTTTCGGCCATTGGGAGAGTGCAGAGAGCCACGGCGCATGGAGCTGCACTTTGGAGCACGGCAGAGTTTTCTCCACACTGTGATAAAGATGGTGGCCAGAATCACAGCCAGGCACAGGGAAATCCCAGCCACTACCACTAGATTCCCAGCTAGGGGCATGCTTACAGCTGGCGGTGGTGTCTGGGATGGAAGGGGAAGCTCTTCTAAAAAAAAGAAAGAAAAAAAAGAGAGTTTTGTTCAGAAAACAAAAAATTAAATAGATAAAAACAGTAAATAAAATGTTTACCAGTGCAGTCTTCTAGCGAACAGTGAGACTGCTCCCTAACCATGCCAGTGCATTGCATCCCACCACTAGAGGGTAGCAGACATTCACGGACACGTTCTCGCACCCCTTCCCCACACGTCACACTACAACCACTCCATGGCTGCCACGGTCCCCACATTTCTTCAGAGCAATGATACGGTATTAGAGAGAGAAAATATATTAAAAATACTGAATATTATGCATACATAAACACCTTAAATTACATCAGTAAATTGATTTTCTAAAGACAATGTGAGTAATGTTAATTCCAGATTAAAATAGCTATGTTTTGTACATGCACGACTGGTAAAAGCAGACTCACTTGTATGTCTTTGCACAATCACACATGTGTGTGCTAAACTGGGAGCCTGACTGTAGACGAGAGTGAAATGGAAGCAGTACTTATTTTTGCCGGGGTCAAAGATGGAGCAATTAAACTCAGTCTCATTCTCCCCTTGCGTGAGGAAGTTGAAGGCCATGTGAGAAGTAGGGGCCATGTTGTTACTCTCTTCCTTATAAAGCAGAACTTTTCCATTTGTAACTGTACAGGGAGGTGCGATTCGACGGACAGACACTGCTCCCTCACATCCACTTTTGTAAATGTTATCCACATGAAGCTTGTATGCGAAGATGCTGGACAGGTAAAGAGGACCAGAGGATTTAATGTCTTGCTGGGTGACAGGGGATTTTAGGGAGATCTTGATGAAGCCACGCTCTGTCAGAGGGGAGGCACATGGCATCTCCACATGTTGTGCCCTAACTACTTTGATATCGTGTCTTATCCGGTTCTGCACCTTCTCAAATGTGTTCCTCCCAATCTGGACTTGTTCAAGGTAGCTGACGTCAAGATAGAGAGAAGCTTTGCGGCTAGAACAAGAATGGAAGTGGTCATTAGTGTACACACCAATCCTAATGTCATTAGAGCTCCGGTTGTTGCTGCCACGATCCACAGCCAGGTGAAAGGCGGGCCAGTGCACATGCAGAACAGGACTCCACCACCAGATGGCACTTCTGTTAGACACGCCAATGTTGTGCTTCTGCTCAAGTCTGAATCTGAAATAACCTGCATACAGGAAGCAGGAGCAGTTAAACTCCAGTGACCCTTCTGATTGGTTAAAGAGCGACCTGGAGAGCACTGTTTCATTCTTGTCAATGTCAATCAATGACACTGTCAGCCTGTCATCGGTGAAGTTGCTTTCGGTGTTGTAATCCACAAACACACTGGCATTGCTCAAGGCAATGTGCATTGACGGCCAGAGATGGATACCAGCCATCGCTATGGGAAAGAAAATATAAATCAAAACCAATTAAGTGACCTAAAACATAGGAGGCAAACGTTAATGAACACTTTGCATCTGTGGTATTACTATGTTCCATAAAGTAGTTTAAAGTGACCAGGCAGGTAGATTTTTACATTTTCTGAAGAAAATGTTAGTAATCTTTGCCCATGCAAAACTCACCAGTGGTGGTTGCCAGGGTGTTGCTATGTGTTTGCTAAGGCATCCTGAGTAGTTGTTAGCATGCTGCTATGCAATTACAAGGCTGTTCAGTGTGGTTTCTAGGTGGTTATTTACTGGCCCAACACTAAAGAGCCTCAAGTCTCAATGTGGCCCTCCTCTGGCTCAGGACTGTATATCTGATCACTAAAAAATTTAGAAGACTGCTAACTACCGGCCTGGAAGAAATTGCACTTTTTTCTTTTTTGCCACTTTTATTGACATTAACTAAGCAGGGCAGTAAATAATGTGGAGAAAAGGGAGGAACAAGATCTTTAGAATACGCAAACTCACCATTGCCAATACAGCACTACAGCACTATTGTGATGGAGCACACATGCCAACCACTAGGTCATGCATCAAATAAATTGGTAATTAAAAAATTGTCTTTTTTTCAGACATGGATTAGACCTCACGGTTTGTCTTTGACATTACCATATATTTTGTTATTTCAGGTTGTCCTTTTTGTGCCAGATGAAAATAGAAGGCAATATACTACTTAATGATAAGTAACACATAAGTTAAGTTTTCAAGTTTAAGATGTTCTACTGCTATACAATACTGCTGTCTATTACTGGAGTATGAGAACTTGAGGAGGCATTGTGATTTACAAACGCCGTATGTGTGGGTCACTTCCTGCAGAAAAAACAAATGCATCCAGGGGAAGAGAGTGCAGGAAAAGTCAGTGACCCTCCCTTCCCCCTCCCTCCATTTTACTCTCCAACTGAACCCGATTCACCACGGCACACTTGAAATTGTCAATCACTGACCTTCATTTAAATTCTTTTTTTGCATGAGAAGTAGAAAATTTAGATCATATAACTGAACATTTGTGCTGTTGTCATGTTCCCTGCAGATGTAATGAGAACTAAATATTTTATTACACCTGTTGCATTGCAGGTTTGGAGTTCCTTTCCTTGCCACAGTCACCTTTGGTTTGCTTGCTAGGGGCATTAAGGTATGATTTTCTATAAGGCTGATTTGCTATGCAAATAAAAGTGACTTGACTAACTTCCAGGACAAACATCTTTAAATGTAAGAACGCCTTCTCACCAAATTCCACCAGGAAGAGCAGCACAAATGGGGTTGCTGTAAGGAAACCCTGTGTCATTCCGAAGTATGCAGCCTCTTATCTTTCTTTGTCCACATCACCCCAATCCACTATTATTGTCCTAAAACAGAATTCAATCAGACACAAGGGATGAATCAAATACGTTATTCATTCTCCATACCACACTGATTTGTTTGGGCAATCACTCGACTCTTATATTGGACTATCAATCGGTGGAAAAATGAATTTGAATATCTTCTTGATAATCTCACATTTTAACACATAGGCTAGTACATAGACTATTCAGTACATATATATTCACTTACACTTCATACAATACATAGGCTACACACAATGTCTTTTCTTTAAATTTTTTTAATGTATTGTGTTAAAAAATTATTGAGCAAGGCTCAAAAAAGATGTATTGCTTTGTTACTTTTTGAGTCAGTTTACAAAATAAAGAGTAAAATCGTCTCTTTCTGCATAAATGTGTGTGTGTGTATGTGTGTGTGTATATATATATATATAGTGAGAAGAAAATATAAATTCCATATGAATATAGTTTTCATTAATTATATTTTATTATAAATATAGAACTTATATATAGGCTAAATATTGTTGTGACATAAAAAAAAATACAAAACAAGATAGACATTTATTTATCTTGTAATCTTATTACTTTCATTTTCTTTCATATTACTTTCATAACACTGATCTATTACAAAATCATAATAAAAAAAACCTCATGCATTACACTGCCTGGTATAAACGAAACCAGTCAATAGCCCACACTTAAATGCGCAAATTAAAAGTAAATAACCTATAGACCTAGATAGAAGTATTTTACTTACATTTGTCATTGAGTCGGATGAATACCGTATGTTCTTGTATCCTAATCGGGCTGGAAGGTTACCGTGAGTTTTGTTTTTGAGCGTTAAATGAATGAACGTCACGGAGCGGTACTGCTCTGAGAAGCGCTCTCGTGAGCGCGCCCTCACAATTTGCAGACTGCGCGACCGTGAACGCGCGTTTTCTTGCTTCCTCCACCGGTTGTTATTAGGGAAATTAAGTTAGGATGCGGTCTGGTCTCCACAAGAATCCATTTAGTATTTACGTATGGCCGACGAATTACGAAGAACTGCGTATTATACTACTAATTACGAAGAAATGCATATTATACGTTCATTTTCAATGTGAATCCCACCACAAATTTCTCAGTGACCGCGCAGAGGTTTCTACTGGCTCTCTACTAATACACCCAATTAGCTACTATAGTTCATGTTACCAAACATAAATGTCAGAAGTAAGCAGTGAATCATTTGCTTAATATAAAATAACCTCTCTTCAATAAATCTCCTTACAATGGGGAGGTCTGTCTCAATATGAACTTGACATTTCAGGCAAACTTTGAAGTTCATTAATATATTAAACTATATTTAGGAACAGTCTACTCATTGTAATCTCGGTTGTCATTACTGGCTCACATGTTTCAGTGGAATAGACCTTAGAAAAACAGAACATTATTCCTCAGTATTAGCAATTAATACCATAAAAGACCAACAATGTTGGTGAAACATCTGAAATAATAAACAAGAATGAAAAACACCAATGAAACCTAATAAAATACACAAGAAATAATCAAGAAAAATAAATGGACACATGAAAGAAAACCCAAAGACAGATAATGTTTTTAAAAAGAAATATTATTTTTACACAATGTTCCAAAATAAGTGTGGAAGACTTTGTTTCCATAAGGGGAAAAGCAGATTTCTCTCAAGAGAGTGTCAGTGAATTTTCTGATGTTTTAAATTTTCAAGTTATTTTGGCATTATAAGTTTTTTTCTGAGTTATAATTAAAAGGTGAAAATTTAACCACATTGAACATGCTGGAATCACAGACAATATCAACATAACTGATTCCAACAAGAAACTGCATCCTCTGCATGATCATTTCTGTAATCCCCTTTCTGTTAAAGGCTGTGGAAATCACTAAACAGAAGTAACGTCCCGGGTACCTTAATCAACATTCATGAAAGACCCTATTGACAAACACAGTGGAAAGTAGGTCCCCACTCTAATCAGTTATCAGTTCTGAGAGGGATCTGGGGCCGACAGGAGCTGAGAGCCAGCCAGGTTCGATAACATATCGGCCTCATGCGTCAGAACAGGTTGGGATAAAATCGCAGACCTTCTACTGAATCATCTCGGCATAAGTGACCCATTTTTTCAGCTAATAACAACCTGTAAAAGAGAGCGAAACATCAAAATAACGAGGAGACACTTGAGGGATGAATTATTGATGAAATAAGGAAAAGGATGTCTCCTGTACCTTTCTTTAGCAAGGAGAACTGTCAGTCCCAACAGCTTGGCAAACTCTTCAGCTGTAAGGGAGCCTTTATCAGACACCTGGGAAAGGCAAAAGAGAAGGATTGCAAAATCCTCATTATCACAATGCACTGACTGAAGCATTTTATTTTATTTTATTTATTAATTAATTTTTTTTTCTGTATTTATATAAACAAATAAAAATAAATTAAAGTCTAAATAATTTATAGTACAATAGCTACTACCATGCTATATAAATATTTTATACTTTAAATAATACATCATTTTGTCATTTTTTTTTTTTTTTTTGCATTACGGTAATGACCATTTTTTGCAAAAATTTTTAATGGTTACTTAATATTTTAATGGCTTTATTTTCTTTTTGCAAAATCTAATTTCTGATTCTTATTTTAGAGTGAAATATGACTCAGTTATGATCTTGACAGGTTTCGTGAGATTCCCCCATATACCAAATCTAATGGCTGAAACAATGTGAATACAGCAATAATTGCCATCTCATGTCAAATGATCTTCAAATATTCTTGCTTTGTTTTTTTGAACATTCCTCTGCTTTACCACATCTGTCTTGGACTCTTCAGGGATGGAAATTTCTAATCTGACACGCCTCACGTTCCAGCTCTTTGACCTAAAACACCACCCCCAGTCACATCTGCTAGCTGTGTCTTGTTCAAAAACACTTTGAAGGTGGTTCATTTCATGCAATTTCTATGAGAATGAAATGGGAACCTTCTCTCATTCTCCTAACCACAACCATTAAAAATAAGAGGAAGAAATTGGCTGTACATGTTTGTGGTTATAGATCTGATCCAATTTCTACTCTAATAACCCATAATTAAACATGACAGAAAGTTTCTGCATGATGTTTGAATGGCCACATAAGTGATTTCACAGATGGGGGAAAATGATGGCATGACACTCACGTTATCTAGAGCTGAAGCAATCATTTCCTCTTCACTGTGGGACTGGAGTTGAACCACCATCACCCCGCTGTCAAATACTCGCAACCTGACAGGAAAGAAAAATTTTGTTACTTAAGAACTCAACAAGACATTACTGCATCATAATCTAATTGTATGCAACCAAACTGTGGTTTCTGAGTCAAATGGTTGTTTTCTTTTGAAAGGTGGAAAATGCAGCCAACAGACTGAGGGCGGACATGGGTCCTGAAAACAGGAAGTCTGCCAGGAAGTGGCTGACCGATCCCACGCTGACCCGCCTCTGCCTACAAAGCCTGGCTCGCACAGACAAATGCACATTCGTTCACGTTTACTCACGCAAACACACATACAAATATAAATGCTCACACCCTTACCGTAGAGGAAGCTTCAGTGACTCAAACATCTTGCAGGCATTGACCAAGTCCTCCGGAGAGAGAAGCTGAGAAGAAATTTGCAAAAGACAGGTCATATGTCTTGAAAGGATCCATCCAGAATTTTTTTCTTTCTTTATAATATATATATATATATATATATATATATATATAACATTTCCCTATAGAACTACATAGATCTTTATGCATATTTCATATGAGGCATTTCAAAGAAATGTAATGACTCTAAAAATGCCATGTGATATAACCATCAAATAAAAGGTAAAAAAATCTTTTCCTTACAGTTTAAATGTGAGCGTACACATCTTAATCATTATTTTCAAAATGGTTTTTAAATATACACTTACATTCAAAAGTTTAGGGTCAGTATGATTTTTTTTCTTTTATTCAGCAAGGATGCATTAAATTGATCAAAAGTCACAGTAAAGACATTTATAATGTTACAAAAGATTTCTAATTCAAATAATGCTGTTCTTTCTATTCATCAAAGAATCCTGAAAAAATAAATCACGGGTTACACAAAAATATTAAGCAGCAGAGCACAAAAAATGTTCCTTGAGCAGCAAATCAGCATATTAGAATGATTTCTAAAGGATCATGTGACACTGAAGACTGGAGTAATGATGCTAAAAATTCAGCTTTGAATAAGTTACATTTTAAAATGTCATTTGAATATTTAATAATATTAATATAGAAAACAGTTATTTTAATAAATTGAACATTTTTATTGTATTTTTGATCAAATAAATGCAGCCTCGCTGAGCATAAGAGACTTCAAAAATAGTTTTAAAAATCTTACCAGCCACAAACTTTTATAAAATGGTGTATTTTTCTAGGTAAAATGCTTTTATTATGTTAATATTTTGAATTTTTTATTTATAAATATTAGGTTTTGGGGAGTAAAACCACATGACATTTTAAATCCTGAACTAACTTTGCTGTGATAAAATGGTCAAATTATCTTAGATTTGCATGTTGTTTGCAGCATATGACCTTGATTTGGCAGATAAAAAGTTTTTCAAACATAAACCAAATGTGTAATAAAGAAAAGAAAAGGGAACAGAACAGGGCTACGTAGATCCTAGAATCATTGCCACCTCTACGATAAACTTAGCTGACAATGCTTTTGAGAAATACACCCTGGTCAACACACACACACACACACAAAAACATAACACCCCACCACCCCTAAAGCCACCAGAAGAACCCTAAAAAATTAATAAATAAATAGTAAATAAAATAAATAAATAGATACACAAAAAACAGTTGAAAATGGAATATGAAAAGTCTCTCTCTCTCTCCCCCCATAGAAGTCTAATCAGGAGGTCCTGACGTCTTTTAATAATATAAACGTGTAAATTCAATTTTTGAGTTTGTTCTAATGTTAATAAAGTTAGCATACCCCAGAGTTGAACCTGAGAGCTAGTTTAAAAATAAATAAAAAAAAACGCTGTGACATTGTCATGTACATGCAAACACAACCAACGCCATCATGCTGTGATTTCATCTGAGAGTTTGCTCTCTACTCTCCAGATGGCTGTGCCATCATCAGCTTCACTCTTAATGCTGCTGGGAAGGAGATCAGGATCAGATCTGATTAACTCTATGAAAAGAAGCACTGATGCTGCTGTCTTGATTGTAGCTGTCCAGGTTCATCTTACCTCCATCCCACGGGCTCTGTTCACCAGACAGTACACTTCAGTGAGGGCCATCATTCCTCCACGCTCCTACAGAGACAGTAATAATAAAGATCATGAAGTCTTAAGGAAGGAAGGATAATATTGACATAATAAACAGAGCAATTCTAAGATGGTCCTCGCACCATTGGTGCTCGGGCCCTAATGACATACTGTAAGATAAAATGTACAGCCAGCTGATCATTATCGCAAATTAAACCCCAACAAAGTGATGATTTTGAGATAACGATGAGCTGACTGTACATTATCATGATTAATACAGCTACTCACCAAATAAATCAACAAACAGATATGAAATATTAAATTCAGTTGCAATTACTGTACTAAGAAGAATATACATCTATACACTACCATTCAAAAGTTTGGGGTCAATAAGATGTTTTTAAATGTTTTTGAAGTCTTTTATTCAAGGCTGCATTTATTTGACATCATAAAAAACAGTAATATTGTGAATTGTTGTTACAATGTGAAAATTGTTTTCTAATTTAATTCATTTTAAAATGTAAATTATTCCTGTGATGACAAAGCTGAATTTTTAGCAGCCATTGCTCAAGTCTTCAGTGTCACATGATCTTTCAGAAATCGTTCTAATATGCAGATTTGGATTTCTTAATGTGATACATTTTTTTAGGATTCTTTGATGAATAGAAAATTCAAATTAGCAGCATTTATTTGAAATTTATTTGCATCCTTGCTGACTAAAACTCTTACTGACCCCAAACTTTTGAACAGTTGTGTATATGCAAATACACAGTATATATAGGGCTACTACACCTATACAGGGCTATGTAAAACTATTTGATAAGCATGTTTCATAGAAATCATAGAGATGTATATAAACACACACAGATTAATACCTCCAGTGGTGCTTGCAGCATGTTTCCCAGCTGTTTGGCGAGTTGGATGTGGTACTGCGTGCCTGAGCCGTGTGTCTCTCTGGTCACTGGGTTGGCTATACCCATACTCAGCAAATAAGACTTGAAACGGATGGTCTGTCAGAAGGCACACAAAACAAACATGACTAATTTAATTGTAGCTCTACACTAAATATAATAACCCATTTCTAAATAAATGCTAGCTGTTGTAGCCTACTAACAACACTGAAAAATTCTAACAGCTAGTTTTAGCATTTTGAACTTCAACATTTCTACAGAACAAGATCCATCTACTCATTTTTAGATGTGCCAAAGTGCCAAAAGACTTCTGTAATAACATGTCATTTTCTGTCCAATAAATATTTATATGTGTCCATTTGGATGCAATCCTGCACTTATGCACCATATGCACTCTGATTGGAGGATCTCAATCCTGGCTGCTTTTCAGCTCGATTCTAGGTTCTATTTGTGTCACTATCTCATTTCCCGGCCCTTGAGTGTACGTTGTGAGTGACCGGGATTTCTGAGCTCTGTGTGGATTACACTGCCAATGTTTTCCAAGCTTTGGATTTATAGACACCCCACTGATCCCGAGAAAATGACACATATACATACATGATCAAATGTAATAATTTATTCAAAAGAGAATGATTGATATCTATCCTATTACAGGCATACATGTGCATATGGAGGATAAATAAATCAAAACAGATAGCTATAACAATACACATAACAGCTGTTATCTACATGTAATCTAAGAAAGCCTATTAACTTAAGCAGGATAAAAGCAGTAATAGACTTGAGGCCTTATAAAAAGGAAACAACATCCACTTACAAGTTCATATGTGTAAATACACTACCATTCAAATGTTTGGGGTCAGCAAGAAAAGGAAAAAAAGAAAAGAAATAAATGGAATTTATTACCAGGAATGCCTTAAATTGATCAAAAGTGACAGTAAAGACATTTATAATGTTACAAAATATTTCTGTCAAATAAATACTGTTCTTTTGAACTGTCTATTTATTAAAGTATCCTGAAAAAAATTAATCACGGTTTCCAGTAAAATATTAAACAGCACAACTGCTTTCAATGTTTTCAACATTGATAATAATAAGAAATGTTTCTTAAGCACTAAACCAGCATATCAGAATGATATCTGAAGGATCATGTGACACCGAAGACTGTTGAAAATTCAGCTTTGCCATCACAGGAATAAATTAGATTTTAAAAACAGTTATTATAAATTGTAATAATATTTCACAGTATTACTGTTTTTACTGTATTTTTTATCAAATAAATGCAGCCTTGGTGAGCACTTTAAACAAAAATATTTTTAAAAAAGCTTACTGCCCCAAACTTTTAAATGGTAGTATATAAAATCCAGTATTTGACTATTAACTGGCTAATGTCAAATATCTCAACCAATCACATTTTTGTTGTTGTTGCTTTTTGTGTATTTTCCCAGTGAAACACTGGTGCGTCAGAATAATCAAGCCCGTTAGTGTCTTTAAGCTCACCTCATCTTCTGTGATGTCACCCTGTTTGTCTTTGATTTTGTTAGCAATGGATCTGGACAGCTCCACCATCTCTTTGGCCTGCAGGGGAAGATAGTGAGATGCTGAAACAAGACTGATAAACCTGACCATGGCTGTATTCTGCCTGACAACAGGGCAACCCACCGACCTACTGAGTGACTGACCTTTTCCATTAGTTTACTGAGATCTTCAAAGGCCTGAAAGAAGAGACAGATATTAGAATGGAAACTTGAAAAAGATGATATCCAAAATACCTCTTTATCAAGAGCCAAAATCACCTGTAAATCACTGGGTGTGCCCACACCTAACAGGATACCCCACTGCTGTGCACTCTCTTTTTATCTTCCATTATAGCTGTGCCAGGAAGCTAATCAGACCTATTAGGTCATCTAACATTAAACACAGGGTGCCGTTTTCTTTCAACATCAGGGGCCCTTCAAAAGGGGGCCACGGCGCCCAGTGCCTGATTGTGGCCACAGCTTTCCTGATTATCTAAAGCTAGTATCCCAGAGCTCTTTAGGTTAGATATGACTACCTGTCAGTCTGTTTCTCTTACTTACCTCAGAAATGTTTTTATCTGTCTCTTTTCTTTTCTCCTCCAACTTCCGTTCAATACCCACAATGCCCACTGCACGTGTCCTTCCTGCCTACAGAACCATAGAAAAAAAGAAGAGAAAAAAATGAGCCTCACTCTTTGTTAGGCACGCACACGCACAAACAATAACTCAAAAAAAAAAAAAAAAAAAAAAAACATGCAAACAAATAACAAAGGAACAGGAAGGAAAGGGTTTGACCAGGGGTCACTGTTTCAGGGCCACTGCCTGTTCTTTACAAGACACAATCTTTAAACAACTGCCATACAAATGTGAAAGTTGTCTTTCATATATAAAGTAAAACAACATACACTACCGTTCAGAAGTTTGGGGTTGGTACGATTTTTTTAACGTTTTTGAAAGAAGTCTCTTATGCTCACTAAAACTGCAATTATTTGACCAAAAATACAGTAAAAACAGCAATATTGTGAAATATTATTACAATTTAAAATAACTGCTTTATATTTGAATACATTTATTCATTTATTAAAAATAATTCTAATATGCTGATTTGGTGCTCAAAAAACATTTCTTATTATCAGTGTTAAAAACAGTTGTGCTGCTTAATATTTTTGGGGAAACTATGATACATTTTTTTCAGGATTCTTTGATGAATAGAAAGTTCAAAAGAACAGCATTTATTTGAAATACAAATCTTTCAATTTAATGCATCCTTGTTGAATAAAAGTATTCATTTTTTTGGAAAAAAAAAAAAATATACTGAACCCAAAACTTTTGAACGGTAGTGTATTTGAACAGCATTATGTCACAAAATAGAAATATTAAATAAACAAAAAATGAATTACAATGACAAACACACATAACAATTACTAAAACTTTAACTAAAATTAAATACTAAGAGTATAATAAAAGCTAATTCAAAATAGCATAGTATATAATACAAAAATTGGATGGCTTTACACATAAATATTTACAAAAAAAACACACACATTAAAAAATGAAAAAAAAAGCATGTTATGTATCATTCAGAGTCTGAGCTGACCTTGGGTCCTGTTCCTGTGGGGATTGGCTGTGAGACGGGGGTATTCTCCCATCGCTTCTGAGTCATCTCTTCTGTTAGACGTCTGTAAAACTACACACCAAACACAGCACAAGCTATATGTTATTTACACCTTCCTAACATCTCATCTGCTCTGTTCCTGTCTAAATGTCATGACTGCTTATTGCTTATGCTGCAAACTGTATTAAGCCAGATTTAGTGGAGTAATAAGCTCCACGCATCATCTCAGTTGAAATATTTCTGTGACATCACTCCTTCAGTTACTGACCTCAATCTGCCCATGTTCCTTGAAGGACAGCTTTATATATGAGTACTTGCTCTTCTGGTAGGGGCCAGGCTCCTTATTTTCAGGGCATGGATGCAGGTGAATGACAATCTTGGCACTGCAAGGTTTAAAAGGTAACAATTTAGTTTTAATATATAGATTAAAAAGCAGATTTACAGGGTGTAGCTTCCAATGTTATTATGACATGTTCCATATGTCAGATGTATTAATTGCATGCTGATGTTACAGTGCAGTCACCTCTTTCCGATGCCTGCTGCTTGCTCCTCAAAGAATATGACCTGTGACAAGGGTATGCATATACAGCATTCCTACAGAACAACATATTAGAGATATCAAGAATGTAAGCAAATACACTGTGCTCTCAAATGTTCTTCATTTAAAGCAAAATGATATTTTATAGAGGGAGAAAAGATACTGAAAATATACTGAAGATGACATTACATGATTCTTCTGGTCTCTCCAGACTAGGCGATGGGTACTGAGAAGAACGACTCCCACATCAAGCTTAGCCTGTCAATGAGGAAACAGGGAAATCTGTGAATTACAGAGCATTAACATACACCATTTATTCAAATAACACATAACTTAATATTGTCTTCTGGGTAACACTTTACAAAAAGGTCTCATTTGTTCATGTTAATGTATTAAAACTAGCATGAACTAAAAGTGAACAATATATATTTTTTTACAACATTTAACAATCCTTGTCAACGTTAGTTAATAGAAATACAGTTCTTCATTGTTTATTCATGTTAGTTCACAGTGCATTAACTAATGTTAACAAACAGAAATGTAATTTTAAAAACGTATTATTAAATGTTGAAATTAACATTAACTAAGACTAATAAATGCTTTGGAAGTATTGTTCGTTGTTAGTTCAAGTTACCTAATGTAGTTAACTAATGTCAACAAATGAAACCTTATTGTAAAGTGTCAGTCTTCTGTATTATACAATTTCGAATTCTAAAAAAAATTATTCTCCTTTTAACAGCATTAATAAGCAACATGAAAACTGCATGATCTAAACTATATTTGTGTTTATCTGTAATGTTATGCATCATTGTCAGGTCAGAATCTTCCACATGGTTGTAATTTTATAACTTTAAGTTGAATAAAATACCTTGTCTTCCCCATCGTAAAGTCTCACTCCTCTTTGTTGGATTACTAACGTTTCGTTCATCTCAAGGAGCCCATTTGTCCAAACAAATCTGTCCATTTTACCAAAACAATAAAACAAAAGTGAATAACAGAACTAGAGCATATTATATGTGAAGCTACAGCTGTTTACTTCCGCTTAGATGTCCGAGAATGCGCCTGTCTTAAAAATATGACAATCCATTCAAAACTTCATTCTCCGCAGTCACTAAATTGTTTTTAATATGTGTTATATAAAGTCCTAGAAATACAAATAATAATATCAATTTTTCCAGTTTTCAAACTGTGAGAATTGTATACATACATCATTTTTTCGTTATCGTTACAAGCTTATCGATATTTTTGACAAATCGAAAAACAACAATAGAGTTAATATATGGTTAATAAATTATAAATAATTTACAAAATGCCATTTATTGAAAAATAAAAATGTCCAACTTCTCTTGAGGCGCATTTAGAAACAGACTCTTTCATGTCGGGGTCCTGACAAAGAAAGTCGCACACGAACTGCAGCCTTTAGCAACTTTGCTAAACCGCAACAAACTGCGAAGCTGTATCAAAATAAGCAAAATTAGAGCGTGAACTATGATCTTCAATCATTTCAGCGAATTTTTTAATTGTACAAGCATGGTAAAAGACTTGCATGTCTGTGAAGAATTATGCATATGAAGAGTGTGTGGATTTAGCACTGGACTATTGTTGTTCCTCATGTCAATGATGCCAGTCTGTACTTAAAGAGACCGCCAGCCTTCTGTTGCACCCGCTGAACCTTTTCGAAAAGATTCTGGATTCACTAAAAGGATATATTATATGCAAAAAGTCGGTGAATTCAAACAACAGTGCTGTAAATAATTAAAAGGGGTTACTGCATGAAGTTTCCCATCAGCAGGTGAATGAAGGATTGTCATTGAGATGCTGTAAGAGGGATTGATAATCAATACAGTGATCAGAGCAGCGACAGAGAAGATGGACAAGAAATCCTTTGATATCGTTTTGGACGAAATCAGAAAAGTACCATTTATTTTTACAAAAAAATATAAGTTATATGTTCTGAAAGGAGGCAGTGGTGATCAGTGTGGTTGATTATTATTATTATTGAATAAACAAACAAAGTATAACATTAATATTGTCATATTTTCCCTTGTTCTGAAGTGTGTTTTGACAGATCAACGAATCAAAGCTATAGAACAGGTTCATGGGTATTTCTCCAGTGAACAGGTATGTTGACACAGTAACACCATGGAATGGTAATTCTGCAGTATTTTACACCTGCTTACCTGTCAAACTTCCTTCCTCAGGTGATTGACATTTTGAAATACTTCTCCTGGGCAGAGCCCCAGATAAAGGCTGTCAAAGCCTTGCAACATGTAAGAATTCTGCTTCTTTTTTTTCTTTTTTTAATTTAACCACAATCTTGTTACATAATTTAACCACACAACATGTTTTGTTTTTTTGTTTTTTTCTGCAGAAAATGGTTGCAATTCCAACAACAAAGGCTGCAAATATCCTTAATTGTTTCACATTCTCAAAGGACAGAATTATTGTACTGGAACTCATAGCTCTGTAAGTTACACTCAACAGAAATTATACGCATCAGCAAATATCCAAACTAATCAAATATAATCAAGCAATGCAATATATAATGTATATTTGTAGAAATATTTCTGATGCCCAAAACTACCGTCCTGTGGAGGATGCATTCCGTATTCACCTCTCTGAGAAGAAACGTGCAAGAAGAATCCTAGAGCAGGTGAAACTTACTTGTTCAAGTTGATTTTGAAACTTGGCTAGATAACGTCAACGAAGATTAATAAATACAGTAACAAATGTATTGCTCATGGTTAGTTCATGTTAGTTAATACATTAACTAATGGTTAACTAATGAACCATATTGTAAAGTGTTACCGAGGATTTTAATGCAGTCCATATCTGTAATTTGTTCAGGTGTGTAAAGTGGGATGTAAAGCTCCAGTGGCGATGATTTCATCCTGTGGGATGATCCCAGGGAACCCTTATCCCAAAGGCAAACCCAGCCAGGTCACTGGAACATTCCCTGTGAGTTCCTTTACTTAATGAATATATTTAAATGCATACTGTGTAATTTAGCTATTTAAATTAATTGTGGCTTTTATTGAAACTTTCAAGGGAATTCCTGCCAAAAAGGATGGAGAGGATGCAACCCTGGATGGAAAGGGCATTGCTGCGCGCATAATCGGACCAAGCAAACCGGTATGTTTTACTAGCCAGGTATTACTGCTCAAACATATTTATTCTTTAAAAGCTTTTGATGCTGCATTAATGGCAAAGAATCTCATCATGTGTCTTGGATAATGGATAAGTCTCTTTGATATCATAACTTCATTTACCCTGTTATTGCATCCATTTCTATTTTTCCAACAGTCACCATCAACATACAATCCACACAGACCTGTGCCATATCCTATCCCACCATGTCGGCCACACGCCACCATTGCTCCAAGTAAGACTCTTTTTCATTCAGATTAGAAAAGAAAAATTATAAAGAATAAGTTGTCTGGGAAATGATCTTCCTAATGGATAAGAAATATGAGATGCGTCCCAATTCGCGTACTTAAGCACTATTCTATGGCGTTTTTAAGTATAAATAATGCAAGTAGTGTTCACAATAAAAATTCCAAAAAGAAAAAGTGCACTTTAAATACTGGATGATGCACTAAATTAATGGAAAAGACGAAGTGTGGAATGTTGGACACTTCATGCACTCAACTGTCGCAGCTTTAATTACGTAGTGGAGGGGGAGGGGCTATCAGACTCCAATGTTAAATGACAAAATAACCTTATAAAATTCACACACTACACAGATAAGTACATAGTGTACAAGTGCATAGTGTATAGTGCGTCATTTGGGACGCAAATATGGAGTAGACCATGTATATGCCAGCAGTGTGTCTGTGTACAATATGGAAGTGGATGCAGAATGTTCTTACCCTCTTCTCTGGATGCTGCTCAGGTGTGTACAACAATGCAGGTCTGGTGTCATTGGGTGGGGTCATCACTGCCAGTGTGCCACCCCCACCCTACCGAGCCACTCCCAATTCGGCAGGTACATTGTGCAGTTGCTGTTGCTAGCACTGTGTGCTGCCTTTAACAGCTGCGTTGGCAATGTAGACGCTACCTCACCATGGCATGCTCTAAATCTGCCTGCAGCACCTATAGCATGCAGTATGATCATGCTTAAAACTCTCTCCAGGGCATTCTTTACTGATCTAACTGAGCTAATATGGTCATTTGCTACGACTGATTATAGAGAGTACAAATTCTAGAATGCATATTATTGTAACTTGTCATGCTCATTAAGCAGTATTTCAGATTTTACGAGAATCTATGTGTGAAAGCAAAGTTCTGAGTTTTTTTTTTTTTTTTTATATATATAAATGAGGTTACTTTAAGGCACTTGTAATGGAAGTAATTACACAATGAGCAAAAAACAATTAATTTAAAATTAATTTTAAATATTTGTGTTGAAGAGTTTTAGACTTAGTAATATGCCTAAATTTAATGTTATAATTATTCTCGTTATAAAAGGTCCTTGTGTGTTTATCAGCCCAGTTTATCAGCTTTACATTGTCATGATGGTAGTTATTGGACATAACTTACTAGTATTATTAATAAGTATTAGTGTTTTTACAAACTGAGGGGACGAGTGGAAATTTTGTATTGAATCCAGAACGCTTCTTTGCCTAAATGCTTTTATCACAAGGGGGCACTGTGTTAAAAATTTTCAGCCAATGTTTAAAGCATGAATGCTTGCTCTGCTGCATTGCGCATCTTATGGTGCAGCTAGAAGACTGGGACATTTCCTGAATTCTCTCTTGCTTTCTTTCTAATGCGTCTAACACTAATAAACTTAAATGCATGTGGTACCTGTGTCTAAATTTAATGGGGCTTTCTTCCTTTTAATATTTCATTGTACTGATTGTTTCATATTTCCAGGTTACAGCCGACCTGTCAGTCAACAAAATCCAACCTCCAGCATCTCCGGCACACCTGTTATTTCTCCTCATAACTCCACCCCTTCTACTCCTGTCACCCCCCAGCCTCAGCCTACCACACTGATCACTCCAGTTTTCCCAGGCATGGTCCCATCCCAGAACCCTGTAACCCCCTCCCCTACTCCTGCGCCCTCACCCTCAGTCATCAAAGGTCCTCCTGTCCCAGCTGGCTCTCCCCAAGTTGCCTCTAACTCCAGTGGCCACACTACACCAGTTCCCTCTCCGTTCCCTGGCATGCCCCCTTCTGGTAGAAACACCCCTTCAGTCATCAAAAGTCATACCCCATCTGGAACACCCTGTGGTACACCTGGGCCGAGTACAAGCATCCCTTCTTCTCCCTTCCACAATGCGCCCCGTTCTGAAACACCTTCCGGTGGCCTCACACCTACTCCCAGGGCGACTGGCGACCCCTTGACTACTCATGGAGCTATGGGATTATCCTCAAAAAAGGGTTACCCACCTTCCTCAGATTCCCAGTCAGCACTTCCATTCCCTGGCACTCCCTCTACCCAGTCACATTCAGTTATCCGTAGTTACACACCCTCAGGAATGTCCTCTCTCACTTCTGGACGCTCAACTCCCAGCATGCAAGGTGTTGGAGGATTACCATTGGCTCCTGCTGCTCCTAGTCCTAAGCCCTCTCCAGGACTGACCTCCCAGGCAGCCATGAGTAGCCCTGCTTTCTTTAGCGAGCAACATGCTAACTCCATGGCCCGGCATGGTGGAGGTAGTGGAAGCAACAGTCCTGTCCCTTCCGCTTTCAAAGGTCCTTCCCGCTCTGGCACCCCTTCTCTTAGCTCTCTAGTAATGCCTAACTCTGCTGTCCTTTCCAGACCTGTGGGCATGGCCCATGGTGCTGCCTCGCCACAGTCTTCTTTGCCCAGCTCTGTAGCCGGACTGCACAGTCTTTCCTCGGCTCTGGGCTCTCAGTCTGGAAGCAGCCCTGCTCCACATTTTACAGCAATGTCTCCTTTTTCTGGAGCCCAGTCCTCCATTTCCACCCCATCCACTCCTACTCCTCCAGTCTCATCTGTATATTCTGGCCTGGCTCACTCTAGTGCTCCCACTCCCTCCCCGTTTGGCCTGGGATTGACCACAGCTCCCTCCGTGTTCCCGGGTCTTCCTCCCGGCGCTAACCCTGGCTTCCCAGGTTTTGGAGGGTCGGGGCCCCCTGCAGCAGGTAGTCCGGTGCTGTCCTCCTTAATGGGGCTTCCAGGAGCCTCTTCATCAGTAGCCACCGTTGCACCTCTCCAAGCGGCAGCAGTCGCAGCGGCCGCTGCAGCAGGAGTCCCCTCCTCTTCTCCTGTGCTTCCTGGATTCGCCTCTGCATTCAGCTCTAACTTCAACCCTGCTCTGGTTGGCCAGGCTGGGTATGTTTTTTTTTCTTCTTATGTTTAATTACTCTGCATGATCATCTGAATTGTCTATAATATGGAAACTACTGTTCGAAAATCTAGTGAGCTGCCACTTAGCCAGCAATATAGGTGCACTATCCTACACAAAGGCTTTTCCAAAATGTAGGATGCCTAATTATGTTTAAGTTATGCATACATTTCAATCAGTACTGAAAAGTAATAACAATAGTTCAGTCTAATCACAAATGGACTATTTTATTCAGTACTTGTGTGTTATCCATTTCTATTTCTAGAGTATTGTACTGTTAGCTTTGCAACATGCTAATGGCAAAAACTATTGGAATCAATTGTGTATAAAGCCACTTTTAAGGTTCCATCTCAGTTAGGATGCTGCCTTAGAAGGACTGTGTAGGCAGTAGTCAGTAAGGTGGGTCAGTGGGTTTGGGAACATGTATTGTCAAACATTTTCCAGTTGATATGCTCTCTGCAAAGTCCAAAGTCTATACTTCTATTCTTCATATTATCTGAGTAATATGTTTTTCTCAAAGAAATGGTAAAACCGTCAAAGTAAACCATAACCACTAGAGTATTTTATGGTCATATGGCTGATTAACTTAAAGTTCAGATAGCGGGTCTCCCATCAACATATGACACACGTGAATTATTGCTGTCAAGGGGTGTTATTGTAGTGAGCACATATGTCATTTGCTATAGTGTTTCAGATTGCACAGTTGACTGAATTTTTGAAACTACCTAACAAATTCATTCTCTTTGTGACAATATAATTTGAATTGCATTATTAATAGCCTTCTGTAATGTTGCTTAATGTGTTACTCAGGCTAACTGGAAGTCTCCAGGCCCCTGGAGGTGCAGCTTTCCCAGGGTTGCTGTCTTTCCCCCCAGGGATGCCCAGCTTCTCCACTACAGCATCTCCTGCTGCCCTCTCTGGTCTACACAACTCCGCCATGCAATCTGCGCTTTTGCAGGTAGAGCACACATGCTGTCTGTCTGTCTATCTATCTACATTTATCAGAGACTGCAGACTGCTAATTGATTATTAAAGGGCCACTGGCTATTATCATTATACCATTATACCTGTAAATATGATTATGAGTAAGATTTTTAGAAGAATTTGCTAATTTCAATTTCTTGTGTGTGATTGTAGGCTCACTCCGCATCAGCGCTGGACAATTACCCTCCCCAGCCGAATGGATTCACTAACTACCCTGCAGCTGCTGGCTCGAGCTTCCCTCTGCAGCCTGGCCTGCACCCATCACTGGGCTGGCAGTAGCTCGCAATAAGAGGACAGGCATATCGAAAAACTATGCGACCTAGGTGTGTGTGAGTGAGTAAACAATGATGAACATTGTGGACTGTGGTTCTCTGCATGAAAAAAGGTGTGTCTTCAGGCAAACTAATGTGGCAGCTCTATTCTCCATTAATTTCCTGTAGAAGAGACTCAAATGTCTCAGATCGAGACATAAACTTGTGGTATAGTGCTCTGCATTAGCAGAACATCATTTTGATTTACTTTTGAGGGCTGGACTGTTGTCATATGTATTTGAAAGAATGAAATGGATACTATAATTATTTTTTTTTGGAGAGGTGGGGGGAGGGTGTAGAAATAATTTGGCTTAACTCTGTTTAAGCGTTATGATCATTTTGAAAAATGAATACTAAAATTAATTGCTAAAATTAATTTTAAATATACACCAGTAGATGAACTGTGAATAGTGTGGGTGTCTAAATTTTACTATACTGTTTTTTTGTTTTGTTTTTTCATTTCATGAAAGTAGTGAGTTAGCAGACATTTTCTTCAGATGTTTGTCAATTACTGTACCCTTACAAATACCCTTTGAGATTGGGTAAATTAGATGTTTGCTCTTTGTACTGTAGCTGTTCTGGTTTTTATTTTTCCCCAAGTTACCTTGCAGATGTCTCTATAGGAGTTGACTGAGTTGCTTTTCAACCTCAAGTGACTTTAGTGTTACAAATTTTACACTGTTGTGCAATTTTGTTGATATTAAAGGGTTAGTTCACCCAAAAATGAAAATTCTGTCATTAATTACTCACCCTCATGTTGTTCCACACCCGTAAGACCTTTGTTTATCTTTGGAACACAAATTAAGATATTTTTGATAAAATCCGATGGCTCAGTGAGGCCTGCATCGCAGCAATAACACTCCCTTTTTCAATGCCCAGAAAGCTCCTAAAATCATGTTTAAAACAGTTCATGTGACTACAGTGGTTCAACCTTAATATTATAAAGCGACCAGAATACTTTTTGTGCGTCAAAAATAACAAAATAGCGACTTTATTCCACAATATCTAGTGATGGCCGATTTCAAAACACTGCTTCATGAAGCTTCACGAATAATTTGTTTTGAAATCAGTGGTTCAGAGCACCAAAATCCCATGATTTCAGTAAACGAGGCTACGTTACATCATAAGTGTTTTGAAACTTCAATAGTTCACGTGACTCTGGCAGTTTGATACATGCTCCGAACCACTGATTCGAAACAAATGATTCGTTAAGCTTCAAAGCTTCATGAAGCAGTGTTTTGAAATCGCCCATCACTAGATATTGTGGAATAAAGTCGTTATTTTGTTATTTTTGGCACACAAAAAGTATTCTAGTCACTTTATAATATTAAGGTTGAACCACTGTAGTCACATGAACTGTTTTAAATATGTTTTTAGTAGCTTTTTGGGCATTGAAAAAGGGAGTGGCAATGCAGGCCTTACTGAGCCATCGGATTTTATCAAAAATATCTTAATTTGTGTTCCGAAGATGAACGAAGGTCTTACGGGTGTGGAACGACATGAGGGTGAGTAAATAATGACAGAATTTTCATTTTTGGGTGAACTAACCCTTTAAGGTCAGAACCATGAATTTTGCATGTTTACAATATATGTAGATCTCAAAGTCTGTGGTACTCACATTTGTTTCCATTATATATTATAAAATATAATAAAGAATATGGTAGATTTAGATTAGTATGTTCTAAGAGCCTAATGAAATAAAAGCTCTTTTCTTAGACTTTGTTTGTTGTTTGTCTTTATTCTGAATTTTTTGGTTAGAAGTGGATATATCACTTGTCAGTTCAGGACTTCAGGACCAGAATGACCACAATAGCCACAGCAAGTAGTCACGTACAGACAAAACCAAATTCAAATAGATATGCTACCAGAATTCTGTTCTGCATTCATGTACACATTTATTATTAAAAAAAAATAATTTAGTGAAACAGTCAGTTTTAGTTTCCTGCTATTATTTTTATTTAGAAAAGTGATATTAATTTACCACAAATAATGTGTTGTAAGGAAGTTTGCATTGTATTACTGATTTCTCCTTTTTGAATGTTAGAGAAAACCTGGCAAGGTAAATATTGAGGTCTTTGCTTGTGAACTTGTTCAGAGAACTGATATTAAATTTTACAGATTATTTTCACGTTGATTTACCCAGCCCATAATATTGGCCACATATCAGAAGTGAAATCACCACGTTACTCTTTTCCACGTCATGAATCATGAGACTCCTGCCATTACGACTAGTTTCCACTTGACCCTTCGTTCCCTTTTACTTGGCTTTATGCAATACTACCTATGACTTAAGTTCCTGCTTGTAAATCATGAATGGAAATCCTCACATTACTAGATATAGGTAATACACAGGTAATATTTATATAGTAAATAAGCACATTAAAAATGATTTGCAATAAATTTGCTTTTAAAAAACAATTGGGCCCCATAGTTTAACAGCAATAAATATTACAACTGAATTCTTATACTGATTTACCTGCCAGGCTGTTTCATAATTTGCTGATATGGTTTATTGTTTTTGATAACAGTGAAACAAGGAAATGTTTTAAAAAACCAGTTGGAAAGTGCATTCAGATGTTTTTAGGAGGAAGCACACTGGCTTGATCGCTGAAGAATAAAGCATCTTGACCTTAAACAAACACAGATGTGTTTTTAGAGAAATCACAATCATAACTGCTTCATTTAAAACATCAGCTAGATATTGCACATTGGATGGTGTCATAAGACCATTAGGGTCTGTAAATGATCTTCTAATTGCATTGTAGGCAAGGCCACACCCTTCATAGGAAGTGCTTTAGCAGTACAAATACATCTCTCAGTTATCCACAAAGCCAGTACCGTCTTCTACGCATCCTGTGTAGCAACACAACTACATGGAAATGGAGTCTGAGATGGAGCGAGGTGCCCAGAGCAAGCAGAATCTAATCAGTAAGATCATCTTTCCCTTTTTCTCTGTCCCTGAACTGTGGACTTTAACATGTAACATGCTGAGAATATTATACAGTAATATAGTAACCATCTTAATTAAAACTACTACAGCACTTGAGTATAGTATGCGGTTGCTGTTGACTTAAGTTGTATTCCTTAACTATCATCAGTTAGAGTTATAGAATTTGCATTAGAGTTTGATTTGCAAAGCAGTCAATTTTCCACCGGTTCACAACTGAACCTGCATGAGGAAAGAGAAAGAAAGAAATATACAGTACATATATTGTCAAATGGCTGTTGGTGATATTTTTAGTATTCCTAGTCAGATCTTGTTTAGATATAATCACCAGGAACAGACAAAAAAGCTTAAATAAGCTTGAAGTTAATAGTGTTACATGTGAATAGTTTGTTGCAATATAGGGAATCTAACAGGATAGTAACCGCAGGACTATTTAAATGAATTTAAAAAAGGCTAAATAGGTAAAAAAGAAAAGACAACCTAAAATATGCTATTAAATATTATGTAGCCGCAGCTCTTCTGGAGTTAGTGTGTATCAGTTTTTTACTGTTTCTTCAAGTAATCTCAGACGGACTTGATGATGGGGAGATCAGATCTCTGTGTGTATATAATATATATATATATATATATAATTTTGTAATACAGTTTTGATATTGGGTTCACAAAATAATATTTGTCAACTACCCATTTTAAACTTTAAGCATTTTGGGGTTGGCCCATATTTCTGATTTGAATAATCACATCAGATTAAGAGTGGAGAACATTTGAAAGTGTATTATAGTTTCATGATTTCTTCTCTTAGGTTAATAGATTGTTCTGAACATTTCGACACAAAATAGCCTGACTATTATTGACTGTATCATACAATAATCAGTACAGTGAGTCATTACCATAAACTGAATCGCAACACTGCATGTGAACTTGATAAGTCAAATGTGGAAAATGTACACACACGTGTTAATATTTCTCTTAAATGAGTACGATAGACAGCATAAAACAAGGCCTTGGTTGGGTGTTGGCTGTGTAGAGTGTATGGAAAAATTAGTGTAGCCTTATCCATCACACTTACATATATAAGTAATGGGAGGGTTTGTGGGCCAGTGCTCACCCACCCACCCACTCATAAAGGGCCACCAAGAACTGATTTATGATGAAGAGGGTCTCCCTGGTGATACATTTATCTGAGCTACTGTTGATCCAGTGAGGGGCCGGTATTGAATGTTTTGGTGTAAAGTGCTTTTACTCAGGGTTAAGGGTAAAAGATAAGATGTGGTTCACGGTTTGAGTGTCATGGATAAGTTGCTAGTTAGAAAGAGAGCACCTCTGCAAACAAAACCATCTATAAATTGCTCATTTTAAGTTTGGCAGTCAACTGTTACACTTTGACTTCCTTTTGTTTTATATAATTTGACTTCCTATTCAACTTCATGTTAGTCATGTGCTGTTTGTGAGAATGACAGTTTTCTGTTGTTGCAGGTGAAAATAATGGGGGTTTGGGTTGCTGTGGGTGGATCCTTGTGATTATCTCTGCATTTTTCAGCATCTTAATATTTCCAATCAGCATTTTCATAAGCATTAAGGTATGAACCACAACAGGACAAAGAAAACAGATAATCTTGAAATATTTATTACTATTACTAGGCTCTCTGGACCAGTGTTGTTTTAGTATCATTGCGATACTATTCTGTTTTATATTTTTTTTTTTCATATTTTAATTACTTTTTATTTTTATATTTTCCTTTTTAATCTTAGTTCAAGTTTGTATATATATATATATATATATATACATACAAATCATGGCCATATTCCAGGATGGCAAAGCCACAATTCATCAGGCTCAAATTGTGAAAGAATGGTTGGGAGGGAGCATGAAGAGTCATTTTCACACAAGAACTGGCACCTCTGAATCCAGACTTAAATTCATTGAAAGTTTTTGGGATGTGCTGGAGTAGACTTTACAAAGTGCTCGACTCTTGCATTGTCAATACAAAATCTTGTCTTGATCTCATTTATTTTATATCAAGAGGTGCATCAATTTTTGGTCAAATTTTGGGCAGTGTGTATATATATATTATTTTGGTTAATGTTAACGTAAATTTTTCTGATTTTAGCTTCTGTAACACTTGATTCTGATTGGTCAACTGCAGCATTCTTAAAAATTTTCTGATATTAAACTGTATAATTGGCTGTTGTCCCTGACGGCTAGTTTTCGTACAGGTTTCGTGACTCTGGTATCACACAGCTTCTTCTTTCTTCCCAAATAATAAAATAAATTTATTAAATAAAATTAAAACTCATATCGGTATTTCATGACCACTTATTTATACTCTAATTTTAATAATCATTCTTATAAAATAAGATGATAACTAAATACTTTCCTGATCTTATAAGTCTTGCACTTTAACAGGAAGCAGATGTCTGTTTGTTCAAATGATTTATAACACACTTTATGTGTTTCATTGCTTTTTTATAGATTGTGAAAGAGTATGAGCGTGCTGTCATATTTAGACTGGGGAGAATAACAGCTCGAAAAGCCAAAGGACCAGGTAAACAAGAACGTTTAGTACTTTAGAACTGTCTCTCAGATCTTAGATTCAGTATTTCAAAGTAACACCAGCTTTTGTCAATGTTTGCCTTGGACGTTCCTCTGATATGTACATGTTCCAATTGTTTACACCAGCTGAGGACATTTACAGAACTTGTTCTTAAAACAATAGTGACCTAAGCTCAAACTCCATTACAAGGAGTCAGTTTAGAACAAGTAATGAATCAATTTGAATGACACAGATCATATAATTACAAATATAATTCCAAAATGTCACCTGTGTCTAGGAATCTTCTTCATCCTCCCCTGCACGGACTCTTTTGTCAAAGTGGATCTGAGAACCATCTCATTTGACATCCCTCCCCAGGAGGTAAATAGATAAACGATAAGTTATTATTGATTAATTTACATTTAACAAAAAATATTGCCTAATTTGTCCACCAACAAAAATAGTTCCCATCAAACAAAGTCAAGGCGGACATAATGAATTCACATGAATCCTAGCAATGTTTCATTCCTAAACGAATCAGTTTTCGAACGAATCGTTTCCGCGAATGATTCAATGACTCACTCATAAAGCGACATGTTTCGTCCCTGAATGAAACCGTGTTTTTGAACGCAAATTTTAAGACTGAATTCGGAATAGCATATTAGCAAACTATTTTTACTATTTGTGCCATAAATATGTGGGAGAAACATGCTACTTTGAATTCAGCCAGAAGTGAATGACTAAATAACCCGTCAACTGTTGTATAGCCTAATGTTTAATACAAAATGCAGCCTACATGTATCGGTTTAAGACTCACACTTAGTATTTACTTAGCATTTACTAAGTTGCCACATTTTTATTTTTGTTTGCATTTAGATATTGACCAAAGACTCGGTGACAGTTTCTGTGGATGGTGTTGTGTACTTCCGTGTAAGTGACCCTGTTGCCTCAGTGGCAAACGTGTCCAATGCGGATTACTCCACCCGCCTACTGGCCCAGACCACATTGAGGAATGTCTTGGGGACCAAGAACCTGGCTGAGGTCCTTTCTGATCGAGAAGGCATCTCCCACAGTATGCAGGTGAGCATGAGAAAAAGAGATAATGGTGCCCCCAATTGTGCATCAGTTATAACTGCAGGCCTAATTCAAGTAGATGAAACTGAATGTGTATCCAATAATTATTCTCCTTGCTACTAGATGACTCTAGATGAGGCCACAGATTCGTGGGGTATCAAGGTGGAGCGGGTGGAGATTAAAGATGTTAAACTACCACAGCAGCTGCAGAGAGCTATGGCAGCTGAGGCCGAGGCAGCCCGTGAGGCCAGAGCAAAAGTGAGCCACACCTTCCTAATATATGTCCTAATGTATTTTAATGTTCAAAAAAATGACACCAACTTTAATTCATGTTTTACCTGCCCAAGGAAAAACCAGCCAGACGACATGCAACATTTGATTTCTGTGTGCATTAGCTCTGTATGTGATGCCACACCCTAATAGAGTGTTTTGTGATAATGCAGGTCATTGCAGCAGAGGGAGAGATGAATGCATCCAGGGCTCTGAAGGAGGCGTCTCTGGTGATCGCAGAGTCTCCATCCGCCCTTCAGCTCAGATACCTCCAAACTCTCAACACCATCGCAGCTGAGAAGAACTCCACCATCATCTTCCCTCTGCCCATGGACGTCATGAGTCACTTCATGAAGAAATGATCGCTGAATATTCACAAAGTTTATATTACACAAAGTGTTTGCTAGTCATTCATTTAGAAATTTTTACATGATTTTCTTATGTGCCATGTTTTACATATTTCAGTTTTGTACATGTTGTAGGGATGATGTCATATATCTATAACCCGAAAATAGTGATGCAACTTAAGGTTTACAAATGACTTTATTTAAAAAATACAATATCATATTTCAAAAAATATATCAATGTGTTACGCAACTTTCAAATGCCAATTTTAAATTCTTATATAAGTATGCATGAAATTAAATAAAATCTACAGTAAAAACAGAATTTCTTTAGTCATTTTTTACAAATGCATTTACAAATCTCATGAGAATGACAATGTCTTTCAGCTGTTCTTCATCCTAAAGAACTATTCATTTAGGACCCAAGAAGAAAACAAGAACATCTACGCTCATATCAGAGTTCTTAAGTTTTAACCTCTCCATTCATGTAATTGTTTTCTAATTTTCCACTAGAGGACACTATTGTCATGTCAAAGACTTTACAGTGTCAATGTTATGGTGGTAGTTCAAAGATTTCTGTGTGGTTTTCAATGCTGTCCTGCGTCAGTACGATGGATTCCTCATACACATCCAGACGGAGACAAAGAATAACACTAAAGGGAAGATAGTGTTACATTTCAAATTTAAATCTGTGACAAAATTTTAAATAGAATTAAATGGATAATATCAACACTGGAAATTATTTACTATGCACTTAGTTCACTTAAAAAAAATAACATCATTATTTCATTATTTTGGAAGGACCAGTTATTATTTACTCAGTAACGTTTAGAATAACAAATGGGGCCTTGCATTAGATTCAGCTGCCACTATGGCCTCAAAAAACTTGATAAAAGTGCACTTCATATGGACTACTTTTATGGTGCCTTGAGTGGTAGGGATTTTGATTAATCTCAGTGACTCGAATTCAGAAGTGTCACTGAGTCATTCAGTGAGCTTTTTAGGTTACATCGAGTGTTTCTCAAATGGAAGACTGCATCCTAGTGAGGCTTTGTCCTTCCTAGTAGCCTACAGTCCTTCCGAGGCTTGACAGTCTAAGTGTGCTTGGCTACGTCATGAATGTTTCCGCCCCAGCGGAAAGTATAGCGTTATAAATATGTATTAAATTTTTTAAAAGTGAAAACATTAAAAACTTTATTTGCGATGTTGATAACTGTGGAAACGCGTCATCACAATCCATGAAAAAGGTCCATGAAGGACACGAAACGAAGGCTGCCTTCAAAGAATCCTTTAAATTGAGACATGCTGAGATATGCAGTCTTACTAGGACGCAGTCTTCTGATTGACAAGCACCCATTGTTACTCCATTAGATGATTCTGTCACGACCGATCTGCCTCGTTTTTGAGTTTCATTCAGACTCAAACCAGCAACTTTAATTAAGGGGGGATATTCATTTGGTAGGTACAACCAATTAAATGCTCCTTCACAGCCCCAAAAGGATTTTTATTATTGGCTAGTCAGTCAGGCTGCATCCGAAATACTAACCTACTATATAGTAGGTGAAAAACAGTATGTGACAAAAGATGTCCGAATTCACAATACTCTTAAAAGAGTAGGCAAAAGTACCCAGATGACCTACTACTTCCAGCGAGATTCTGAAGTGTGCATACGACGGACACTTTACTATCCCATGAGGCCACGGAAGAGGATTTGTGAATGGCAGTAAAGCGACGCAAATGATGCTGGTAGGTCACATGATAATGACAACAAGGTGAATGTAGTACGTCCGAATTACATTCATACTACAAACATTCATACTATGAAAACATACTTTTTTAGTGGTCGTTAATTTCTTATTCAAAATAAGAACCTACTCAAGAGAGTATGCGATTTCTGACACAGCCTCAGTCTTTGATAAAATCGCTTGAAAAGGGAAAGACTTGAGTGAATGACAAATAGTGTGGAAGTGAAGGACACTGATTATTTCAGGTAAAACACCTCTTTTTGTCTGTTTTATATGTACTGCCATTTTATGGCATGAGATGTGTAATAATTCTTCAGATTTCTACTTTTATATTCTACAGACAAAACAGCATACGGATTTAGAACGACATGACTAAATAACAGAATTGACATATTTGGCTGAACTATTTTTTGAATAAAAACAGATGATTTCACAAGAATAATGGCTCCAGTTTTAGGAAGTATATAGATGTGGGCTACTCACCAGATCAGGGTGGCTGGTATGAGAGTGAGGCCTGCAGCCAGCAGGAAAGTAAACCCGGAAAACCAGGACAGTGTAGCTGCATAGATGCTGCTGAACATTGTAAATGAAACACCGACACTCAACATCTCCACAAAGGCTATACACGCAAACATGGCACCTGTACACAAAAACACAGGCACAAGGAACAACTTTACACAGCCATCAATAATTCAGAGTTCATGTGAATTGGGAATGTTCTACTTTTTTGCAGTGCCTGGATTTATTTTGCTGGGAATGTGGGAATGATGTGCAAAATACAGTAACATCTGAAATGAAAATTAATCTAAAAAGTTATTCTATTCTGTATATCTACACTGTTGAGATTCTTACCTTGTTCAGATCCAGACACTATTTTGGACATCATGGATCGTAGTACAGGAGTCGGCATGATGGACAGCAGCAAAGGCAGCCGCACTGCAATGAATAAAACATACACCATTGTTTCACCTGAAAATAGTCCATCTATCCATCCATCCATCCATTAGAAACTCCATAAATGTCCAAACTCAGTCTTACCCAGGAACATGAGCAGAGTAGACTTGGCAAATGCTGCCATGATGAGGCCAGCTGCCACAGACATCAACCCCAGCAGGATGATGTAGGCATCAGGCAGACAGCGGGATAGCAGTGCCACACCGGCAAAACTCACCAGATACATGGCAGTGGAGAGAGCTGAGCCATAACCCACCAACACCTCACTCCAGCACAGGGGAGTGTTCAGTTCATACAAGATGAAGATGGACATGCCACCCTGGAGAGCTACCTGTGAGGGACACACACACGGACACACACACACACAAAAGTATGTTACATTTATTTTTGTATATACACTACCAATTCAAATGTTTGGGATCAGTTTCTGAAAGAAGTCTCTCACCAAGAGATTTGATCAAAATGTTACAGTAAAATCGGTAATATTATGACATTTTAAAATAACTGTTTTCTGTTTTTAATATATTTGAAAGTTTATTCCTGTGATGCAAAGCTGAATTTTCAGCATCATTACTCCAGTCTTCAATGTGACATGGTTCTTCAGAAATCATTCTAATATTCTGATTTGCTACTCAAAAAACAAAACAAAAAAACATTTCTTATTATCGGTGCTGAAAATAGCTCAAAAGAACAACATTTTTTTAATTGTTTGTAAGATTATAAATGTCTTTGCCACTTTTGATTAATGTAATGCATTTTTGCTAAATAAAAGTATACATTTCTGTGTAATTGTGTAATTACCCTTTTATATATTTATATATATTTTTTACTCTGATGCTGAAACAGATCAGTTGTATTGTATGATTTAAGAAAACTTAACAGTATAACCTGTCAATATAACCAGATTAAAGCTGCAGTCCGTAAATTTTGCCTCTTTGTTGCCATCTCTGTTCGAAACCTGCAATTGCAGTTATTTGCAGAATTATCTTCTTTACTTGGGTTGTGCTTCGGCACGGCTCCTCAGCGCGGATGAATCTAATGCTTTGAGGTGTATGTAGTGTGGGCTGTCAGTCAACGCACCATTGTGGATATTCACTGTAGGCCTACATCAGCCTACAGTGAATATCCACTTTTTTTATTGTAAAAAGTTTTACAATAAATTGAGCTACCAGTGGTGATTAAATCTAAAAATCGCAAAGTTAGCTCAGATCACGTCAAACCGGGCAAATTATTAATGTTATACTTTGTTCTCAAATTGTTAATGTTAAAAACATCAGCACTGCGTGACTATGTATTTAGTGTGTATTAGCGTTACCTGTAGATTTCAATTTCTGTAGCCACTCCGCAGTCCGAAGTCTTTTGCTTTTGACTATGGGTGAATCTCCAGTTGTCACTGATGATTGTCATTTGGACCTTTCTGGATTACAATCCACCATCAGAATGATAAGTTTAATTACTCCAGCTGCTGTGAGAAAAGCTGAAATGATCCACTACTAGCAGCATCCTCACATGCCATATAGCCTACTAGCTGGGACTCGCTCTTCATGTAAACAGACGTGACGTAATGAAGCAAAGACGAATGGCGGCATGCTCGAATTTCCCGCGGAAACCCACCAGTACCGCTCTTATTATAAAACATTATTACAAGCTTACCATTGTGAATCGGGCTAAAGTAAGGAGATAGTTTTGAACACTGGTTTTTGCACTTGCTCAAAAATTGATTTTGGATCATTTTTAACCAAAAAACTGGACTGCAGCTTTAATGTTCCTTAGAACACACCACCTTTCAAAAGCCCTGCTGATATTTATTCCTGTTTTCGCACGGGCCCGATCGCATTCCTTTTTTTGCTGTAGCTACTTCGCAGTCCGAAGTAAATGTCTTTGCCACCCACTACTGTAAAAACTGGTGATTTACCAGTTGTCACTGATGATTGTCGTTTTGAACTTTCTTGATTATAAGCCCCATCAAAATGGCGAGTTTAATTATTCCAGCTGCTGTAAGAAAAGGCTTCAAATAATCCGCCACCTGCAGCATCCTCACATGCGATATAACCTATAGATCTATTTTTTGTTTGCAAACAGTGATAACAGTGTTTTTTGTGGGCGGAGCCTACTTGGTGGCAGAAACTGACAGTTCTGCTGTAGTAGTCTGTGGAAGTCACTGAATAAAAGAATAAAAAAAGTTAATTTCCAGTTTATATCTCACAATTCAGACTTTTTTTCTCGCAAATCCGAGTTTATATCTCACAATTCTTAGAAGGAAAAACAGAATTGTGAGAAATTCTCGTTATTCTTTTTTCTTCTGAAGTGCAAGTTTATATCTGGCAATTCTGACTTTTTCCCCCTCAGAATTGTGATATAAACGCACAATCGCGAGTTATAAAGTCCAAACTGGGAGATATAAATGCGCAAATGCTAGAAAAAAAAGTCGAATTGTGAGATAAAAATGTTATAGGTTGTGTTTAAAAGTTATCTATGTAAAATGTTATAGGTTTAAATATTATTTCATGCTGTAACTGCTATGAATGCATGTCCCCTATAAACTGCATATGTGAATATTATGTAGACTTGTATTTCCCATGGAAACTGACCGAACCACTCAAATTAGAAAACATGATTACAAGCTTACCGTTGTGAAACGGGCTAAGGTAAGTAGATAGTTTTGAACACTGATTGGTTATGTACTTGTTTAATAATTGGTTTGGTTTTCGATAATTTTTATATCTTACACACTTACACACCAAATGATAGAGCTTGTGAATAAGAATTATCATAATCACCCTGAAAAAGGCAAAAGCAGCAAGCATGAGCAACAGCACTACATTCCTTCTCCTTTTGGAGGCCGCAAAGAGCAGGTAGACGCCCTGCAGACGGGCGGTAAGAGCTTGAGACTGTCGCAGCCGAGGGGCTTCTGAAGCTGAGGGGTTGGACATTGACAGAATGGGATTTGGAAGAACCAGGGACTCCTTCAAAACCACCAGCACATAGAGGAGGTTTACCAGATGCACACAGGCTGCGGTGAGGAAGGGCCAAGTGAAGCCAGCTGCTTCAATGTAGAATCCAGTGCAAAGAGAAGCTAAGCCAGTCAAAACCCCTAAAATCATGTCCAGTCGAGCCATTCGGACAGTTTTCTGCCCTTCCGGATCTTCTCCGCAGAGATCAGCCACATAGGCGAAACATCCGCCAATCAGACTGGTGGGTCCGCCCATCAGGCCTGATAGGAAGGAGGCAGCTAACAGGTAATTGAGGCTGAAGGAGAATCTACTGACCAAAGCGTAGCTCAGGGAGAACAGAGTGTCGCCCACCAGAGGAGGAACGATGGAAACTTTACGCCCGCAGTAGTCGCTGTATGAGACCAGGAGCAGCGCGGATATGAGACTGGGAACAAGAAAGCACAGTTCACTCTGGAGGAGGAAAAGAGATGTCTCCTTCTGCACTGCCTGAAGAGAGAAGAGAAAAACTGGAGTTTCAGATCAAATGTTTATTATCATCACCCACAAATTCTGTCTAGTTCTGCCTGTAAAGCTTAGTTGATTGACTAGTTAGTTATGTAGGGAGGGAGTGAAAGTGAACGTGAAGTAAATTATTTCAATGGTCAATGGTATTTCAAACGTATCAAATGACAAGCCAATCCACAATAAAGGGCTTGTGAATTGAAAAGGAATTTTCTCACACACAAAGAGAAACAGAAAAGAATACAAAACATGAGCTCAGCTTTACCTAGCATAACCGGTTCTCCAGAACTCCTTTATTGAGATATGAACATCAATGTAAATTTTACAGTGACTACATAGCAAACAGTCTAGTCTCTGAATGCACTAAAGTAAACAAAATGAATGTCAAACCTGATTCTGTTTCACTGATTTTATCTGTCTTTCTCTGTTTTATTTGCCAGTATATATTTATTTTATTTTTCAAATATTTAAAAATACTTATATTTTTTATTAAATTAGCATTAAATTGTTTATTGTGACTGCATGTATTTTTCATGATTTCTATAAATAATAAAGGTTAAAATTTTAGATTTGGCAGAGTTTTTTCTTTCTTTTTTTTTTAAAAAGTATTATTTAAGTACTATATATATATATATATATATATATATATATATATATATATATACAGTGGTGGTCAGAATTATTGGCACCCTTGGTAAATATGATCAAAGATGACTGTAAAAATAAATCTGCATTGTTTATCCTTTTGATCTTTAATTCATAAAATTAGCAAAAATCTAACCTTTCATTGAAGGAAAAGAACTGAAAGTGGGGGGAAAATCACATTATGAAATAAATGTTTTTCTCCAAAACACGTTGGCCACAATTATTGGCACCCTTTTATTCAATACTTTTTGCAACCTCCTTTTGCCAAGATAACAGCTCTGAGTCTTCACCTATAATGCCTGATGAGTTTGGAGAACACCTGACAAGAGATCAGAGACTATTCCTTCATGCAGAATCTCTACAGATCCTTCAGATTCCCAGCTCCATGTTGGTGCTTCTTCTCTTCAGTTCACTCCACTCATTTTCTTTAGGGTTCGGGTCCGGGGACTGGGACGGCCATGGCAGAAGCTTCATTTTGTGCTCAGTGACACATTTTTGTGTTGGTTTTGATGTTTGTTTTGGATCATTGTCCTGATGGAAGATCCAACCATGGCCCATTATTGGATTTCTAGCAGAAGCGGTCAGGTTTTGATTTTTTATCTGTTGGTATTTGATAGAATCCATGATATCATGTATCTGAACAAGATGTCCAGGACCTCCAGCAGAAAAATAGGCCCACAACATTAAAGATCCAGCGGTATATTTAACCGTGGGCATGGGGTACTTTTTATCCATGTGTGCACCAAACCCATCTGGTGGGTTTGCTGCCAAAAAGCTCTTTTTTTTATTTTCATCTGACCATAGAAGCCGGTCCCGTTTGAAGTTACAGTCGTGTCTGACAACTGAATATGCTGGAGATTGTTTCTGGATGAGAGCAGAGGATTTTTCTTGAAACCCTCCCGAGCAACTTGTGGGGATGTAGGTGCTGTTTGATCATTTTTTTTAGGCTTTCTGAGACTTAAGACTCAACTAATTTCTGCAATTCTCCAGCTGTGATCCTTGGAGAGTCTTTATCCACTCAAACTTTCCTCCTCACTGTGCATTAGGACAATTTAGACACACGTCCTCTTCCAGGCAGATTTGTGACATCTTTAGTTGATTGGAACTTCTTAATTATTGCCCTGATAGTGGAAATGGGGATTTTCAATGCTTTAGCTATTTTCTTACAGCCACTTTCTGTTTTGCGAAGCTCAACAATCTTTTGCTGCACATCAGAACTATATTCTTTGGTTTTACTCATTGTGATGAATGATTACGGGAATTTGGCCTTTGTGTTTCCTCATATTTGTACTCCTGTGGAACAGGAAGTCATGGCTGGACAATTTCATGTTCATGATCACCCTGGTGTGCTAAAATAAATGTAAATATGAATGGGAATATATTCAGAGATATTTTACTCATAAAAAATTTTAGGGGTGCCAATAGTTGTGGCCAATGTGTTTTGGAGAAAAACATTTATTTCATAATGTGATTTTCCCCCCACTTTCAATTCTTTTCCTTCAATGAAAGGTTAGATTTTTGCTAATTTTATGAATTAAAGATCAAAAGGATAAACAATGCAGATTTATTTTTACAGTCATCTTTGATCATATTTACCAAGGGTGCCAATAATTCTGACCACCACTGTATATTTATATTTATATATTAAGTTTTAGTAATTTTGTTGTGAGCTTTTGTCATTTTTATTAGTTTTTTAAATATAAATATTTAGGATGTATTAATATTATCTCAGTTTTAGTTCAGTTTAAGTTTTTATTTATTTCCTTTTAGTCATTTTAGTGCTTCTAATTAAACTTTCATCTAATATTTATACTTTATTTTATTTCAGCTTTATTCTACCCAGATGTTTTCATTTCCCCTATATGATCAATTTATGCATCTTTTCTAGGAACATAAAAAAAAATTCATAATTTCAACTCAATTGATATTAAATCAATATGCAATTATTTTATTTTTCAAATATTTAAAAATATTTATATTTTATTAAATTAGCATTAAATTGTTTATTGTGACTCCATGTATTTTTCATGATTTCTATAAATATTGAAGGTTATGGTTTTTTTTTTTTTAGTATTATTTATGTACTATTATATTTTTCATTTTATATTAAGTTTTTGTAATTTTGTTATGTGCTTTAGTCATTTTTATTAGTTTTTTTTTTTTTTAATATAAATTTTTCGGATTTATTTATTATTATTTCAATTTTAGTTCAGTATAGTTCAGTATAGTTCATGACATTTTAGTGCTTCTAATTAAACTTATTTCAGTTAGTTGCCAAGGCAGCATTTCTCATTTTCATTTAGTTTTTCATCTAATATTTATTTTATTTCAGCTTTATTCTACCCAGATGTTTTAATTTCTCCTATATGATCAATTTATGCATCTTTAAGAACTTAAAAAATATTCATAATTTAATTTCAAATGGTATTAAATCAATATGCAATAAAAAAACAAAAATAAGGATTACTGTCCTACAGCTGTCATTGCCATAACACCAAACATTTAAGATAATTTTTCCAACAGTTTTTCCAAAAAGTAGCTTGTAGCGTGGCATATTTACATTATAAACAATCCATTTGCAAGTTATAGATTCAAAGTTAATTGACTGGTAGCTCACTTGTAAATATCATTACCATAACACATTAGATTCAGATCTTCACTTAACATGTGGTAAATGCCTTAACATAGATAAAAATAGTTTGAAGAAGATTTTAGGAAGTCAGAAGTGGCCATAATTGAATCATGAAAAGAATCATGTCTCGCATGTCAACGGTTGTGACCTCTCACCTGGTGTATGGCGACATAGCTGTGGTTGTTTGAGCAGTGAGACAGACTCTCTGCAGGGTAGGTTGTGCCACTCAGCTCAAACCACAGCCTACGGTACACATACTGCTGCAACAGAGGGTAGATCATAAACATGGCAAACGCATACATGCCAACAGCCGGCTCGATCAGGTACACACGACCCATCCCACTTCCTGCTCTACACCGGGAAAAAAAAGGAACAGGAAAGATGTTTGAGAAGACATAACAGTGACTAAACTAATGACAAAAATAATTGAAATAGATGAGCTCGATTATCTATTGTGAATAA
The DNA here is from genome assembly GCA_039654765.1 of Mylopharyngodon piceus. NCBI lineage: Eukaryota > Metazoa > Chordata > Actinopteri > Cypriniformes > Xenocyprididae > Mylopharyngodon > Mylopharyngodon piceus. The sequence continues at coordinate 15,376,959 of CM077438.1, forward strand.
AAGTCTCTTGGTTAAAGCAACAGATCGACAGACAGACAGACAGATAGATAAATTCACTCTTAAAAATAAAGGTTCTTTATTGACATCGATGGTGAAGAACCTTTATAATCCATTGAAAACTAAAATTAAAATGTTCTTCATACACTAAGAAAAAAAATTCTTTAAAGAACTGTTCACTGAAAGGTTCTTCTATGGTATCACTGTGAAGACATCCTTTATGAACCTTTATTTTTAAGTGTAGATAGATAGATAGATAGATAGATTTGGTAATTCTTACCTGTAAGTTATAATAGGAGAAATTTTTCCATATTTAAAGCATGTTTGCCTTTGCCTTCAAATCCACTTGAAAGTCACAGGGCACAGCGAAGAAAGAGATCACATCATGGCATGTTGTGTTCTGATCTCATTATTCGTTTGGGACTTTAAAGCCTGTAAGACAGAGACTTCCACTCCTTACGTTTGTTTGTCAAGACTACAAATCCTCAAAGGAACACACACCCTCAGAACACGCATGTATGTTTGTGTAGCAGAAAGAAGGGAGGAGTGGAAACCAGTAGTCTAGGAGAGCTGGAATAAGTACAAGATGTATTTGGCTATTGCAGTCACATTTAAAAATGTTAGAATGTCTTTGCATTTGATAGGCCTACAAAAAAAAAAAACATTTTAAAGAAACATTGCACAAGCACACTTTTCAAGCTAAAAATTCAGAAAAATAAGTGAAGATAGTCTAAAGGGATAGTTCACCCAAAAATGAAAATTATCCCATGATTTACTCACCCTCAAGCCATCCTAGGTGTATATGACTATCTTCTTTCAGACGAACACAATCAGAGTTATATTATATCCTGGCTCTTCCAAGCTTTATAATGGTAGTGAATGGGGCATTGTATTTTGAAGCCCAAAAAAGTGCATCCATCCATCATAAAAATAATCCATGCGGCTCCAGGGGGTTAATAAAGGCCTTCTGAAGCAAAGCAAGGGTTTTTTGTAAGAATATCCATATTTACAACTTTATAAACTATAATAACTAGCTTCCGGCAGACGGCCGTACCATTATAAAGCTTGGAAGAGCCAGGATATTTTTTAATATAACTCTGATTGTGTTTGTCTGAATGAAGAAAGTCATATACACCTAGGATGGCTTGAGGGTGAGTAAATTATGGGATAATTTTCAGTTTTTAAGTTAACTATCCCTTTAAGTTTGCTTGCAAATTTGAAATTAATGAAAAGACGTTCAATTACACTTTTTTAGGGTTTTTTCACACTTTACTTAACTCTGTGTTATCGTTGTTCTAATCACTTCTTTTAACCCTGGATAAAGGAACGTTTCACACTTGTAATTTAGAAGCGGCGTTAGCAGCGCTTTTTATCCGGGGTTATGAAACCCTGCTTCGGAGCAGGGTTAAAGGGTTAGTTTACCCAAAAATGAAAATTATGTCATTAATTACTCACCCTCATGTCGTTCCACACCCGTAAGACCTTTGTACATCTTCAGAACACAAATTAAAATATTTTTGATGAAATCCAAGAGATGTATGACTTGTCTATAAACAGCAATATAATCAACCCTTTCAAGGTCCAAAAAGGTACTAAAGACAAATTGATATGACTGCAGTGGTTCAACGTTAATTTTATTAAGCCAAAACTTTATGAGCTGGCCCAAATTTCAGAAATCAGAAAACTGAAGATTAAAACCATGAACAGAATATAATAAACTACACTGACAAACACAGACATAAACAATCAGCATATGAATCTCAACAATGGTGACAACAAAATATTCAGACAATCAGATCAGCTCTGGACATCACAAAAAAGCTACTAAAAGACAGAACAAAAACCACAGCAAAAAAAAAAAAAAGCAAATAGTTAGAATTAAAAAAAAAAAAATAGTACAATTCAGCTGCATAATTTATTCATGCTGTGATGCATGCTGGGAGTTTTGTACTATTCTTCCCAGCATGCATTGTGGCATGTCATTGTTGAGATTCATGTGCTGATTCTTGATGTCTTTGTGTGTCAAACAGAAACAAGACGTGTGTCAAACTTCTGTCCCAAACAGAAACAAGATTATTTTTCTTACCCCATTGGCAGATAATTTTGCTTGTTTTAGGCAAAAACTCACTTCATTTTGATTTTTTTTTTTTTTTTTTTCCCAGAAAACAAGAAAAAAAAATCTTATGTCATCTTACTTATCTAGTAAAAGCATCTGGATTTAAGAATTTTTAGATATTTGGACTGGAAACAAGACTAAACAAAATACCAAGTAAGGCTGGCCACACACAGCCCGATTTTGAGCCTGCAAAATTGTGGCATGTTTGTGGCTGCCAAGTTTCAGCTAAAGAAGTATGCAACATCCGGTAGGTGACACTTGCTCACTCTCATTGGCTATCACGGTTATCACGTCAGAGGCAGCCCGATCAAGAGACGTTAATATCAAACATGATTGGGGACGGTCCGTCTTGATCGGGAGCAGTTAAACAATCGTAATGACATCATTTTTTTTTTTTTTTTTTTTTGATGAAGATGTAGATGTAATGCAGTTAATTTCAACTTAATAATAGTCTGTTATAGAACACATTGCGGCATGAAGCATGTCACCATTGTTGAGATTTATATTTCTACATAAGAGGGTCTATGGCTGGAAAGATGCTTGACAAGCCCTGCTGTAGTCAACCTGAAACTTTCACCTGCACACCCACTGAAGCTAAGCAGTGTTGAGCCCAGTCTATATCTGGTTGGGAGACTTCCTGGAAGACTGGGCAGTTGTGGGAAGAGGTGTTAGAAAGGCCAGCAGATCTGATCAACCTGTGGCCTGAGTGGGTCCTAATGCCCCAGTACAGTCACAATAAGCTATACTGTATAAAGGGTATAACCCTGGTGTAAAATAGTTTAAACATCACATACTGCCCAATGCCCCAGTACAGTTGCCATTAACTGTACTGAATAAAGGGTTAAAATAAACCTCAGAAAATAAGGGGTGTAACCCTGGGGCAAAAATAATCCCTACATTACATCACATACCATGCAAGTAGTTAGTTAGTTAGATTCACATCACAAATGAAATAGTTCTTTAATTAGTTCTTACAACTTACATGAAAGCACTCTATTTTTTCATTACTATTTTTGTTTTTGAAAGAAGTCTCATATGCTCATTTATTTGATCAAAAATACAGAAAAACAGTAATATTGTGAAATATTATTACAATTTAAAATAATGGTTGCTGATTTATTATCAGTGTTGGAAACAGTTGTGCTTAATATTTTTTGGAACCTGTGATACTTTTTTTTAGGATTCATTGATGAATAAAAGGTTAAAAAGAACAGAATTTATTCAAAATATAAATCTTTCTAACTATATAAGTTTTTACTATCACTTGTAATCAGTTTAACACATCTTTACTGAATAAAATTATAAATTTTGCTTTCAAAAAAGAAAGAAAAAAATGAGTGACCCCAAACTTTTGAACAGTAGTGTATATTGTTACAAAATGTTTCTATTTTGGAAAAATTATATATTGTTACAAAATAGTTCTAACCACAGAAAGATTTCAATACACACCATGTTTTAAATGTATGTCTGTAACCTGTGCAGTCTGGACCGCTCCAAGCAGGACTCGAACCCGGGTCGCTGGCATGGGAGGCGGGTCCACTAACAAGAACACAAAAGACCGCAGTTTCTAGCGCATGTTTACCTGCACAATTCTCACTAGCTGGTCTCAGTTCCAAGTATACCAACTAACTCTACAGTTTGATTAATTTGTCGGGCAAAATGGCACATTGAGCATTGTGATTGATCAGATCACCTGTCAATCCAACTCCCAGCAAAGGGTGAACATGTTGGAAAAAATGTTTTTTTTTTAATACATTACACTTGTGATGGGAGAAACAAAGCTTTTCAAAGCTTGAACCAATTGCTTTGCATAATGATTCACTGTTTCGAAACATTTGAAACCAATCAAAAGTGTCATGCCGCAATGCATGCTGGGAAAAAGCATGCATCACAGCATGAATAAATTATGCAGCTGAATTGTCCTTTTATTTTATTTAATTCTAACTATTTGCTTTTATTTTTTGCTGTGGTTTTTGTTCTGTCTTTTAGTAGCTTTTTGTGATGTCCGGACTTGATCTGATTGTCTGAATATTTTGTTGTCACCATTGTTGAGATTCATATGCTGATTGCTCATATGTGTTTGTAATTGCACCTTGTTGTTTTCTGTCATTGAGGTCTTGTAACTGAATAAAGCTGACCATCATTGAAATTTTGTAACAGAACAAAACTGACTGACCCTAGAAACTGACCATCATTGAGATCTCATAACAGAACAAAACCGACCATCATTAAAAATCTCATAAAGCAGCAAAACTGACTATCATTGAAATCTCATAACCAAGCAAAACAGACCGTCATTGAAATATTATAACCGAACAAAACTGACCATCACTGAAATCTCATAATGGAAAAAACACATACCTTATTGAGATCTCGTAACTGAACAAATGAAAATTTGACTGACTGACAATGAAAACCGACCGGCATTCAAATCTCGTAATGGAACAAAACTGACAGTCATTGAGATCTCGTAAAGGAACGAAACTGACTGCTATTGAGATCTTCTAAAGGAACAAAACCGACCATCATTAAAATCTCGTAACGAAACAAAACCAAATGTCTTTGAAATCTCATAAAATAACAAAAACAAAACTGACCGTCATTGAAATCTCATAACAAAACAAAACTGTCAACCACTGAGATCTCGTAAAGGAACAAAACTGTCATTGAGATCTAGTAAAGGACCAGTATCAACCATCATTGAAATTTCGTAAAGAAACAAAACCGACCGTCTTTGAAATCCCGTAAAGGAACAAAGGAACAAAACCTGCCATCACTGAGATCTCATAAAGAAATAAAACCAAGCATCACTGAACTCTCGTAACGAAACAAAACCGACCGTCATTAAAATCTTGTAACGAAACAAAACCGACCATTATTGAAATATCGTAATTCAACAAATGAAAATTTGACTGACTGACAATGAAAACTGACCATCATTGAAATCTCGTAAAGGAATGAAACCAACTGTCATTGAGATCTCGTAAAGGAACAAAACCGACCATCATTGAAAATTTGACTGACTGACAATGAAAACCGACCGGCATTCAAATCTCGTAATGGAACAAAAGTGACAGTCATTGAGATCTAGTAAAGGAACGAAACTGACTGCTATTGAGATCTTCTAAAAGAACAAAACCGACCGTCATTGAAATCTCATAACGAAACAAAACCAAATGTCTTTGAAATCTTGTAAAATAACAAAAACAAAACTGTCATTAAAATCTCACAACAAAACAAAACCGACCGTCTTTGAAATCTCGTAAAGAAACAAAGGAGCAAAACCTGCCATCATTGAGATCTCATAAAGAAATAAAACCAACCATCACTGAGCTCTCGTAATGAAACAAAACCGACCGTCATTAAAATCTTGTAACAAAACAAAACCGACCATTATTGAAATGTCGTAATGGAACAAAACCGACTGTCATTGAAAACTCCTAACAGAAGAAAACTGACAGTCATTGAAATCTTGCAACCGAACAAATCCAACCGTTACTAAATTCTCGTAAAAGAACAAAACCGACTGTCATTGAAATCCTGTAAAAAAACAAAACCAACCGTCCCTGAAATGTTATACTAGAACAAAACCAATCAGATGATTTAAAATAAAATAAAATAAAATAAAATAAAATAAAATAAAACAAATAAAAAAAAAATAAACAAAAAAAATTCATTCTAAGCTGACACACAAAGACATCAAGAATCAGCACAGGAATCTCAACAATGGTGACAATCAAAAGTGTCATGCCGAAATGCATGCTGGGAACAGTAGTACAAAACTCCCAGCATGCATCACAGCATGAATAAATTATGCAGCTGAATTGTCCTTTTATTTTCTTTAATTCTAACTATTTGCTTTTATTTTTTTTTGTTCTGTCTTTTAGTAGCTTTTTGTGATGTCCAGAGTTGATCTGATTGTCTGAATATTTTGTCACCATTGTTGAGATTCATATGCTAATTGCTCATATCTGTGTTTGTCATTGTAGTTTACTGGGTTTAACTAATAAATAAATAAATAAATAAATCAATAAATCTCAATCTTCTAACTGATTTTTGCAATACAGTGTGATCTCATGTTGCAGTAAAACACTCTTTGTTTGTTGTGTCTTGAATGGATGGTTCATGCGGTTTTAAACAGCGGAGTATGAACAGCTACATATACGTGTGTTTATTTATTTTTATTTAATAAACAGCTATGGGCTCTAACATAGCCTACATGCATGTGTGCATTATCACCTCGGTAATGACATTCACTGTCAATAATTCACCTTGACAACGATCGCTTATGGCATCAATGCACTTTAGCTATGTTCGATATTCGTTCCAATGTGTCAGGGGAATGTTCTTAAAACACTTATCAAAGTAATATCATACCTTCTGTTCTCTTAAAGAACGTCAAAAGATGCGCTTGAACTGTTCTCCTGATCCATTTGAACAATCGTGAAAAATGACGAAAGCTCTGAGTTCTGGTTGGTAAATCGCTGTTATTTATAGTTTAATTATCATACAGAGAATTTTAAAATTTCGTTTACATGATAAGGTATACATAACACTGTTAATCTAAGGGGATGGTAAGGGGGGATGGTGGCTTTACAGAGGGGATGTTTTTTGTCATTAGTTTCAACAAGGGGGATGCCATCCTCCCCATTTTACATCAGGACTGTAAAATAAAGTGCTACCGCATGCTTCATATTCACGTGTTGACAGTCACGAAACAGCGCGTATTGTATCAGCGTTTTGGGGAAAAATGTCAAATGGTAACAGAAAACGCGACAAATGTGAAGAGGAGACCATTACATTAACCTTTATAGTCCAAAAAGGCCATTCTAAATAAACTTGATAGTTCAGTCTCCAACATATAAAATGAGGATGTGCAATGGTGCCTTTATATGAACACACTGCGTGCAGCATTCATCCAGTCAGTGACACTTACACCCCAAATATGCAAATAAGGACGTTAACCCAGGGTTTAGGACAGTGTAAAACGGCAGTTTATGAATACCCAGGATTAATTGTTAACCCCGGGTTAAGTACGAAATGTGAAGCAAAATAACCCAGAATTCTGTTTACCCAGGGTTTACAATGACCCAGGGTTAACTATTTCAATTAGTGTATTTCAAACTTCAAATAGTTTTTGTGGCCATTGTACAGCTACATTCACAAATAAACCAAAGCATATGAACATTGTCTTTTGAAACATTTTAATATTCATCCCCTCCCCCCATAGTGAATACAAATGAGTTATATATAAATTCTTTCCATTCCTTAGTATTATATTCTCTATGCTACAGTTACAGCGTGAACCATCACAAGTTGAAAACGTACATGGGGAAGGAATGATCCGCCAAGACAAACATGCATTGATTACTGTGCACTACAACACAATAAATAGTATAGCTTACAAGCGACTGCAAGTTCAGTCAAAAAAGACATAAGAGAAGTCAAATGTTAGTAAATAGACAGATGGACAAATTTCATTCAGTACAATAAGTGACTCCACCACTCCCAGTTTACATTGACTGTGTCAGTATTTTCAGGGGTAAGTTGACATTCAGTAGTTTAGATGTCCACAGGACAAAGAGTCAGTGCGTCCAGAACCTGATTCTGTTGTTTTATATCATTTATCACCATCTATGGACTAACACCACAGTGAAGTCTGTCTTGAGGGCAGAAAGGAAAGAAACCAATGAGCTCTTTCAAGATTTTTGAGTATACAAGTACATGGTTACTTTTTATAATAAATGTGGATTAGTAACAATTTTGAACTTGGTTTTAAACCATAGCAGGTACAGTATGATTGTTTAATTGAGGTTGCTGAGGTTTGTTGTTGAGACGTACACTTAGAACATAAATATGCAAAGAATATGGAATGCAAAAAAAATAAAATAAATAAAAATGGAAAATTAAATTAATTAGAATGGAAACCACTTAATTTATAGTTTTAAAAATATGTAAAAAATAAAAATAAATAAAATAAGCAAACAAATAAAAAAGATGCGTTTATTTTCCTGCATTAATCCAGATATTAGAAGCATATTGACTCTTTGTAAGGCTGCTGTAATGTGAAAACCCTTTTCATTTTTGCTACTTTGCACATTAAATGAAGGCACATCCCTGAAACATTTGTGTACTTGTTGTGGTGGATCAAGATGAACATTATTTTTGAATTTTATATTTTGAACAACTAGGCTATAAGCTAATCTGATGTTGTTTTACATTTTAATAAAATGGCTAAAAAATAAGTGCTTTTTAAATGTATTTTTAAAAAGATTTTTTTTAAAAACGTGGTGGTATACAATGTTATTGTGCTTGACAGGAAACATCCAGAAAACTCATTAGCATCTGTGCCAGAGTAGCAAAAATGGAAAGTTAACAACGACACGTTATTATCACAGTGACAGAAGCAAATTAAATTAATTCATAATGCAAAGCTACATAATTTAAAATGCATTAGAATTAGAATAAAAAATACATTTCACAGTAATTAAAAAAACATTATAAACAGTAAACAATAGTGTCTCAAATGAAGAAAAAACATCTGCAAATACAAATTTGCTGTGTGTGTGGATTTTTGTAGATTGCTGGTCTTGAATAGCAGATTATTGTACTTCTGTGTACGATACCCTGTACAAGCACCAACTGATAATACTATAGAAAAAATATTATCAGTGAAGAGTTTACAAAAAATCTCCTTTGTATCAAAAGCGCACAAGGTTGACCATTGAAAGATGTATCAATTGTAAAAACACACAAACAAAAAGAAAACAAATCCAATTTTTCAAAATTTCAAAAAATGACCTTTTTGCTTTGAAATATCAAAACCCACTTTGCATGAGGAATGTCTTATTTTTCATTTAAAAACTGAAACTGAAAACTGCCTTTGAGACAGAGCAAAATAATTTCCCTGAACTTTATCATACAACATTTAAAGACGCAGTTACATTCTTTTCTAGTTCACTCATACAGAGAAAACTCTCTCTAGGTTATGCTACACTCTACAGAGGTAATACAAGAGTTAACCAGCATTACAATAAAGATAGCTTAAATCCAAACACACGTTTAACTGCCATATTGTAAACCTGCAACACACCTGGTAGGATCTCTGACAGGTGTAACATGAGGTTTAATTCATTCATGTCCTATTACTACGGGTAAAATATTGTCCTCAAACATTAAAAAAAAAAAAAAAAAACATCAGAGGTGGAAGCTATCATCCCCCCAGGAGTCCAAGTGTCTACCCTAACATGACAACTACCCTAGGATTCACATTAAGAATGGAAGACTTACATCACATGCACATCAAGTAGCAAAATGTCCATTAAATTACAAATTACTAATAAAAATTACAACTACAATTTACAACGACATTTCCTGTAGTCGGTACTTTTACATTTGCTTGATCTCCCTGTTTTATGTCATGCATGAAGTGAGAGCACTTGCTTTGTCGGATAGGAAGAACAGACTTGATGCTGAAGAGTTTTTTGTCTAGTTAACCAAGCAACCGTTAAAAGCTGGCACAATAAATCTGTGCCACGGAAGGTCTCAAAATCATGTCAGCAGGCAAACTGAACTTTGTAAGAAACACTGGCTTAGAAAAGCTGGTTTTGATATTAGCTGGATTAGTCTTTTGATGGGTCCAGGAAAACATCTGCCTATGCACCAGTGGGAGGCATTGCAGCTTGTTGGCCTTTATACTGCAAAAAAATCATTTTCTTAATCAGCTTTTTTGTTTTCCATTAAAAATATCTAAACATTCTTAAAACAAGATCATTTAACCTTTTATTATTATTATTATAAACTACCATTCAAAAGTTTAGAGCAGTTTTTTTTTTTATATAGATTTTTTGTTTTTAAATAGAAATTAATACTTTTATTCAGCAAGGATGCATTAAATTGATCAAAAGTCAGAGTAAAAACTTTTGTAATGCTACAAATTTCATATATACGCTGTTCTTCAAACTTTTTTAATTCATTAAAGGGTCCTTAAAAATTATGTTTCCACAAAAATATTAAACTTGAGCAGCAAATCAGCATATCTGAATGATTTGTGAAGGATCATATGACACTGAAGACTGGAGTAATAATGCTGAAAATTCAGCTTTGCCATCACAGGAATAAATTACACACAGGAATATTTTTTTTTAAATTCTATTTTAAAATATTTGAAAATAGAAAACAGTTATTTTAAACTTTAAAATATTTTACAATATTACTGTTTTTTACTGTATTTTTGTATCAAATAAATACAGCCCTGGTGAGCAATAGAGACTTTCAAAAACATTAAAAAAATCTTACCATCCCCAAACTTTTGAACGGTAGTGTATGAATAATTTAAAAAAGCCAACTGGGATAGATAGATAAATAAATAAATAAATAAATAAAATTGCTTCAAAACAAGTCATATCCTATATTTAATTTTCTAAAGTAATTTTTTTAAAGAATATTTTGATATTTTCACTGAAAGAAAAAAAAAAGTATTAAGAAAATGACATTTTGCAGTATTTCTTGACTAATTTGAAACATTCTGGATCAAAACTCAAACACTGGGAGATTTGTAAAATCAGAAGACATATCTCATAAAAAAATAAACCAGACCACAAAAAATGCTGGTGCATTTATCTGTAGGAAGAAGGTAGGGCAGAAACCTAAAGTGCTTTTTGTTGTAAAAAGTTCTCTTATGTCATTCAGGAGAACCTACAGACATTTGTGTTGGAGTCCAACAGCATGTTTTAGAGTCAAATCTAAAGCCGAGCTACTTCTGTATACACAAAAATGATTCTGCCTCCGTGCAGGCCAAGTATTGTTGGCAGCACATCATTAGCATTAGCATCATTAGCTCTTTCATTCTGATGCTACGAGTCCAATCCTCTGAGACGCAAAAACTTTTTTGTGTCTCAAATTAAAAAAATGGAAATAACAGAGGCTGTTTCATCTCCGTCTGGCAGTTGGTGTTTGTCAAAATCTTAATAAAATTTGACACATTTTTTTTAAGGAAATCATGGCCCGCACATCAAAACAAAGCACTGTTGTCCACGATGGACAGTAAGAGAAAATGGGCGAGGCTGCCGAGATTCAGTAGGACAGCTCATCTGGATAAAGTGTTGGCGTTTGGGATCCGTGCGGGGGATGAGCGTGCTGCTGGTGAGCCTCTCAGAGTGGGCGTCCCTGGTCCCGGAGAAGCCACCTTGTGAGTGGGTGTACAGTGGCCAGGAGAACAGGAGTGTGTGGGGGTACCAGGGCCTGGAGAGTAAGGGTAAGGGGGAATATCAGGGCCAGGGAAGAAGGCTCTGTGGATGGGAGAAGAGGAAGGCGACAGGTGGGGACTCGTCTGGAGGAGCCAGAGCAGCTCTTCGTTGTTGCGGCTCAGACGTTTCTTCTCGTTGGTCTCCTTCTCCACATACTCCTGAAGGTTTGCGTTCTCCTCAGACAGTTGTCTATACATACAGAATGAAACAGTCAGGATTAGTTAAAAGGCTGGCTATGCAAGACTAAATTTGACCTCATTTTAAATCCTACCTTGACACTGTGAGGTGGCGATCGATGCGGGCCATCAGGTCTTCATTCTGCTGCTGAAGCACCTGGACCCGCTCCTCCAGGTGCAGGTTCTTTTGGGCCTGCTCGAAGGATGAAGTGAACACAGAGCTCCACATTAAATTCTTACACAAACTTCCCCTGCCTTGACAACAGAGGACTGAAATGTGTTTTACGTGAGGACGAAACAATGAGAATTCATAAAAGCTGAAAGGAAAAGTGGCTTTGAAATGGACGGTGGCCCTATTTCCAAATCATAAATAATATAACGTTCAAAGGAGCTGAAAAGAAGTAAAAAGCAGTTTTAAATGGAAACTGATTTAATATCCAAATCATAAATAATGTACTGTAGCATCACAATAAAACGAACTTATACACAGTACAGAATATATACAACACATACAGCATATACAACACTGCCCTAGGACCCCAAGAGGTTTGTCAATCATGCCTGTTCAGAAAAATATTATTCTCCTTCCTTTATTATTTATACAAGTTATAACTATTTGAGTTAGAGCTAAGGAGTGTATATATATTTCAATATAAAATCGATTAAGTTTATTAGAAATCAATCATTATTTAACATCCTAAACATCAGTCCATTTTTTACATTCTTTTTAAAAAAGACCACTCTGTCCTTGATCAAAGGAGGGGTTTTACTTGAGCTTGTTTTATTTATTCATTTATTTTTTCCTTTTTACTCCCCCAGTTTTTTTTATTTATTTATTTTTTTTATCTTGCACTGTTTTCTATGGAGCCCCATACATGACAGGCAGACAAAAATATACCATGGCCACAAATTAAGAATTTCTTCCCACGAATAAAGAATTTCTTCCCTTGTTTTAGTAAATCGTGGCCACAATTTACTAATTTGTTCCCTTGTTTAAGTTAGATCATAGCACAAACTAAGAATTTGTTCCCTCGTTTTACTAAATTGTGGTCACATTGTACTAATTTGTTCAAAATTAAATATTTGATTTAACTGAAACAAGGGAACAAATTATTACAATGTGACCACAATTTAGTAAAATGAGGGAACAAATTCTTAAAGGGTTAGTTCACCCAAAAATGAAAATTATCCAATGATTTACTCACCCTCAAGCCATCCCAGGTGTATATGACTGTCTTCTTTCAGACCAACACAATCGAGACCAAAAATTCAGACCAAAAAGGTTTATAATGGTTGTGAATGGGGGCTGCATTTTGAACAAAACAACAACAACAACAACAACAAAAATGTATCCATAATCAAAGTAATCCAGATGGCTCCAGTGGGTTAATAAAGGCCTTTTGAAGCGAAGCGATGCGTTTTTGTAAGAAAAATATCCATATTTAAAACTTTATAAATAGTTATTTTTCAAATAACTAGCTTCTGGCAATTTGGGCGGAAGAGCAACTTTTGACCCGAACGCAATGATGCAATGATGAACGCGGAGGCGCAGAGGAGAGAGCAAAACAAATCACCGGTCACGAATTAGAAGTCTAAAACGAGAAATTTTAAAGAGAAATGTTGGAGGATTTCGATATAAGAGAAGAGGAGCTTGAGTTTGTTGCCTAGCCCTATTTGTTTGAACCGTGAGAGGCGTCTAAGCTTACGATACTCCTACATCCTGCGTCATACATTGCTTCAGAGGATTACTCATTTGGCTCAAGTCGAGTTGTGCAGTATGCGTACGGTCGTCCGCCGGAAGCTAGTTATTTGAATTTATAAAGTTTTAAATATGGATATTTTTCTTACAAAAACACATTGCATCGCTTCAAAAGGCCTTTATTAAACCCCTGGAGCCGTATGGATTACTTTGATTATGGATGGATGCATTTTTTTTTTTGTTCAAAATGCGGCCCCCCATTCACAACCATTATAAACCTTGGAGGATTAAGGATATTTTTAAATATATCTCCGATTGTGTTCGTCTGAAAGAAGATGGTCATATACACCTAGGATGGCTTGAGGGTGAGTAAATCATGGGATGATTTTCATTTTTGGGTGCACTATCCCTTTAATTCCTGGCCATGATGTATATATTTTTTTACTGTAAATCATGTGCTGAGCTCCATAGTTTTCATCTTTCCTACTGCAGTTTTTTTTTTTTTTTTTTTACTTGCACTGTTATTTTTTTTACTGCTATGGGTTTATTTCTTCTTGCAATGTTTGCTTTTTTTTACTGGCACACTTTTTTCCCCACAGTGACAGAGTAGAGAAAGAACTCTTTTCTTTACTTTAAACTGCATACAGGAACATACTATATCTCACAATTCTCCTGGACAGTGTGTTTATTCTGCACACCTTTTTATTTGGAGCTTACCACTTTCTCCAAATGACAGATCTTCTTCTCCTGGTCATGAATTTGCTGGTTCTTCATCTCCAGAACCTCCTTCAGACTCTTTAGGTCTTCCTCGATATGCTGATACGGGGCCAATGCATCCTGCAAATACATTTACAGTACATACTTTCAGTGTTTGTGTGCCTATATGATAGTGTTCCTTTTTAAATGTGTCAAAAGAAACATACCACGATTTGTTCATCAGTGCTCTTCCTCAGGGCCTCTTCAAAACGCTTAGCTTTGTCTTTCAAAGTTCGGTTCTGGAAAGTCAGAGTGTCCACCTGGTCCTGAAGGAAACGGAACTGTTACTAATGAAGTCCCTTGGATGAGTAGCAAAAAATCTCAAACCTTGAGTCACTGAGCAAATCACCTGAAGCGAGAGGCGCAGTTTCTCAAAGTCTTCTTCTAGACTGGCTTTTTGCTGCTCATGGGCTTTCCTTAAGTCTAAGAAAAATGAGAAGGAATACAGAATTTATTATCTTCTCCACATTTCTGTCAGCTGGTTAGTAGTGGTATTACAAATCAGACCCTCACCTCTCATTGTCCTGGCATGCTCCTCCTGCAGTGTTGCCATGGTGATGTTGTGCATGGTCTTTAGGTCTTCAAGGGCGGCCTCATGGTTGGCAGTCAACTCTTCGATCTACACAAAAAACACACAGTTGAGTCTTCATATACATGCCATCCTAAATCTATTTTCCATGATCCTCAGCCTGATGATCCAACCTGTTCCTGGTGCTGGGTGTGAAGCTCCTCCACCTCTGACTGGTGCTCTGCTCTGAGATGGTCTCTGTCTGAAGCGTGCCGTAATCTCAAGCTCTCCTCTAAGGTAACGAGTTCAGACTCCTGCTGCACCTGTAACTCTCTCAGCTCCCTCTCAAAACACTCCTCCAGCTCTCTCTTCTCCTTCTGAAGACGCTCCCAGCGAGCTGCGTTGAAGGCTGTGTGATATTAAAAAACGGAAGATGGATCTAAATATTGCAAACAAGGGGCCAGATAAACGTAGCCATTATTAAAGTCACCATGAAATCAAAATTGAAAATTCTTATTTTTTAAAGAAATATTGCAGTACTTATTATAAATGAATTATTGTGCACATCATTTTTTTTTTTTTTTTTTAAAAAGTGCCCTCATAATGTTTAATAAAAAAAAACTTCCCCTCTCTTCTGCAGTGACTTCTCTGATGACTTGTTTACTGGCGCGAGGGCGGAACGACATGTCACTCACATGACATCACAGCAATAGCAAACCATCCAATCAATTCCCAATGGACAAAATCATGTCCCGCCCTACATTTTTTCTTTTTCAAGAAGCCGTTACACTGGGATACACATCAAAATAGGGAAGAAAAGACTATGGCTGCATCTGAAATTGCATACTTCCCTACTATATAGCAGGCAAAAAACAGTACATGACAAAAGAAGTACGTCCAAATTCACAGTACTCATCAAAGAGTATAGGCAAAAAAAGAAAATTACCTACTACTTCCAGCAACATTCTGAAGTGTGCATACAATGGACACTTTACTATCCCATAAGTGATAGTGATAATGACAACATGGCGAATGTAGTACGTCCAGATTACAATCATACTACACACACTCATACTATATAGAACATATTTTTTTTTCGAGGTTGTCAAGTAATTACTTATTCAAAATAAGAACCTTTTTAAGAGAGTATGCGATTTCGGATGCAGCCTTCCACAACTTTCGTTTCATTCAGAATTTAAGATTGTTGCTGCATCCCAATTCCCATACTATCCATCCTAAATAGTATTCGAAATTAGAATTAGTGTGTCCCAAATCGTAGTATGTTGAAATGATTATTCCAAAGATACCTGGATGGTCTACTTTTAATGGTTAGAATCCAAAGTGCAGATCCGTGCACACTCTATTGGCTAAAATTGCCCACAACCCATTGCGCATTGGACAAGGATTTGATTAGAACAACAAACATGAATAAAAAGTGTTAAAAACTACAAACATGGTGGATGTGCGAGTCTGACTGTTAAGTAGAGAGGTTTAGATAAAGGGGTTTGAGTAATTATTAATCAGTATCTAACCTGGCGAAAATATATTTATTTGATGTTATCCACATTATATTTCATCTGCAACAGCATTGTGAACTTTTGTAAGGATGCATTTGGTCATTAACTTTTAAATGCACCATTATGCAAACACATGAGGAGAGTTTTCCACATGAAAGACACACGACTAGCAGATCAACGTGCAACTACATTTCTCAAATTAAATTAAATTGACTGTGGGAGATTTTAACTGTGACATGATGATTGACAGGGCAGTTAAAACTGTGACAGGATGTACCTAACTAAGTGACAGAGCTGTCCATTAAAGACACAATTATGAAGAAGTAGTATGTCCCAAAGCTTGCCTACTCTTCTGCTACACACTCAAAAGTATGTACTTTTTCTTCACAAAAACAGAACATACTTTTAGGGCATAGTATAAGTAGGTGAATTGGGATGCAGCATGTGTCTAATAACTAGTAGACCAACTAGCAGTTAGCCAAGAGGTAATCAGTCTTACTTTCTGGATTCAAATTAGACAAATCTAAGTAACTGAAAAGTTGTCGTGGCGAGTCAGGCAAAAACGAGAAGGGGATCTAATTGCAGCACTTTTATTTTAAACAAAAATAAAGAAGATAATCCAAAACAAAGAAGATCACAGAGAAAAAATACGTGGCAGCATAAATAACACAAAGACAAGTACCGAATAAACTGAGGGCTATGTATACACATGGGAAAAAACTAAGCAAGAAACGAGGTAACTAATTAAACAGTTGTGACAAATGAGGGAAATCAAAAACCATGGTAACTAATGAACACAGACAAAGGAAACTGATCTAGAAACAGTGCAAACCAACTAACAGGATAACAACTCAAACAATGATAAACAACAGAGACAAACCAATTCTAGGGCTGCCAATTTAGTGATTTTGTCGCTAGATTTAGTGACTTCCCCGGCCCTTTTGAGACTTTTTTTCAAAAGCCTAGCAACAAATTTAGCAACTTCTTGGACAAACCTTATCTAGATTCCGTGACTTGCCGACTGATCTATATTTATATTAATATAGATCAGTAGACTCGCCAGTATGACGTCATCTAGCGACATTTAGCGACCAGTTTTAGCTACTTTCAACTGAAAGCAATTGGCAACACTGCAGAAACACAGACCAAACTAAACATATCCCTAACATATAACCAGTCTTAAAGAAAAAAAATTGATGACTAAATTGTTAGACTAGTCTAAGCCGTTTATGCAACTGGCCACTGTTTTTTTCTTAGAGTTTCTGGACACTCACCCACTTCATGCTGAATCCGACTGAGTTCCTGTGTCAACTCTCTCTCCTTCTCCTCAGCATTTTCACTCTGAAACAAAAAATAACACATATCTGCTTTTACAATATTACTCAAGGCACATTTTCCATTGACATCTGTATCTTCGAACCCTACCGCAAAATCAAGTCAAATATTTTTATTATAATTTTTTTTATTATTTTATTATTTATGAATTATTTATTTCAGGATTATTGTATTATTTATGAATATTTATTTTTATTCTATTATGTTTATTTAGCTTCTTTCCTCATGGGGAACATTTTCAGTCCTCGTGGCTGGTTTCTAAAAGGTGATTTCAGGTTTAACCATTTTTGTAGGAACATTTGGTTCCCAGCAAGAGTTAACAACAAATAAAACATTTAGGAAACATAGGATATTTATATTATGTCCAATTACTTCATAGTTTATGTAGTTTTACTAATTAATAATTCAATAATTACAACCATAAACAGCAAACTGACCCTCACACAAACACATACTGTACTTGTTTGTTTTTTTCAGTACATTCTTGTTTTTATAGTACCTAGTGTTGACTACCTACTGCATACTGCATTTAGTATTACTTTTAAGGCCTAAATAACATCAAATTATTAAAACCGGATAGTGATGCGTTTGAAACTGAAAAACATTATAAACTGAACAAAATCAAACACAAAGAGATGTCTGTAAATGTTAGATGACGAACAAGAAATAAATAGCTGCAATGCTGCAGAAACATTAACACTCTAGTGTGCATTTAACAGCAGACAGTACAGAAAATATACAGTATACCACCCTGATAATGAAAAGCACTTAGAAATGAAAGATGCACTATATAAACTAATAAAATGTGGCTTGCTTCATATTAGAGTTGCCAGGCGTGGGAAGAATTGGCAGGTTACTGACACACAGCGTCTATCCGTAAACCCTCTTACTGTTAAACAGTCAAACAGGAGTGCATTTGGAGGAGAGGAATGCAATTCATATTAATGTATGAGTGGGCATTAGGCTGAAACATATAGAGATGGGTGTATATTTTAAGCCATTGTGTTTCAGACCCCTCACTGACTTGTTTAAGTTTGTCTGGAATTAGTATGCAGAGGCATTTCAGAGGCAACTGTGCACAAATGTTTTTTTTTTTCATGATGGATCATTTAGGCAAACATTCACTAATGAACAGCAGGGGGCACTGTGCTTCTAAAATTGTTTTTATTTACATTATTTATTCATTTAGCAGATGCTTTTATCCAGAGCAAATCACAAATAAGGACGGCAACATATGTGATTCATCCTAAAGAGACAGTGATATGCTTGTTGTGATTCTGTGTGCAAACAGTGACTCAACGGTTTGCTCTTGCACACGGTTACCTCATCCTTCCATTCATGATAGATTAGATAAAGGCTGTTATTTGTGTTTTGTTTTTGTTTTGTTGTTGTTGAGTGTTCAGTTTGCAGTGGTTGAGATAGACTGGATGTGTCAGTTCAAGGAGGCAATATGTCAGTAAACTGTAGTGGTTGCCTAGTGGTTGAGGCTTTGGCATGGTAACACAAACATCTCATGTAGTGGTGACATGTGAAGACCGTAACATCATTGTCCCCTTGATCAAATCATTTCATCGCAGGGTTTGTGTCATGAGGGATGTCAATGTAGTTAGTGTACTGTGAATCATGATCGATAGACCGTATCTGCTAAACAACAATACATTTAGAAAACAGCATCTTTGGGATGACTAATTCTCCCCAAAAAACAAACAAACAAAAAAACAAAAACAAAAACAAACAAACAAACACATACACACACACACACACACACACACACACACATATATATATATATATATAATACAATAGAATAGAATAAAATAATTGTTTTATTTCGCAGTTTTAATGACTTTATTATGATGATTTTAAAATGTATAAAGTAGTAATAAAGTACAAGCATGTGTCCATATTTACATTTACATTTATGCATTTAGGTTTATTAGTAAACTACATTAAGAAGCAAGCTATCAGAGGAGAAATGCAGAGAAGAAAAATATTTATGTGTGTGCAAGTTCATTGGTTTAATGGTGAAATATAATATAATATAATATAATACATTTTATGACTTTATTAGGAATAATAAAAATAAAATAGAATAAAATAATTGTTTTTTTTCATAGTTTTGATGACTTTATTATGATTCTAAATGTTTAAATTAGTAATAATAAAGAATGAGCATATGTGTCCATATAATATAATATAATATAATATAATATAATATAATTTTTATGACTTTATTAGGAATAATAAAAATAAAATAGAATAAAATAATTGTTTTATTTCATAGTTTTGATGACTTTATTATGATTCTAAAATTTGTAATAATAAAGAATGAGCATATGTGTCCATATAATATAATATAATATAATATAATATAATATAATACATTTTTTTAACTTTACTATGAATAATAAAATAAAAATAAAATTAGTTGTTTCATTTCATAGTTGATGACTTTATTATGATTCTAAAATATTTAAAGTAGTTATAATAAAGTAGGAGCATGTGTCCATATGAAATTGTTAATATAATATATATATTTTTTAACTTTAATATGAATTTAAATAAAATAAAATTGGTTGTTTTATTTCATAGTTTTGATGACTTTATTAGGATTCTAAAATATGTAAAGTGGTAACAATAAAAAACTAGCAGAGTATGCCCAACTCCTAATGATTCAGTCACATATGAAAGAAAATGTGATGTTTACATGATGATGTCTGCAATAAAATACCTTGAGGGAGAAGTGCTGAGTGCAGATGACAAAGACCTCCAGACCCAGACTGGTTTTCTTTAGTTCTGTGTGAAGAGCCTGTAGTTGCCTGGCCTGTTCTTCACAGCGACTCTGCAAGAGCTGCAACTCTTCATGTCTCTCTACTTCATTTCGCTCTTTTTCTTTCTTCTGCTCTTCTTCTCTTTTCTTCTCTGGGCCCGGAGAGCCAGTACGAGGCAAAATCTGGATGCTTGAGCCTCGGACTGCCACTGTTGCCCTCTGTTGCCTCTGAAGGACTAAAGTGGGAAACACAAGAGAAAGAGCACTAAAAAATCAATTTCATTAAACTCATCTCAGAACTGCCCTGTGTGAATAAAATAGCCTCCGTAATGCTAAGACACCCCAGGGAGTCCTGTGCGCTTAACAACCATGAAACAATTTACATAAAGCTTTACCATAATTTCTATACCTAACTGGATTATGTGAATACTCTATAGGTAAAGCAAATAGTCTATTCAAAGCCTAGATTTGTTTCATTGTAATGTTAAAATGAGGTATGTGACCCACAGCTAATGGCACAGTGGCTAAACAAACCATAACAAATCTTATAGTTCATGTACACAATAATAGAATGCTTGCAATTCACAATATATGCATTACAAAGGATGTATAGATTAGTCACACCAAGACTTCCTCATGGAAGTTACATAAAGACATTATCATTTATGCTATATAGAGATAAACTCAAAAACTAGCATAATGGTCGAATATTTTGCAGTAATAAAATATAAAATAATGTATTTTAATGTGCTTCAAGATAAGAAAGCCATCTAAAGCACTACTCATGCTAATGCTAATAGCAGCTAATGTTTTTGTTCCTACTGCAGCTGTGTGTTAGCGTTCATCTCTTGATGAATTCGACAAACACATTGAGCCAAAGGGAATGACAGGATGATTTACGGCCATCATTACTGTAGAAACTAATCTTCAGAAAAAATACTTGTCTGTGTAGAGCTGCTAATTGCTGTAATGGAGTCATTGTTGTCCTCAGTGTTGAATGTGCAAGCAATTTATTTGTTAATGACTGGCATCAAATTTTTTCAGTGCCCTTTACTGACGTATTAAGTATTGAATTAACCTCTATATACATCTTAGCAAGCTATGGCTGTCCTATATTCATTGTAGACTGCATTCTATATAGAAATGTGGAGATACATTATCGTACAAATGTTTGGAGTCAGTAAGAATTTTTAAAGAAATTATTCAGCAAGGACACATTAAATGGATCAAACAAGACAGTAAATACATTTATAAGGTTATAAATAGATTTCTATTTTAAATAAATGATGTTCTATTCATCAAAGAATCCTGAAAAATTATGATGTTAAAAGAAATGTTTCTTGAGCAGCAAATCTGCATATTAGAATGATTTCTGAAGGATCATGTGACTCTGAAGACTGGAGTAATGATGCTGAAAATTCAGCTTTGCCCTAACAGGAAAACATTACATTTTAAAATATACTAAAATATAAAACAGTTTAAATTGTAATATTAATATTTCACAATATTACTGCTCTTACTTTGATCAAAGAAATGCCTTGGTGATCATAAGAGCCTCCTTTAAAAACAATTCTGACCAACCCCAAACTTTTGAATGGTAATGTATAAAGTTAGACAATATCAAAGAGCTCTAATCAAAATTATGTTCCTGTACTAAACTAGCATCAATTTAAATAAACATTTATAAACATTATACTGACTCAAGACAATCCAGTCCTCCACACACACACACACACACACACACACACACACACACACACACACAGCCACCATCCTACTAAAGCGGCTTAATCTTTGGTCTGAGAAACAGTCTCTATGACAACAAAGAGAAAATATGCTTTTCAGGTAGTAAGGTGGGCGAAACTGATGTTAGGTGAAGTCTTTGCTCATCAGTAAGACAAAGAAAGCAAGAGGGCAAAGATTCACTCTGAAACCTCCTAGTATGTTTACATTTTTCAGAAACCACCAACATTTTGTTTTAATGTCCTGCAGGCAGGGCTCGATTTGAAAGGGAGAGAAAATATTATTTCTAAAAAAGTGACATGAGTGCTTTGTTTGTGCAAAAATAACATAATTTACAACTTTATTTACAAAATAATATTATCCAAAGCGTGTTCACACAACAATGTCAGCTCTCACATGAACACAAAACGCAAACATTGTGATGCTCTCGAGAACGCGCTTTGCAGATCAATATTTTGGTATTAATAGTGGTAAATTATGTTTTTTGCGCAAACAAAGCACTTGCGTCGCTTCATAAAATTGAGGTTAAACCACTGGAGTCAAGTGGATTATTTTAATGATGTCTTTACTACCTTTCTGGGCCTTGAAAGTGGGAGTTGCGTTGGATCTCTATGGAGGGAGAGAAAGCTCTCAGATTTCATTAAAAATATCTTCATTTGTGTTCTGAAGATGAACGAACGTTTTACGGATGTGGAACAACACAAGGGTGAGTAATTAATGACAGAAATTTCATTTTTGGGTGAACTAACCCTTTAAACCCCGTAATTTACACCCCAGGAGGGATACAGACAGTACTGTGGGGATCAAATACTGAAGATTGGGTGAATTGTTTTGTTCAACATGACAGCTGAACTTGACCCCAGTGGCCACACTGATTACATCTTATATGAAGTACTCTCTCATTCTGTTTGTGTGCGTGTATAGAGAGAAAAATAAAGAGGGTTACAGTGAAGATGTGAGCATCATATGAGATTTATCCAATAGCGTGACATCATCTAATGGAAGCACTGTACTCTGTAGAGCAGCAGGGGACAGCTATCAAAGGAAAGCAATATCTTGGGTTGATCTTTGTCTTGGTTGGTTACCTGGAGACTGTGGTTTAGGAGACACTACAGCGAGTCTCTTAGGGGAAGAGAGAGATGAACGGGTGCCATCAGAACTCTTCTGGAATTCCTTACGGGATGCTATAGATAAAGAAAGACATTGGTACATGAGTTAATGGCAGTGCAGGAGGATACCTGAATTAAAGGACATTCACTTGGGGCACACATACAAATCCATGAATGTATTCGCAACATTAACCACCACCCCCTTTTCCATCTCTTTTCGTATCTCTCTCCTCATAATATGGTCTTTGTGGTCCATGGATCGATTCCAATAAGAGGCAGCCAACCACAAAATAACGTCGCTGCCAGGGTCCACTCACCACACGGGCTGGACGATATGACATTCTAAGAGGCTGCAGGCATCCATGCACATACAGTACAGAATACAGTATAAATATATTAAAAAATCAATCTCACAAATCTCAGATCTGTGGTCAGCCCAAACTGATGGAAAAGAATGGAGAAAAAACCCTGATGTTCATAATTTAAAATGGACAAATATTACTATAATATTACTATTGTATCTATGTAAGATTGTTTTGAAATAAATTTATTTTAAACAGCAAGGTTGCATTAAATTGATCTGAAGTGACAAAGACATTTATAATGTTACAAAAGATTTCATTTTCAAATAAATGGTGATCTTTTGAACTTTTTATTAATCAAACAATCCTGAAAAAATGAAATAAAATTCCACAAAAATATTACGCAATACAACTGTTTTCAACATTGATAATAAAAAAAAATGTTTCTTGAGCACCAATCAGCATATTAGAATGACTTCTGAAGGATCAATTACATTAATAAATCACATTTTAAACAGAAAATAAAACAAATAAATAATAACATATATAATAAAAAATACTGTTATATTTTATATATATTTTGATTAAATAAATGCAGCCTTGTTGAACATAAGAGACATTTTCTTATATATATATATATATATACAGTATCTCAGAAGTGAGTACACCCCTCACATTTTTGTAAATATTTTATTATATGTTTTCATGTGACAACACTGAAGAAATGACCCTTTGCTACAATGTAAAGTAGTGAGTGTACAGCTTGTGTAACAGTGTAAATTTTCTGTCACCTCAAAAATAACTCAACACACAGCCATTAATGTCTAAACCGCTGGCCACAAAAGTGAGTACACCCCTAAGTGAAAATGTCCAAATTGGGCCCAATTAGTCATTTTCTCTCCCCGGTGTCATGTGACTCGTTAGTGTTACAAGGTCTCATGTGTGAATGGGGAGCAGGTGTGTTAAATTTGGTGTTATCGCTCTCACTCTCTCATACTGGTCACTGGAAGTTCAACATGGCACCTCATGGCAAAGAACTCTCTGAGGATCTGAAAAAAAAGAATTGTTGCTCTACATAAAGATGGCGTAGGCTATAAGAAGATTGCCAGTGCTCAGACTATACGCCACACACTGCATCAAATTGGTCTGCATGGCTCGTCCCAGAAGGAAGCCTCTTCTAAAGATGATGCACAAGAAAGCCTGCAAACAATTTGCTGAAGACAAGCAGACTAAGGACATGGATTACTGGAACCATGTCCTGTGGTCTGATGAGACCAAGATAAATTTATTTGGTTCAGATGGTGTCAAGCGTGTGTGGCGGCAACCAGGTGAGGAGTACAAAGACAAGTGTGTCTTGCCTACAGTCAAGCATGGTGGTGGGAGTGTCATGGTCTGGGGCTGCATGAGTGCTGCCGGCACTGGGGAGCTACAGTTCATTGAGGGAACCATGAATGCCAACATGTACTGTGACATACTGAAGCAGAGCATGATCCCCTCCCTTTGGAGACTGGGCCGCATGGCAGTATTCCAACATGATAACGACCCCAAACACACCTCCAAGACGACCACTGCCTTGCTAAAGAAGCTGAGGGTAAAGGTGATGGACTAAACTCTATTGAGCATCTGTGGCGCATCCTCAAACGGAAGGTGGAGGAGCGCAAGGTCTCTAACATCCACCAGCTCCGTGATGTCGTCATGGAGGAGTGGAAGAGGACTCCAGTGGCAACCTGTGAAGCTGTGGTGAACTCCATGCCCAAGAGGGTTAAGGCAGTGCTGGAAAATAATGGTGGCCACACAAAATATTGACACTTTGGGCCCAATTTGGACATTTTCACTTAGGGGTGTACTCACTTTTGTGGCCAGCGGTTTAGACATTAATGGCTGTGTGTTGAGTTATTTTTGAGGTGACAGAAAATTTACACTGTTATACAAACTGTACCCTCACTACTTTACATTGTAGCAAAGTGTCATTTCTTCAGTGTTGTCACATGAAAAGAATAAAATATTTACAAAAATGTGAGGGGTGTACTCATTTCTGTGAGATACTGTATATGTGTATGTGTGTGTGCGTGTGTGTGTATACACAGGAGTTCCAGCACTGTATGATCCGAAAATCCACAAATTACTACTAATTACTATATTATTATTCTTCGTGATATCACCCGAACAGATAAGAAGACACTGGCACTGCCTATGGAATTATAGGAAATGATTGAAGATAATGCTGGGTGGGAGCTTGTTTCAAATCTCCCATCTCACAACAGAAGGGGATGCTTATGTTTTTGGGTTTGCTGCTTTTGGCTTACTTTCCCCCAACACAGCACACACACACAAACATCACATTGCAACAGAGGTCCCAGGGCACCTAATTACTGCCAGCTCATTTCGACATGTAGCAGACACCCCTCTAGAATCCCAATGGACTCCCTCCTCCCTTGGACCACATTTCTACCCCACCCCCCATGCTGAGACAGCACCTACGGCATCAGAGGTACCGGTGCACCATGGGTGGGTGCATGTGAGTATGCTTAACTTAAGTATGGCAGCCTAAAGCCTGCATGTGTGTTATGAATACTCGGTTTCCTTAGATTCATGTGAGTGATATGACAGCTGCACAGGATCTCTGAACTGTTTTTCAAAAGCAGGGTCTCATGAATTGCTCACTACCTAGACAGCATGCTAACCCTAAATCGGTACTCCATGATGGGCCAGCTGCCCTGGCAGCCTTTTGTCCCTCCAGGGTGCTGGAGATTTTGTCAGGATGACAAAAAGGGAAGCAGCAGGCAGAGCTATATGCTCTGAGAGCTGTGGTTAAAGATCGGAAAATGTGACACCGAAAATGTGACAGAAATAATAACAACACTTGAGACAGAGGGGAACAGGTTATAAAAAAAGGAGGATGAGGAGGAAAGAAGAGGATAAAGGCATCTTAATAGCCACATTATCCTTTAGGCAGGAGGAAAAGGATTGGATAAAATGGGCATAGAAGAGTTCTGATTGGACAGGCTCTTCAGTAATGTCACCAGCATGAACAATGGTTCATCACTTGCTTTAATCGGATGATTAGTTCTTAATGATCGGCCTAATTGAGCTGAGATAAATAGGTGATTGCAAGTGTGTGAAATTCAGCTAGTATGCACTTTAATGTGTGTATTCACTACAATATGTCTGCTCTAAACAAGATTAATTCCAACAGAATGCAATACAACTAGAGTAATCTTCAGTACTACAAGCAAGCATTTCAAAAAGTGCGCACTACTACAAGTAATCATTTCAACTAGCATGCATTACACAAATATGTACTTCAGCTAACATACACTATAAGAATGGATTTCCAATAGTTCACATTACATGTAGCTCTCCAATAAGTATGCACTTCAACTAGTATGCACTACAAGGAGTATGTTTTAATAAGTGTGCACTATAAAAATGTGCTTTAATAAGAATACACTAGGAGTTTACAATTTAATAACTAGTATGCACTTCAATGAGTATACACTACAAAGAAGTATGTTCTAAACAAGACTAATTCCATTAGAAAATATTACAACTAGAGTGATCTTCAAACAGTACTAGAACAAGCATGTGTTTCATATGCACTACAAGATGTACAGACTATCAGAAGTATTCATTTCAACTAGTATGCATTATGAAAATATGTACTTTAGCTAGTATACACTGTATGGACATAACAGTTTACATTACAATGACTGGCACTACAATATGTATGCACTTCAACTAGTATGCACTACAATAAGTATGTGCTTCAAAAAGTGTGCACTATAAAACAGACTTAGCACGCACTTTAACAAGAATCCATTATAACGAGTATGAAATTTAGCTAGAATGCACTTCAATAAGTATGCACTACAAGTAATATATTGTAAACCAAACTATTCCCATTAGAAAGCACTACAACTAGAGAGATCGTCAACCAGCGCTACAACAAGCATGTGTTTCAATAAGAAATGCATTATAGGAGTTGTGCACTTAGAAGTATGCACGTCAACTAGCATGCACTATAAAAAAGTATGTGCTTCAATGTGTACAGCACATGAAAGTAGACAAGACACTTTCTCTGTGCTGGGCTTAAGATGAATGAGTCCGGATGGCCTACTTCTTGAACACCAAGAAAGGGTGTTTTTCAAGTCTGCATTTCAGTCTTGACTGTCCCATTATTCACACACACATGGACAGGGAGGTAGCACTGTTTACTTATGCCTGACAAGTACGGTCTCAGCACTGTGTCAATGCATCAATGGAGGTCTGTCTTCAAACTAGAGCTGCTGTTGGAGAATTCATCATGACATTTGACAGGTCACTTCTGGCACTGGAGGAAGAATGCAATCTCGATATTTCAGTACGCCAACTGATCTAAATTCAACCTGAATTATGAAGAAACAAGCAAAGAAAACTTTAAGTACATACTAGTTTAAAGGCATATTTGGTGGAGAGCCAGTAGTTCTAATGTAAAACTATTTGAAATTTGCATAATAGTTGAAACATACTTCTAGTAGTCTAAACCGCTTATAGTGCATACTTGTTGAAACACATGCTTGTTATAGTACTGTTGAAGATCACTTTAGTTGTAGTGCATTCAGCCTTCTAATGGAATTAGCCTTGTTTAGAGCATATGTCTTGTAGTCCATACTTATTGAAATTCACACTAGCTGAATTTCAAACTCATATTACATTCTTACTGAAGAACATACTAGCATACTAAGCCCATATGCTTTATAGTGTACACTTAGTGAAGAACATATTTTTGTAGAGCATACTAGTTGAAGTGCATACTTATCAGAGAGCAGTTTGTAATATAAACAATTAGAAGTTCATTCTTATAGCGTAAGCATATACTAGCTGAAGTACATATTTGTGTAATGCATGCTAGTTGAAACAAATACTTGTAGAAGTGCATACCTCCTGTGGTCCGTACTTGTTTAAACACATGCTTGTTGTAGTACTGGTTGAAGATCACTATTTGTAGTGCATTCCAATGAAATTAGTCTTGTTTAGAGCATACTTCCTAGAGTGCATACTCATTGAAATTCATACTAGCTAAATTTCATACTCCTTATAGTGCACACTGAAGCGCATACTAGCCTACTAAGTCCATACGTTTTATAGTGTACACTTACTAAAGCACATACTTTTTGTAGTGCATACTAATTGAAGTGCATACTTATCAGAGAGCAACTTGTAATATATCCACCTTATTTTTCAATGCGGAAGTAAGGTGTTTTCTGTGAATGTGCGAGACTTCCGATTTTTTAGCCGCTATAGGGAAATAACGAGAAGAATATCAAAGTGCAGTACACTGTAAAACTGTTTACGCTACAAACCAGTGTGTTTATAACTGACCCTTTGCCAGGAGTTTGATTGACAGGCGATCTAACCAATCATAACGCCGAATCCGCCATTTTGTCCAACAAAGCAGTCAGGGGAGTTAGCAGATTAACGTAGGTGGACTTGAACTTGAAAAATGGTGTGTACTGATGTCTTTCCGCAATTGAAACAACATTCCTTATGATGTTCATTCATGTTTATTTGATGCTATAAATGAACTAGTAGGAAGGGATGAACGGTTCACGAGCCGCTTGAACCGAGGCGCTACAGCGATCTGTCACAACACATTAAAGAGCCACAAAACGGTATTTATTGTTTAAATTTCTTTAAAAATGACAAAATTTGAGACTTTGTTTCATATCAAAAGTAACCTGCTCTGTCTTGTCTGTCGACGCGTTGTCAGTGTCCTCTTTGCTCCACGATGTATTTTTCACTGCGTGAGAACGTGATGTGTGGAGAGAGATCGGCATGGCTTGTCGGACATAGCAACAGTAACTAAAGGGGGTGGGTCGTTGCAAATGGTCAATTAAGACAATACATTAAAATAATATAGTAAGAAATACCAGTTTGCAATATCAAGCAGCATAAGTTTGGTCCACCTACCCACGGGGGAGCTTCGAGGAGGGGGCAGTAGGGAGCGGCGTGTGGGTGCAGGAGTGTTGGGGGGTTGAGGGGTGCTGCGGCAGGGTGCTCTGGATCCATCTCCAGGGGGCGACGTGGTGACACGGTGAAACGGTGGCTCATCATTTATATTGTTGGGACCTGAAAAGCATCCGAAAAAGAGAAAAATCTCTTAATGTGGACTTTTTTTGCTCTGCAATTGAACTGCATATAATTCATTGTGCATCACACAGTAGTCTAGACACTGAATACTACAGGTCATTCTCTGATTTACTGTGAATGCTTAATCAGTCTGTGCTCATCTCGCTCTCACCTTTGCTGTCTTACTCTGCTTCTATCTGAGCACATTATTCATCATCTGTGGTGGATAAGAATTCATCTAACTGCTCATTAACCCCACAACTGAACCTAGACCATCCGTTCATCCCACTCTAGGCTTGATCAATAACCGCAGCCCAGCTCAATAAAACCAAATGCTGCAATAAAACGAGAACTGCTTGCCATGTAAAATAAAAAAAAAAACTCAAGATATACTATCTCTTCAATGAGCCATAACAGATTTCACAAATCACATAGGCACTTTTATATAACGGGTCCTTTGAAAGACACTTTCTTCTCAATTTTAGCTTAGTTTCAGACTGTAAGGCGACACCATTCTCAGGAGCCCATACAGAACGCTGCTCTGCCGCTGTGTTATCTCTATGATTTATGAAGTGCTGAGAGAGGATTCCAGGAACAGAGAAGAGCAGACAGATGCAGAAATGCTGACAGTACACTGTCATAAGTGTTTTTAAATACCATATTTTATGACTCCCATGTAACCTGAAGAGACGTTTAGAGACAGCAGCCGACAACTGCCGTAAATTCAAAGAGATTTTGTTAGCATGAAATATATAGCCTTTCTATGGGCATTAAACATAACCACACTAACAGAATCACTTATTCTCATCTATAGTACGAATATTCTGCAGTAAAGGCAATTTGAGGATGATCTGATAAGGGTAAAGAACTGGAACAAAGTTTTGGCTGCAGAAATGGAGTTTCGAAAACAGCAGGAAGTGCTACACAGCCCTCCAGCTCTCACAACGGGAGATGTTAAGGTGCAAAGCAGCTGAGAGACGCATTTGATTGGCTGCCGGGAAATAAATCTCGCTGCTCATTGGTGGATTCTCCCCCAAATCTCTGTGAGAACCAGTTAACTGCTTGCATTGTGTGGAACTGGGTTAGTAGCACAGAGACTAAATCCTTAAGATTTTTTACAGTTTCATCAGCCCTCTGGATTTACATAATCACCCAAATGATGGGAGCATTTTACTTGTGTGAGTTGGATCACTTTTTTGCACCTAAAATATCTACTGTTAAAAGTCAGTAGAAAGCATCACGCTCTATATACATCACTTTTTATGAACAAAGTACAAGACATTATCTGAGACTTAAAAACAAATAAATACGTAAATAAAAAAACAAAATAATAAAATAAAAACATATATTTATTTAATTTATTATATATTTTTCCTATTAATAACAGACCGCATCGGCAACTTCTACATTACATGAGCAGTTTGTTTGTATATTTATTTTAAATGAGATTTGATGCATTTGCAACCCTATTACAAATTTTGGAAATTGTCTTATTACAGTTGAAAATCTGGATTTATGGGGTTTTGTTATTTGCCAGAATCAAACATTAAAAAAATATTAAATCAAATTAAACTGGTCGAATACAAAAAACAATAAAAAAATAACAGGTTGTAAGTAGTACTGTCAAACGATTAATCGCGATTAATCGCATCCAAAATAAAAGTTTGTGTTTACATAATATATATTTATATAATATATAATATATGTATATTTATTATGTATATATAAATACACACACATACATGTATATTTAAGAAATATTTACATGTATATATATTTATATTTAGATATAATTTGTATTATATATATAAAATATTTATATAAAAATATATTATATATAAAATATTTATATATAAATATAAATATTTTATATATAAATATAATATTTTTTGTTAAATATATACATGCATGTGTGTATTTATATATACTTAATAAATATACACAGTATACACATATGCTATGTAAACAAACATTTATTTTGGATGTGATTAATCGTGATTAATCGTTTGACAGCACTAGGCTATTTATTTTATAAATTTAAATAATTTATAATTATATTTGCTAT
The DNA here is from genome assembly GCA_039654765.1 of Mylopharyngodon piceus. Lineage (NCBI taxonomy): Eukaryota > Metazoa > Chordata > Actinopteri > Cypriniformes > Xenocyprididae > Mylopharyngodon > Mylopharyngodon piceus. Next base: position 15,408,408 of record CM077438.1, read on the forward strand.
AAAATAAAATAAAAATATTTTTTCTTTCAATAACTTTGGTAACAATTGCTAAGATTAATGAATGCAGTCAACAGTAAAATTTGACAAGTCAGATATTTAATTCAGAAAAATATATTTCCTGAATTCTTAAAATTCTATCTGTCACATAAATAACTGTCAGTGTGCATTGTAGTAACAGCATTACAGGATTTACATTCTGATTTATGACACTGAAGGATTTAGCCTCCCTCTCTCTCTCTAGTTCACTGAACTTTTCTATTCACACATGCAGCAGTGTTTTTACATACTGAACCCAACTATCATCTGCAGGTGTGTTTATATTCATATGCTGTTAGTGCTTGAGTTGTTGACTAATTTGTTTTTAATTAAGGGAAATCTCGAATGAATTTAGTTAGTTCAGCAAAGAGTACAATTGGTTAGTGAACATTTGGTAAATATGGAATAAATTGACTAAGATCACATTAATCTTCTTAAAAAACGAAAAAAGGCTTATATAAAAAAAAAAAATAACACACACACACACACACACACACACACACACACACACACAGATTTAAGATCCTGGAAATACAGAGAAGCAATTCACACATGCTGAATTTAAAATGCTGCTGACATTTTGATCATAATGAAGACAAATTCTCACCTTAATATGAGTAATAAAAATATACAATTCTGTTTGAGCTGAATAATCTATCATGCACCAGAAGGTAATGCGAAAAATAAGAGAAGATTAATTTAATGCGGTGCTGGTGTGGATAAAATTCAGCTTGTGAGGAAGGCAGAACCAAATAATCAGCACTTCTTCTCTGGCCTTCTGGCCAACAGAGACATATAAAATGTTATAAGACAAAAGCAAAGAAAGGATTTTAGCAGAGATGGAGGAAAACATTCTGTTGGGAAGGAGGAGAGAATAGGAATGCACTCCACGTTGGGTGCCACTATTAAAGAAATAAATGATAGACTTGGGAGGAGATAAAATAAGTCCTAGGTGGTTAAATCACCACTGATAAGACCACTAGAAAGAAAAGAGAGACAAAGAAGTGAAAATAGAAAGCAAAAAGATGCAAGAGGAATGCAAATATCTGGGAGGAAAGAGCTCATATTAATGATAAGGATTGGGATGGCTTATAAGTGACAGAGGAAATGTGATGGAACCAGATGTTATTCCAGCACAAAAGGTTATTTCACATCTACCAGCATTTAGATGGCACAGAGAGACAATCAGAATGAAAAATCAGACCTGGTGAACACAGCAGTGACCCATTAAGAGATGGAGCTTGCAATGCATTATTAAGCACAGAGCATCAGAGGTGCTCCTGAGGATGTCTTGAAGTAAACATTATGCAAATCCAACCCCTCCACTCACAGCCACACATCAGGATGGGTGACACTCCAGTACTAATACCAAACGGACCTGAGAAATACTGCTTCACTGCTCAGCACTGATTGCAGGAAGTTGACAAATGGCCAAAATGAACAACAAAACTGGTATTTTAGGTAGTGTGCAATCAAACATTTGGACATTATATAATATGCACTAGGTAGTGTCCTCTACATAGTACACTTGTACAAAAAGTAGTCTGCAGTAGGACATTAGGTAGAGTTTGAGGTTAGGTTTGTGTTAGGGTTCGGGTTAGGAGAATAAGTTAACATGGACTTGCAAAGTTATTTATAGTCAGTAGAAAATCTGTTGGGGGACCATCACAATAAAGTGTCAGCTATTAAGCAGACAGTCTACTAATACTCTAATGACTTGTAGTTGACATGTAGTTGCAAAGTTACTTATAGTTAGATTAATGTCTAAAGTCGACTATCGAAATAAAATGTTACCAAACTTTAGAACATTATGTAACGTGCACTAGGTAGCGTAGTACAATGCACAAAGTAAAACACTAGCATATTAAGTAGTGTACTCTACATAGTACAGTAGTGCAGTGGGAAATTAGGTAGTGTGCACTAGGTAGCGTACAGTACAAAATGGTGTGCAATAAAACAATACCACATTAGGAAGTGTGCAGTAGATAGTTTTGTCCTACACTATTATCTGTCACTAAGTATAATATGGACTAAAACATCAGGACGTTATGTAATGTGCAATAAGTTGTGTGCTCTACATAGTACAGTACTAGTACAAAAAGTAGTGTGCAGTACAACATTAGGTAGTGTGCATTAGGCAGCGTAGTACAGTACGAAATTACAAAGTGGTGTGCAGTAAAACACTATCATATTAGGAAGTGTGCACTAGATACAAAACTACTACACAGTGTAGTGTGAACTAAAATACTGGCACAGGGGTCTTGAACCTTTTTCAGTCCAAAACAGAGATCAAACAATACTTGGTTTACCCCCAGAATTACAATCATGAATTCACTAAAGGTTGCAAACCCCCAGTTGGACACCCCTGTACTACCTGATTGTTTTGGTTATTTCTGTCTTTTTATCTACCTTATTCCTGACTAGCCTACTGCGTTTTGAATTATGGGTTGCACTTCCGGTTTGGGGAACTTCCATTTAAAAAGACTGAAACGGATCGTTTTAAATCATAAGGCTGCCCTACAAATAAAGCTTATCCGTCAGTTTGACTGAATGAGCTGTCAATTTTTCTTTCATGTTTTATTTTCAGACATCATGAGAATAACGTAACGCTTGGTATTTTAACATAACATGTTATAACAAGAATATCTATGGCAAGAGCTCTTTTCAGTCGCTGCTTTCTATCCTCGTTATTATTTTCTTTTATCCCTTTGCATACCGCTGTAATAGTATGAAAAAGGACAACATATACTGCACATTTGTGGTCTGTTCTCCTGATATAATTGATTGAAAAACTTGATCGATTGATTAATCCCGGTAGGGAAACTAATTTGCCACCAACTTAGACAATGCAACCAACAAACTCAACACACAATTAACACACAAATAAATTAAGAAACTATTAATACATAATTAAGAACCAGTGAGACATGATACAGTTTCACAATTAAAAAAAAAATAAAAAATTGAACGGTGTTCATTGAAATATCTAACCGCTGCAGGGACAAAAGACCTTCTCATTCGTTCACTAGAGCACCGAGGCATTATCAGTCGCTCACTGAAAGAGCTTCTAAGTCCTTTAAAAAAGTTGTGTAGTGGATGGTCTTCAAAAAGCAAAACGATTTTTAGTTTTGACCTTGTCCTCTTCTAATTTATTGGCTAAAATATGTGGCTGTATAGTGTTAAAAGCACTCGAAAAATCAAAAAACATGATCCTGACAGAGCTGGCAGTGGTTTCAAGATGACTGTAAATGTTATGGACCATAAAAAGTAGAGCATCATCTACCCCAACACCCTTCCTATATGCAAATTGCAAGAGGCCCTGAAAAACAGACACCTGCCTAGTCAGGTGATCCAGTACAACCCTCTCAAAACACTTCATAATGTGTGAAGTCAAAGCAATAGGCCTCAAATTAGCAAGGTTGTTGGACACCTTAACTTTTTTGGGAATAGGGACAAGGCAAGATGTTTTCCACATAACTGGGATCTTAGCAGAGGACAGAGACAAAGAAAACAATGAATGAAGGACGGATCATAGTTGGTCAGCACACACTTTAAGGGTGCGTGGATAAACACCATCGGGGCCTGCTGCCTTATTAGATTTAATACGCCTTAACTGCTGACGAACCTCTTCAATTTACGATATATCCCATTAATAATTCACTGGAATGCACGAAGAATCTCTCGTTTTTCTCCTCACAGCCTCACGTGCCTTTCCAGGTTTGTTTTCACAGGTAAATATAATTTATTATCTGTAAAAATGATGGAAATCACTTTGAAATAGTATCACGCAATGCTGAAGTTCATGAACATTTTTTATTAAGGCAACGTATATTACACAATACAGATATATATCATAGTTATATTTAACCCGTCTGTTATTGTTGTGGAAAGAATCGTGCTTTTTCATGGCCTGTTGAAAGTACCTTGTTGATGCTTAAATGTCCTTTTAATTTTTGTTGGTTGAAGGGTGAGTAGAATAATGTCATCTCATTGTACCCAGTTTAAAAATAAAACGTATTATTGCGTTCATAGAGCGAGCCTTTCACTGACTGTTTACAGCTTAACGGAAGTTACACCCATAATTCGCGCAAAGCGTCATGGGGCGTCGGAATAAGGTGGATACCACTGATAGACTCTAAAAAGACACTTTTTTTTTACATTTTTATTGTCTATAACTACTCATAACACAATACCTAACTCAAAATGGAGGTACTGGAATAGCAAAATATACTAAACAGGCCTGGCAGCTCTCTGAGAAACACACTCTCTCTTGCTCTCTCTCTGGGAGGATTAAGAGGGATAACGGAAACGGAAGCTAGCTGAAACAGAGAGCTGGAGATGGCTTGGGATTTTGAGGAAGAAAATCCTGGTTTGAATCTTCATCCACAGAAAAAAATCCTGTAAAAGCTTTCAGGGAAATAGACAGAATTAAGACATGTGAGGTAATAAGGACAACACTACCAGGCTCCTATGAGGTTATTGAAGATGAGCGAGCAGGTCAGTGCTAATGCTAATAGGCTAATGCAGGCTGGCACATGTAATGTCATTCAAAATCATCATGTCATATTAATATTTAAGAGTAATGCTTATGATAGATGCATGACTTGCTAGTGCTAGGCCACATACACTGTACATCATAATCAGAGCTAGTCTTTACACGGTACAGCTGAGTTTGTGAAGGCAGGAGGATACAGACAGTCCTTATGGGTAAAAATAGAGAAAAAGTTCATTAGCATCTCTCTGCACAGTAGGATCATCCAGAGCTCAGCGGTTTGGTAAGTGTGTGAGTCAGCAGTACCTAGAGCACAGACTGCCCACTGTCAAATCTGACAGTCAGAGAGATGTGGGATTTAGAAGCACACTGATTAAACATACCAATGAGACAAAGACTTGCGCAATCTAGAGCAACCAAACCGTAGTGAAACAGTGTATCCGTTCAGTGTGTGAAAATGTTTCACATGCGTGTGAGTGTGCATGTATGCTGTGGTGTGTTTGTGTGAGGAACCATCTGTTCTCAGCAGTGTGCATGAGTCAGAGATGGGCTGGAGCGATGGCATCTGTGCTCTCACACCTCCCCCTCTCCACCTCTCCTCACTTTCTATAACACCTTCCTACTGTAATTCCCTTTCCTCTTTTCCAACTCTTTTTCTGTCCTGTTCTTCCATGTATTTTCCTTTCAGACTACTTGAAAAGTGTGCTCAATATGAGACATGTATTATCTGAATTCCTTGTCATAAATAATAAGTGAGATTAGAATTGGCACATCCTAAATTATGGTATGTTAAGTTAAAATAGTATGCAAATTGTGCTTGGATGATTTACTTTTATAAATTATACTATACTTATTAGGGGCCAAGCACCGAAGGTGCGTAGGCACCTATTGTATCTGTTGGCGTTCTTTTTAATAACTATTATTATTATTCTTCCGTCTTCTTCTGCTCTGTAAGTCTATGGCAGCCCATAGAACCGCTTGCGGGAAAGTTGTGAAATTTGGCACACAGTTAGAGGACAGTCTGAACTGTGTCCATAGCAAATTTGGAGTCTCTAAATCAATCCCTCTAGCGCCACCAGCTGTCCAAAGTTGCACACATGTTTATGTTAATAACTTTTGAACCCTAAGGGTTAGAAACAAAATTCTTTTTCCTCTGATTCCTTAGGTCAAGACGAATCGAGTGCACCCTACGTCATTTTCCGTCATGAAAATTTTTCTGCCATTTTGAATTTTCTGAAAAACCTACTTTTTCGAACTCCTCCTAGGCCGTTACTCCGATTTTCACGAAAATTGAACCAGATCATCTTCAGACCATTCAGACCATGCCGACAAAAAGTTATGGAATTCAAGTCGATTTCTCCAACCGTTTTCGAAAAACACGCGAACGAATTTATTCAGAATTTCGAATTTTATTCACGAATATTCAGACCAAACTTGGTACAAGTCATCACAAGCATGACCTGAGGCAACATGCAGCGTTTCGGCGCAGTGCCACCTACTGGTCCGGAGATATGAAAAATGGGTATTTTTGCTTATAACTTCTGATGGGTTTGTCCAAAAATCATGAAAAAACCATTTGGTCTCATTGGATTCAGGGCATCATGCCGAGTCGAATGATATCCAGTTTTCCCATATCGGCCATTTTGACCGTCGGCCATTTTGAATTTTGTGCTAAAATGCTGTATTTTATGAACGCATTAGAGTATCGTTAAGAAACTCGGTATGGGTCTTTGGCACCATGCCCTGACAGTACACAAAAAGTTTCGGTGCAGCGCCACCTTGTGGTCAAAAGTTATAACAAAATTTACAAAAATGCTAATATCTTTTGACTATATTAACCTATTGTAATGAAACTGGTCTCAATAGATTCCTTGGGTCATGCTGAGAACATAGATATCAAATTTGCCATAGTCGGCTGAACCTCCTGTCCGCCATATTATTTTTCTTTAAAAACCTACTTTTTCGAACTCCTCCTAGACCGTTATTCTGATTTTCACCAAAATCGAACCATATCATCTTCAGACCATGCCGACAAAAAGTTATGGATTTCAAGTCGATACGTCAAACTGTTTTCGTATACCGGAGCAACAAATTTGAGGCATGATGCAAAACCGACTCTTGAAGCTGTATCTCTGCAATGCTTTGGCATATTGACTTTGCATGAGTCACTGTCACCTTACTTTGACCATACCACAACAATTTGGTCACAGCGCCACCTATTGGTTGAAAGTGATGAATCATTAAATCATTATTATTGAAGGTATTTATGATTTCTCTGTCATTTTGCCTGAATATGTCTTTAATTGCTCAATGTTGCAGTGAGTCTGATGCTCCCAGCTGTGCTGGGATGACTTGTTGTGCCTTCTTTGTGCTTGGCCCCGATAATTGCTGCTTGCAGCTATATTTCTATTTGTGATCATCTCTAATAAGGTGTACTGCCTTACAGTGTTGTTACAGTTCACTAAAACTATTAAAAATATAATAGTTATAAATATAATATGTAAATATTAGATGAAAAACTTTGAAAAAGTGAAAATTAGAAATGTTGCCTTGGCAAGTAACTAAAAAAAAGAGTTTAAATTGAAGTATTAAATTACTAAAACTAAATTTGAAAATAAAAAATAAAGCTATATAGAAATATTTTTAAAATATAATAATAGTATCAATAATGAAAAGCACATAGCAAAATAATTAAAATTAAAATGAAAACTGAAAATATAAAAATAGAAACTAATTCAAAATATTAATAAATACTATAATACTATAAATAATACTAAAATGACACTGCTTACTACACACTATATTTTACCCTAACCATTAAACACTTTTACTATGAGTATGCAAATTGAGCCAATGTTATGTAGTGTGCAAATGGTAATGTGTACTATAAAATGAGCATAGGTACATGTAGTGTATATCTCAAAATTAGAATACTATGTAGTGTCCTACTAGTTAATATATAAGGTAGTGTGCACAATGTAGTGTGCATTACAAAACTAGTGTACTAGATAGTGTAGTAAAACAGAAGTCAACTAGACATAAGAAAGTAGTTCACTTGGCAGAGTTGTTCAGCAGTGGATGACTAGGTAGTATATTGCAAAACAAGCGAATCATACTAGGTAGTACTAGCTATTACACTAAGAAAAAATATGTTAACTTCAGTACTGATATTTTGCCTCTTTTTTTCTCTTCTCTCACTTCTCAACAGCTGTGTAAGTGGTGCAAGTTCCCAAGTGCAGAACACAATGCTGATCTCAGACAATATTCACACATGTTCTCCTCAGAGATTGTTCCCAGATTAATACCTGTCCAGGTAGGAGCTGGATGTTTCATATCTCATCTTGAGTATATAGTCAGTGTTAAGTAAGTTACTCTAAAAAAGTAATTAATTACTAGCTACTAATTACATCTTCAACAGTGTGATTACTGTACTAATTAGAAGTATTGCATTAAGTATTACTAATTACTTTCTAAATCTCATATCAACTTCGGCCAGTTGAACAACACAAAAATAGAAATGAAACTGCTTTTTTATTTCTTTTTCAAATAAATAATATTGTCACCATTATGTTCAGTTTGGTTTTGGACTTTCAGTTTGTATTTCTCTAGTTCCAGGTTTCCTTTGTCTTATCGCCAGCAGCCATATCACCCTGTAGCCCAAGACTGGTTGCCCACTGAAGCTAAGCAGGGCTGAGCCTGGTTAGTACCTGGATGGGAGACCTCCTGGGAAAACTAGTCAAAAAGCATCATCCTTCGGATGAGACGTTAAACTGAGGTCCTGACTCTCTGTGGTCGTTAAAAATCCCAGGATGTCCTTCGAAAAGAGTAGGGGTGTAACATCCTGGCATCCTGGCCAAATTTGCCCATTGGCCTCTGTCCATCATGGCCTCCTAATCATCCCCATATACTGATTGGCTTCATCACTCTGTCTCCTCTCCACCAATAAGCTGGGGTGTGGTGGGCGTTCTGGCGCAATATGGCTGCCGTCGCATCATCCAGGTGGATGCTGCACATTGGTGGTGGTTGAGGAGATTCCCCCTTCCATATGTAAAGCGCTTTGAGTACCAGAAAAGCGTTATATAAATGTAAGGAATTATTAATATTATTATTATTTTCCCACCACTCTTTGTTACCATGGTTATTAGTTCGTTTTGGTTTTAGCGGTGTTTGATTAACTTGTTTGAGTTTGCTATTTAAATAAAATAATAATCCTCCTGCACTCATTATCCGGTCATGTTTGCATTATGGTGTGTTTCTCCTCTGCCCTATTTTGGATTGTCTTGGATTATTATTAAATATTGCATTTGAACTTCATCATCTGCCCCTTCAGTCTGTTCCTGCACATCGATGACCGGACCGAAACTACAAAAATGGATTTAAACGCTCAATTCATGGTTGTGGCTCAAGAAAGCACTAATTTTTTGGATTTCATTGTAAACTTCTGTCGTCTCGCAATCACCAGCCCTTTCGATAATGAGACCCTGAAGACCTTGTTCTGGATCGGGGCAAACTTTCACCACCCTGTAGACCACCCAGACACCAAAGGACTTGACTGGAGGGAGGCCGTCATTAGGTGTCTGGAGACCATCCGACCCCCGTCCAGTGCACAGCCAGACCCAGAGCCTGTTTCACCACCTGGGACCACGGAGAAATCATGTGAGCCCCCTGCAGACGAACAGCTACCACCCGCCGCAACGCGTCAGCCAGAGTCCAAGGAGAAGAGAACCCTCGCCCCAGAGAAGGAGCTCCACAGTGAGTCTGACCAGGGGTTTGAGCCCGCGACACCTGTGGCTGAGGGTATACTGGTAGAAATGGAGACTGAGTACTGACTGATGAACTTCAGCGCAGAGGTATCATCTCCCACACTATCCCACCTGATACTTCCTTCATCATCGCTGTTTCAAGACAGCAGTGAAACCTATATAGACTGTGAATTATCTGTCTGTTCTGAATCATCGCTGTTTAAAGACAACATGGAGACAATTTCATTAACCTGTTGGGAACTGGAATTACCATCATTGATCTCATCAAGCCTACTTCTGTGACCATCACCGCAGAGCTCAGCCAGTCCTCCAACCCCGCCTCTGCTGGAGGTTTGCAGCCCTTCACTGTCTCTAAGGATGCCCTGCTATGACGTCGAGCCTCAGGTCACGCAACCTCCATCAGCGCTTGTGTGAGTGGATCCTGTGCTCCGAGATGGAGCGAAGGTTCCACTCCTGTGGCTCCACCTCCAGCATCTGATCCCTTCGCTCCATCTCGGACCGTTGAACTGTCGGCTCCGCTTTGGCTCCTCCCACCTTCGGCTCCACCAGAGACCCTTGGCTTTGCTGCTCCACTGGGTTCCTCCCCCTTGGTCAGTTGTCACTCTGCTCCTGCCACAGACTTGCGAGCCATCCGCTATGCTCCGTCTCTTCACCCCTATGGCTGCAGCGGGTTCCTCCTTCCCTTCAGCTCTGCCTAAGTCCTCGGGTACTCTGGCTCCGTCTCCGATGCTCGCCGCTGAGGCATCACCTGGGTTTCCAGTGCCAGCGATGTCGCTCAGCTTTGTCGGCTCTCCATCTGTGCTGGTGGATCCTTCGGCCTCGTCTCCATCGGTCGTCCCTCAGATGTCATCAGCCACAACAACACCTTGGCTCCTCCCTCCCTTGACTCCGCCGTGGGCTGTCAGCACTGTTGAGCTCTGGGTCTGCACCATCGGGCTTCATTCATGTTCGCCTCACGTGTCTCGTCATCCTTCCATCTCAATTAAATAATTCCGGCCCAAGGCATATGTAAAATAAAGGGGGCGAGGCCTGGTTGAGTTGCGTTAGAAGTGTGTTGTCGCCATGTCCAAGAGACGCTGTTTTTTCCCCCCCGGATCTAATGTGGTTATGGTAAGGGGCGTGACATTTCTGAAGCAGTTGATCAATCACAACACACTGGTCCAGCCAACCAATCAGAGCACACTGCACTTTTTGGAAGGAGGGGCTTCATAGAGACAGGAACTAAACAGAGCATTAAAGACAGACTGGGAAGAGAGGTGCTGCAACAATGTAAAATATGTGAAAAATAAGCTGTTTATTGAACATTCAAGCATGAAAATTTATTCTAGCAGACCCAAATAACAAAATCAAGACTTTGTAATAGGTCCTCTTTAAACTGTTCTCTGAGCCTGGTCAAGGTGGTCCAGCTAAAATTGCCCAAAAACTCTTTCTTGGACAAAAATGTGGAGTGTAAAGAATATGTAATGCAGTTAATTAGTTATGAAGCAAGTATCGCTCTTGATCATATACTTACTCATACTTAGTGCATAGAACATTAGAACAGACCCCTAACCCTTTCCATGGAAACAAGGGTGGGATACGAGATCAATATCTTTACAGATCCCTTAGACCTTCACATACAAACAAAACACACCTAAGGACGAGCTCATACAAATGAAAATCAATGAAAGCAGCATCACCTTGACTGAAGGTCATTGTCTTTGTGTTGTAGTGAAGGCATGTATGTGTGTGACTACGTATGTAATCTCCTCGGCTTGTACTTTACTTTGCTGTTACAGGAAAGGTCACATCTGAGATTTTCAAGTTGTTCATGTGCTTCAAGTTAAAAATGTTACTGCACACTGTATGAAATGTATTTTTTACAAGTATCTTAACTAGAACAACTTCAAACTTGTGACTTGAATTTCAGACTCTTGATGATTTTACTTGAGGAGATCTGAAATATCCCAGAGACCAGAGTCATGTTCAAGGAGCGACTGTCACTGAAGAAACCCCAATAGATAATGAACTGAGACGAAGAAGAAAAAGCAAGAATTAAGAGTTTTTGGCATGATCCCGACAGGCTGCAGCATGAGATCACATCCATCAATCATGCATGCAAGCTGGGAGTTCACACCAGCAAACTGACAGTTAGCAATCTCCAAAGATAAATTACACCCAGACAGATTAAAAAAAAAAAAGGATAAAGAAGAGGATATGCTGCCCTAGCCGGAGAGAGGGATAAGAAGTGTGATATTTGAAATTGCTGCATCTTTTATTGCGCTCTCTCTGAAAGTGAAGGTGGAGCTGTGATGTCTCTATATAAAGAAAGTCTGTCTGGGTCTTTGTTAAGGTCAGACGATGCTGGGATTCTCAGAAGCTCACAGTCAGAAGCCAACAGCTTCAAACAGAGTGTTGCCTTTCAGAGCAGTGGCTAATATAAGCCTGCTATTAGCTATTCACTCCCCTACTGAGACAAAGAGGACATACAGTAGACAGACAGAAACAAAGATAGACAAAAAGAGATTAATGTGTACAATTATCAATTAATTGTTGTTTCATTTGGTACTTTAGCAAAATCCGTTAGCAACTACCGCTGTTAGATATTATCATTCACTTCTTCTTAAACGGATACTTCACCCAAAAGTGAAAATTCTGTTATTTACTAACCCACACATCATTCTAAACCCTAAGACTTTCTTTCTTCTGTGGAACACAATTGGGTGTGGAACTCTTTTCCATTCAACAAAAGTGAATGGGGTCTGTTGCAATAGATTTCCAAAATTAGCAAATAAGCAACATTATAGTCCATTATGACATGTGAGCTATATTCCAAGTCTTCTGCAGTCATATGATAGCTTTGCATGAAGAAGCAAATATATAATTTAATGCATTTTAATGAAAATCTTCCTTTCTGCCAAATAGCTTTGTTATTGTTAACTAAAACTAAAACTATTAAAAATCTTTGTTAGTACTTTAAAACAAAGCTGAAATAAAATAAAATATAAATATTAGCTGAAAAACTTAACTTGAAACTTAAAAATGAGAAATGTTGCCTTGTCAACTAACTGAAATAAATAATTTTAAGTTACATAAAGTTAAATTACTATTATTAAAGTTAGTTTAAATTACTAAACTAAAGATAAAAAATAAATAAAAATAGATCAAAGCTACAGTAATTAGATATATAAAAAACTAATAAAATAACAAAAAGTAAATGACAAACTAAAATTAAAAAGAAAACTGATATAAAGATATAAAACAACAGTTATTTTAAAATATTGATAAATACTATAATAGTATACAATTAATATTCAAATAACACTGCCATCGCAGCTCTCAAATCTTATTTGCATCCTTAAACTATGGCAGAAGGAATGCGATTTTAACTAAATAAACACTTAGATTTCACTTTATTCCTCATACACAGCTACTGTATCATTGGGTTCGGTCATTTGGAATATAGTGCACAACTCACATGGCCTACTTTTTTGGCACATTCATTACGCCAATTTGTCATTTTTAGAGTTTAACAGCCCCATTCGCTTTCAATGTATGGAAAAGAGCTGCATTAACATTCCACGTAATATCTATTATTGTGCTCCATGTGAGAAATAAGACATATAGGTTTGGAATTACATGAAATGACAAGAATAACATATTTTTTTATTTTTTCCACCATCTCTTTAAGAGGTTCCTCCGACATTTTAGAAAACATCAAGCCATGACATGAGACTAATAAAAGCCATGTGACAGATCTCATCTCCTAAAGCACAACCAATTACTGTGCTGCCTCTACACGAGGCTGAAAATAAGAGGCAAACATTGACTTGCTGCTCTACCTATCAGGCAGCTCAAACACTAATGACAGCTTAATACGTCCAGTAGCATTTGCCGTCATCATTCACACTCTCCAATTCAGCCAATTACAAGTGGACCAGCCTCAATCAGTCAGACCTGAGAAATTGATCAGCTGTATGTGACATCCAGTCCCGCAGGGAGGACGCTGGTATCTACAGGAATCCTGGGTCAATATTTCACACTGATTCATCACCAAGCCTAAAGCAACAGTCGGTCATTACAAAAGACATTAAGTAAAGCACATATGTCCAGCAAATGCCCTTGTTTACCTAAGGGGACAGGTGGTCACAACACAGGGATGCTCTCAGGGGGTAAAGGTTCTTCATGAAATTCATACACTTGTGCTACAGTATAATACTCCACAGTACTATTCACACACCTAAAGATCATTAATATCTGCTAACAATAGTCACATTCTCAGGAACAGCTAAAGGCTAATCATTTTATCTAGTTTTTGACTGCTGTTTGTGTTTGTTCCAGGCCTCCAGACAGTCAATATGCACTCGAAACACCATCAGATCAGCAATCAGCCTTGTATCACATTCAACACTTCAGAGAGAGAGAGAGAGAGAGAGAGAGAAACAATCATTTGCACCTCTGACTAACATATTAAATAGTGTGGAAGGATTGTGAAAATACAATGACTATAAATAGATTTCATACACACATTGAATGTATGGATCGCACGGCTGTACTAAATATTATGCACATCCCGCTGGGTGGATCATAGGCCTAATTTCAGAGAGAAATAATGAACTTCGCTATGGAAATTTTTGAGTAATGATTTCTATCAAAACAGACACACACAGTATGTCAGAACATGACTATGGTGAGATAAATGATGTTAGACATTTTGCAGATACAAAACACTGTTTGTAATGACCCCAATTACATCTGCAGTGGCCTCAAAAAGTATTTGGACACTTAATAATGTCTGCATGCTGTTCTTTAGATGACAGTATATCAAACTAAGTGGTATCTGCACCAACTGCACCACCAAAACTAAAACTGTAACTATTAAAAACAGTTTCCAGTACATGAAATAAAGCTGAAATAAAATAAAATATAAATATTAGATGAAAGACTTAAAAAACTTGAAAATTAGAAATGTTGCCTTGGCAACTACCTGAAACATAAGTACTAAAATTACTAAAACTGAAATGATCTTTTCTCAGAAAAAATGCCCTTTTCCTTAAAGGTGCAGTAAGCAATTTCTCAGAAGCAGTATTGTAATTTGAAATCAACCCAAACAAACACACCCCTCCCTTCATTGCTCCACCCCCAAAATGCCCAAACACGCAATGTAAGAGTGGATGTCTCTTTATCATAGTGGAAGCAAAGCAAAATAATGCTTCGTGAAAAATAAAGCGAAGATGACGAATGAATGACAAGGAACATACATTACACATACAAGCAAGAGTCGCCAGCAGCACACCAGCTACAGACAAACAATAACTCTCAAAACTGTCCTGTTACTATAGCTAAACATTACAACAACAGCATATCTTGGTTCTGTAAAAAACAACGTTTTCAGGCCTTCCTGCTTAGGTCTCTCCAGTGCTAGAAAGCTTTTTTAGCTAATATGAACACAGGTCCTAAAGCTCTTGCCTGATCATAACCCTTCTTTTTCCAGTGATATGATATTCCTCTGACCTTTTCTCTTTTGTAATGTCTCATAGCCATCTCACTTTATACAGTCTTTCTATAAATCTCCCATTGCTCACTCTCTCTCCCTGATTGGACATGCCTGTTACTGCTGATTGGCTACAAGTGTGTTGTGGTGTTCAGTCCAATTCACTTTCAACAGCGTTTCTCAGAAATCACTTAATGCACCTTTAACTGGCCTTTATTTCAATTTACATGACTATATGAATACATCCTTTTGTTAATTCTTTTTATAAAACATTGGTAGCACTTTATTTTACACTCCTGTTTCGCATGAACATACTATGTACTTGTTGTAGTAATAACACTAACCAGGTAACCCTGAACCTACCCCTAAACCTTAACTTAACCCATGTAGTTACCTTACACTTCTCAGTACTTTAAAATACACTGTAAGTACATTGAAAGTGCACGTACTGTAAAATAAAGTGCAACCAAAACATTTTATTTAATGTTTTATTATTTTAAACAAACTTCTAAAAATGTGCTCTCTGTTTTAGAGTGCTCCTGTATACAAAATATTTTTTGGGGCCACTGCAACACAGAACACGTCACATTGACGCCTTCCAACTTTCGTTCTCTCAGTTTTTCTCTCGTGTGTCTGTTTGCTCCAAACATACATGACTGTGAATGCTGAGAGATTCCTCTTCCCAAGTGATTCCAGGATAAAAAGACCTGATGACATAACTCATCCAATGACGCATGTAACTCCAGATGCCTGAATCTGCAGCCACGTCAACTGTTACCAGGAGAAGCCCAGCCAACATCACTTATGTAGGTCGCATTAAAAACACATGCAGCGCACGCAGATGCCAATTTTCAAAGACGGCCCCCTTTAAGAGCAGACTGGAATCTACTTCAGCAGGCTCTGATCATACTGAGGATCATTTATGTTGACTCACTGAGCTAGTTATGAAAGAAGAACACTCAGATCAAACACAAAGTTTCTTTTGTGACCTAAAATAAAGGCCAACTAAAGAAAAGTCTGATTTTGTAAAACAAATACTGAACTTTTTTTTGTGTTTTTGGTCTACTATGCTGAATATCCCATGATATCATTTTAGAGCACGAAGTTATGAGCAGAATATGTTAATGAAAGGGGATCTGCACACTGCTTGTAGGCAGAGTTAATAAAATGATGCAAATTGCATTATAATTAACTCTAAAAAGTGGAGCATTATGCTTTTATGTAAACTGTACCTCAGGGATCTCACATAACAATGCACTCAGCTACAAGTATTTTAGATGGCATCTTAAATTGTAGTGTGTACAGGTGTTTAGTGAGGTCTAAATGTCTGAGACCACTAGAGAAAATGCTTCTGTTTAGCATTTTTCTATTTTAATACATTATTAGAGCAACAATTTGAGTGAAAAATTGACATGAATTTCATAATGCCCTTCGCTTCAGTGACAACTGACCTTTTGTACAAAGGCTTAATACTAATACTTCATACTAATTACTTTTATTCAGCAAGGATGCATTAAAGTGACAGTAAAACATTCATAATGTTACAACTGATTTCTATTTAGAATAAATGCTGTTCTTCTGAACTTTCTGGTCATCAAAGAATTATGGAAAAATTGTATCACAAAATATATTCACAATTTTAAAATATATTAAGCAGATTAAGAAATGTTTCTTGAGCCCCAAATCAGCATATTTGAATGATTTCTGAAGGATCATGTGACACTGAAGACTGGAGTAATGGTTGCTGAAAATTCAGCTTTCCATCACAGGAATAAATTACATTTTAAGATTTATTAAAATAAAAAACAGTTATTTTAATTGTAATACTTCACAATATTACTACTGTATTTTTGCAGCCTCTGTGAGCATAAGAGACTTTTTTTCAAAAACATTAAAACATTTTCAATGTGGTTTCAGGTTTTTAGGCCCCACTGTACAAATCTACATTTATTTATCTGAATGCACAGTGTTTGTGTTTCAGTAACTCACGGTAGGCGGGTCGGCAGGGGTCACTCCGTGTGCTGTCGGTCGAGTGGTTACTGGACACGGAGGAGACGCTAGAGCTTCGAACAAACCCAAAGGCAGCCAGACGAGCCGGCGGGAGGCGCGAGTAACCAGGAGGACGGAGGCCAGACTGAGCTGGCTTCGGCAGGAAGGATTTAGCAGCTAACCCAGTCGCCACCGGCTTTCTCTGATCTGAGGGTGAAGAAGACTATGATTAGTACTCAAACTAACTGGAAAAAACACCATTTGTAAAAAAGAGTTCTAGGAAATAAAAACTACATACTGCTTTTTTAGTCTAGTACATGTCACCATTGAGGTCAACTATGCATAACATATTCTTGTTATAATGCTGTGACAAAATGAGGCATAGAGATGTTTTCTGTTGGTACATGATCACATGACTGTTGCAACTGCGAAACAGTTGCAGGAAAAGAAATTCAGAAAACACAAGAAACAAAAGAAAGTGAGTGTTGTGTCCTGAAATGAACTATTTCTAGGCAGACTGGCCTTAAAGAGATTCACAGTAGGACAGAGATGGTGTTTTATGGCCTCACTTTGGTGAGAGGTAAAAATCGCTTTAAAAGCTCCTGAAAGAATCATAAGGAGGTTGGCGGCTGTCTGCCTTCTCTGACCACAGCATGACATGGCCATTCATCAACATATATACCATTGTAATATTCACATGGAAAAGAGCGATGAGTCACATTTCTCATCCACTGAGGGGGTCTAATTTAATACAAAACGTTTGCCAAAATATATAATCTTAGATGAAGACCCTATATGAGCTAAAAAAATATAAAACTGAACAGAGAGTGTGTGTGAATGGTTTCTGGATGTACTTGCAATTTTTAAGCATAAAAAAGATTGTTATATATTTCAATCTAGCCATCACCCAAAACATTTAAATTGTTCCATGATATACAGTCAAACTAAAATTTATTCAGACACCTTGAACATTTCATTCATTTATACAGTTTATTCAATATAGTTTAAAAAAATGGTAATAAAATATGACAAGATCTCAGAGTTAAACTGTGTCAGAAAAAATTAATCTTAATTATGTCAGATAACACTTAAGCAAAACATGGTCAGGTCAAAGTGTCTGAATAATTTTTGGTTCCAAATCTTTATCAATTTTACTGGTAGTCCACTGTATGAAGAATTTTTGGGTATAATATGTCACAGTTTACTTTATTTTGCTATCCTCACTTACATAAATGAACAATAGTGTCCTGCACCCACTAGTAAAAATATATCAAAAATATCAAAAATGTCTGAATAATTTTTGGTTTGACTGTATGTGAACACTTAAGCCACACTAAAATGTATATATACTCTGTAAAAAACAAAACAAAACAAAACAAAAAAAAAAACGGTAATTTTCTGGCCAAACCACCAATAATATGGTGATGAGAAAGTCACATGATGAATCAAAGCTCATCACAAGCAGCTTGTCCACAAGTTGACTATACTAATATATATAAGGTGCACACAGTGTCATTCACACAAACACTAAACACCATCTTGGTAACACACGACATGCAATAAACAATAATTTAACAACATTAGACGTAACATAAAACTCTAATGTACATAATTAGAAAAAAACTAAGAAGAAACAGTTATTTCAACAAAAACACATCAAATGTGAAGTATCACGCAGGGAATTCTGGGAATGTAAATTTATGGTTTTTCACTGTAAATTAAACAATGACTTGTTCTTTTTCACTTCCAAAAACTGTAAATTTAACAGTATTCTACTGTAAATTTACATTAAATGTAATCTATTACAGTTATTCACAGTATATAGACCCTTTTAGTGCTGATGTCACAATTACATCGCAGGGTTAGCTGGAGGCAACACAAAGGGAAAACTGGAGGCGGCCAATGCAAACCAGCTAGTTTGTCAGCTATTAATATTTATAGTGGGCTACATAAGGAGATTAAAATGTCATCTTGATGTGTTGTTTGGTTCCTTTTTTCTGTTTTTACAGAAAAAAAACCCTGTAAAATATTAATCAACATTTTATGCAAAATTACACATTATTCTGTAAAAATACAGAAAATTTCCTCTTAAAAAACAGAAATTTGATGTAATACCAAAATACAAGCAATTCTATGTAAATTAATAGTGGAAATTTAAATTACACCAAATATCTGTAAAACAACAGGTACTTCATTGTATAATGACAAAACTGGAAAATTCTGTAAAAAAAAAAAAAAAAAAAAAAAATACAGACCATTAAAATTACATTTATTTTTAATGTATACATTTGTAAATTATATATAAAGCACTAAGGACTGAAAATTCAGCGTTGCCATCACAGGAATAAATTACATTTTAAAATATATTATTAAAATATATTTAATATAAAATAAATATATATTACATTTAAAATTTAATATAACATATTATATTAAAAAATATTACTGTTTTCACCTTATCTGTATGTATTTGAGTTTGGCTACTCTGTCTGTTTTGCTCGACTTGGTACGAATGTGTGGTTCTAATTGGAAAGCGTCTGGTGCTTAACAGAAGTTTACAGTCTCCAGCAGAAGCCCTTTCTTTTTTTAATTAGTCCAGGAGGCCAGTTGTTAAAAAGGTTCCTCTAAAAGCAGGAAGGATCATTTCTTTCGCTCTGAGCTCTTTGCTCTGGCCTTCACATCAGATACCTCTTACTGCGGGCACCATGCAGACTGTCCTGTTGTCAAATAAAAAAATATGATTTTGGGAAACACAGGAAGAAGAGGGAAGTCGCACAAAAATATGCACATGCAAAGAGCTACTGCGGGGTGAATTTAGGGACCCACTTCAAGGCTTGCTTTGAACTACCAGACTCCCCCCACCTGAGGTCATAATTTGGGGCAGGTGGAGAGAATGATCCCCTCCTGCTCTTGGAGATAAAGCACCTCGAGTTCCCTGTTCCCAAGACGCTGTGATTGGAGCAAAGCGTAGCGCATACTAAATGACAATCTACCGTATCTCATTTTGTCTGTCGCATTCTCAGACGTTTATTAGACTGCAGTGTCAGCAGTATGCTTCAGAGACGCATTCTTCACAAATGAAAACACACACATACACACTCAAGCAAATACACACAACAAAGCACCCTCTCATCCATTCATCTCTAATCAAAGTTGCCCTGGCTTCATTGCTTCCCCCAGCGACCCCAACACCCCCCACCCCAACCTCGGGCCATCAAGGTCTTTAATGAAATTGCAGGCAGCTTCTGCTTCATGTGAGGGTCGTGATCATTAAAGATAAATGTGTTCCTGTTCTCTCTCTCTCTGATTTTTTTTTTGCACCATCAATCGTCTTTATTCCTTCCTGTTCCTACTTCCCCATATTTCCGGACTTGCCCAGATCATACACAGTAGTCATCCATCATAGCTTTGATTTTGCAATTTCAATGTTTATTTATTTTTTTCCATACAAAAAAAGTAAATGGTGACCACAGCTGTTCCCATTCATTTTTACTGTATGGAAGAGAGAAGCTTGGAAATTCTGCTAAAAAGAAACTGATAGAATTTTCATTTTTTGGTTAACTGTCCTTTTAACACCAGAGGGGAGTCATTTTCTCAAAGTGTTACGAATAAATAAAAAGGAAAAGGAGTGTGTGTGTGTGTGTGTGTGTGTGTGTGTGTGTGTGTGTGTGTGCAAATGTATAATTACGGATTGAAGCTCAAGAACTCATTGATTTCTTACTGAATGTTAAAATGCATGAATACATTACTAGTGCTCTTTTAACAAGCCATCACTGGTTCAGTGATAAGCCCTTAACTATATTAATGAAGAATGAAATGCTACTAAATTGTACGTCATGTTAATAAAAACACAAAAAAATACATTGCACAAATCAAAAAGAAGATACTCTGCTGGTCTCCATAGACATTAAGCTCTGATTTTAGTGACTGCAATCTAAGGACGTAACAAAACCTAATAAGCAATCAGAGATTCTTTGCTATGGTACTTCAGTGCATTAGACAATTTCCAAGAAGATTTTAATCCTAGACAGAGTTTTAAATGAGCCTAGTGACCAGAATCAAATGTTTTCATTGTTTTAGAGTGTGAATAAATTATGTGACATGTGGAACTACAGTGGGAAATAATTACCAACTTCAGAACATTCAGACAAGTAATTCTGAAAGTCATACCAGAAGAGTGTAATACAAACTATTAGACAAGTAGTTTCTCTATAATAATAGTAATCTCTCATGAGGAGAACTTCTTCCTCTTGATTTCTTTTATACCATTTCAGGGGTCAAACTATCAGAGTAAAACTATGTACCACAAGCCTGTCTCTTTAACTATTGTATATTGTATTGTGGCATCCTCACACCATAAAAATCATATAGTGTTTTAACTAGAATTACAAATTGTGACCAGACATAGTTACAGATATTGGCATGACTTAATTGTTTACTGCTTTGCACTTCAAAGCATCACAAACAGGGCCAAACAGCAAGAAATCGGCAACTGCATGCATTATTGGAGACTGTCATGGGTTTGCAGTGAGATAACGGTATTCAGATAGACAGATGCCCTCTAGAAAAAACACGTAGGATGATGGCAGTGCTGGTAGTGGATTTAAGATGAAATAATTCATATCTTCACCTTGGCAGGCAAAGTTGTCGGAAATGAAGTGTGCTTTAGAAACGGTGGGGAATTTTTAAGCTCAGACAGAACTCCCTCATGGCACAAGATGAATGTGAATTTTATTTATATTTAACTGAATGCCAGGAGGTAAAGTGTATTTTACACTGACTAGAGGCTGGGATGAGTTTATCTGTAACAATTACAAATGCATAGCTGACAGGGACGAGAAGACTTATGGTGTTCTTTTCCTTCTTTCTATTTAAATCTATTCATCTCAAAATACTCAAGAGTCACTTACGCCCTTAGGATGAAGCCTTGGTATTTCTTTCAGTTAAAACAGTTTCTAAGACTGCTTTGGCACGGGTTTCTACTGAACTTGCACCAGTGTGGCATGTGAAGCATTCAATTTTCCTACTGAAAATGTATGTAAATTGTATAAAAGCCAAGTCTTGACTCATTTTGCCATGCAAAGTGAACCACTGAACTTACCTTGTGGTTCCTGAGGGTTTTGAGTGGTCGGGTTTACTGCCTGCATTGGTTGACTGAGGGTCAATGGTGACTTTGGGTGGCTTGTTTGGACCATCCTGTTCTTCGCAGCTGCAGAGGGAGTCCTGTTTACAGCACCAACACCAAGCTGGGGTCTTAGGCCCCGTGGTGGACGAAAAAGACCCCCTGTATCCTGTGCACCCATAGGGGGTCCGGAAGGTTCCTCGGCTCCAGCCACAGGAGATCCAAGGGTGACTGGAGATCTGCCCACCTAAACAAAAAACATTACCAAATGTTGCAGCTGCAGGCAGTAAACTCTACAAACTCATCTCCTGAAGATAACAAGTGTAACATTTTAAAAGCTTACTAAAATATTGACATTCCCTCCATAAAACATTCAGGTAATAGTCTGTTAAATACTCTACAGCATGCTATTTCATTAACAAAGCACTCTCGGTTTCACCAAACTAATCATGTATTACATATTACATGTAATTAGATTTACCAAGAAATGGACATAAAAGTATTAAGTTAAAGAACAGCATATTGTTAAATGTCTAGTGCATTCCTTACAGCTGCAGATAGAGGCTTGTTAAGAGAACCATAGAAGCTGTCCGCTCGGCCTGCAATTTTTTGGGGCACGGTGTTGCTGGGTGGCTTAATCCCAGACACCATGAGTCCAGGAGAGAAGAAGCGAACCTTCTGCATCTCTTGTCGATACTTATCGTAGAGTAAATTTGAGGCACTCAGCACAGTGGCTTCTCTTTGTTCTCCTACCGCTGGTTTGGCCTGTGTGCTGCTGTATGTTGAGAGTCTTGTAGGTAAGGATGACACCTCGTAAGTTCCCTCAAGAGACTGGGGTTTCACCTGCGGGGTCTTCCGAATGTACGTGATGATTTTGGGTCGGACACTTTTCGGTTTTGGCAGACACTTGCTTGGAGGGGAGGTCTCCATTGAAGCCTCCATTGTAGGAGGAGGTTTATGGATGCTTGTGTTGATAGATGTTTTGACTGGGGCTCTTAAGCCTGAGCTGTACCCAGCATAACCCAACTGAGGAGCTCGAGAAGGTAAAGTCTTGATAGGTGAGGATGGAGGCTGTCTTTGAGGAGACCTTGTGGTCTTGGGGGATGGAGGTGTCGAAGGTCTAGTCGGACTGCTGTAGGTCCGCCGACTGAAGTGAGTCTTCCTTTCTAGGCTGGAGGGACTTGCAGCACGATCTGCTGAGCTCTGCCTCTTCAAGTGTTGGGCTTCTCGTGTAAAGGTCTGGTTCGGAAGCATTTCTGATCCTGTGTTCTTACTGTTGACTTCTGTAGTCGGCAGCACTTGTTGATGGCTGTGACTTGTCTCAGCGGATTGGGATTGTTGCTGGTCTGTCTGGGTGTCCATGCTGGGATATCCTGAGGTAAGTCGTTTTTCAGTAGAAAGAGGGCGGACTAGTTGCCTACAAGAAGGTAGCACCCTCAACATACCTTTCTGCACCTCAGTTGACATCCTTTTCCCGCCATTCTGCTCTGCTTCCATTTGGAATTTTTGCACTTTTACTGCTCCATTTGAAGGATACACCCCACTTTGAGTGATTAGCTTACTTCGGTCATATTGTGATTCCTGAGGCAGTGTAGTAGAGTTATGGTTTTGGTCCAAATCCCTGGGAAGCTCCCTGTTTCTCTCTGAGAGGATGTAGGACTCGGTAGTAGCTGGTTGCTGGTTCCTGCCTTTGCCTGAGGTAGACTTGGTGGACTGGGAAGAGAGAGGCTGTGTGCGGCCTGCACTGTCCAGAGCACTGGCTAAACTTCCACTGAGACTGGTCACTGCAGAAAGAGAAGATGAAAAAACGTTGCTTTCAGAACCACTTCGCGCTTCTCTCAGGGTCCGGTTTGCCCCAGAGCGAGAGCTAGAGGTCCTGAGATCAAGGGGCTGTGAGTTCTCATTTGCATCTCCATCCACACTGTGGTTCTCATTGTGGTCTTTCCAAGGGGATCCAACAGTAGCGCTGACAGCTGTGGATGCCAACGTCCTGTCACAGAGGTTCTTTGCTCCCTTTCTGCTTCTCTCACTTGACATGTCTACCTCTTCTTCTTCCACAATAAATGTTTCTAGCTCTTGACACTCAAGCAGTTCAAACTCTTCCAGCTCAGGGTCTTCACTCTGAGCATGTGTTCCCCAGATAATGATCCTCTCCTGGGCTTCAGAGTGTGATACAAGAGGGGGTAGTGGGCTGCCATGCTCTCGGTTATCTGAATGAATTTTCTCTTTGGTGATTTGATTGGCATTAGCGTCTTCCTCAGTTTCTAGCAAAGGCTGCTTGTCGTCATTCTGTATTTCTCCGTGTTGGTTGTCTTCACCGGCTTGTATCTTTTCTTGCACATTCATGTTGTATCAGTCTGAGCTTCTCTCTCAAAAGCTCCACGGTAATCCTGGATCCATCAAAGGTCTTGTTCCCTCACTTGTCTTCACCTAGTCCTTCAAATTTTGCAGTTTGGATGGAGTGCAGAACCACAACCTCATCTCACATTTTTTCCATTTTTACTCCAAGATACTGCCAAAGGACAGAGCTGTATTTGTTTACTTTTCAACAGGGCAATGCAATTGATGAAATCATATCAGCTTTCAGGACCTTGAAATGCCTTGTTCATTCATCTGGTGCCAAACCTGCACAGAAAATAAGACATGAAAATGTGTAAACAGTGCAGAGCGTGCATCAGCACAAACCATCCCAGATGGGTTGGTTAATTTCCGTTACAACATTTACTAGATTTGCATTTATTTAGATGAGGATTTAAATTCTCAGCCTTTGGGATAAAAATGCAGTCTAATTTTTGGTTAGTTTTACTTACTCTCAAATCTAAAGCAACACTTCTTTCTTATTTTATTGAAGGTTGGTTTTCCTGACTACCTAATCTAAAGCAAAACATATTTCTTATTTTATTGAAGGAAAGAAACAAGATTTATAATGCTGTTGTATGGCTGTTTGTTGTTTCATTGCAGTTTTCAATGAATATAAAACAGCTTTAAGGCACGCACCACTTCTGTAAACAGAGCAAAGTAAAAAGGTGTGCGTTTATACATATACACCTTTTATTCACAAAGCAAAGCATAAAACGTACAGTATTTGACTCAACCATGTAAATGAAACTAGCTACAAATGCTTGTGACAACAAAAAAGATTATTGCATGTGTGGCATTATTTTTAATAAGTCAGAATAAATGGTAATGGACTATTTGGATGGATTTTTCCTCTAATTTATTCACATATTTCATGGCATTCTCTATTAAAATCGCAATCTCAGTGCCCAGTTCAAAATGACTACAGCAAAACAAATTTTTCAGTTGTATTCAGTAGGCTACTATGCAGTATTTTATATTAATAATGAATACTTCCCTGAAGAGGTAAAATGTCTCCATCATACCACTGTAAACATATTCTATGGGTAGAAACCAAAAATAAAGCATTGTAATGTTTCCTACACCTAATTTGTTTCTCTTTAAAGAACCACAAATTGACAAGCCACTGTAATGAATAGGAAGTCTATTGACACAAAGCAGTAAAATGTTTGGCTCACTCCTTTAATGGCAGATGGCAGTTCCTCCTTTTCTCTAGTAATTAAATTTTCAGATCTCTACTGCAGAGAATTATGTATGGCCAAATCAGGAAGCCAATTTTAATAAATGAAGACTGATGTGCTGCTGAAAAAAAAAAGAGATGAGCTGTTGGCATCTTACTGTGCAAGTTTGCCCAACAAAAAAACAAAAAAAGACAATTAGTGAGAGTGTGAAACGGCTTGTAATTAACAACAGTGCTCACATGGGACAAACAACAACAACAACAAAAAATGTTGCAGTCAGTTGGGGGTAGAAATGATGAAAATACACCATTAGTCGAAGGTGGGTTTTTTGCATCTCTATAAAACATTGACACAACAGCTGTTTGCCCATAATTATGATTTGGACATGGAAACAGAAAGTCAATGCTGTTTCATATGTAGATATGGTCCAAACCAGAGAAAGGAACAAAGCAAGGTCAGTATGACATTTTCCCAATAGGGAAAAGGGGGTTGGGGTTGCTCCATGTGCTGACTAGGTAGAGTGGGTGGGTGGGTGGTCGGTGAGTTAGGTGGGCTATAATCAATCACAACATAGATTTGTAAGAAGAGAGAGGTTGCTTTTTTTATACAAGACCTGCTTCAAGCATTGACTCTAATGATTTTTGCTTCCACAGACTTGAGTAATTTATGCTGGAATAACAGGAAGAAGTGACCACTAAATCACTTCAAGCATCAAGTGTATGATACAAATGAAAATGCTTGTGCAGAAAATCAGAGAGGCGGTCTATGGAGAAGAGACAGCCCATACAATCCATTTCACAGCCAGTTAAATGGGCAACAATCCGAGAACAAGCATATTGATGTTGCGGCACCAGACTGTCACATAGTTCCACCCACAACACTGCAGGCTGATCAAGTGCTAAAATCACCCACCCACATACCCACAGGCAAATTAAGACTGATATCAAGGTACACTACATAGAGTGTATCTCATAATTGCAAACATACATAAATACATGCAGTATTGACAAAATGTATCAATGGGGCGCTAATCTGAAAATCTGAAACCACAATCAAGCTTTATCAGTGAGATACGTTATGGCTTACATGATGACAGTGTGATCAACTGCCTTTGCTGTAATGATGTATTCAGTTCTTCTACTGCATATACTGGAATATTCACACACTCAAAAGTTTCATTTTGAATTTACTTCTTTGATCCTTTTGTAACTGAGTGAAATTACTAAACAATTTTTTTCCGCACACACTTATTTTCTACAACAAACTTCAACGTTGAGCAGAATATGTTCTATGATAAATATGATAAATATTCACTAGTATATTAACATATTTTCTGGTATTAAAATATAGAATTAATCTTTGTGCTAGATCCCAAAACCGTTTATTTACAAAATAATCACTGACGTATACAAACAGCTCCTTGTCAAGGTCCTGATCACTCATGTTGGGACTATATTAGCCAACTATACTTGATCCCCCGTATAACAAAGTTACTCAAACAATAAATAAATAAATAAATAAATAAATATATGTTTATGAAATCTTACCTGTATATGATTTTTTAGGCTTCTCCTAAGAAAAATATTCCACTTCAACATACAAAACAATCGGTCTAGCAGCAGTAATATGAAGTCCCTTGTGGTAACTGTCAACACAGTTGATAACCAAGATGGAAGATGGTGCCAGTTGTGGAATGGACTGATACGCAGCATTGCCATGGAAGACAGTAAGAAACGCTAGACCTCTGAATGCTGTGTTTCACCAATCAGAAGCAAAAAACTTTTTCAACATCTTGCACAACGTGCATGATCACTTCGCTTTCAAATTGGCATCTCTATACCCTCTATACCCTAGGATAGTTTTTAGTCCACTGCGTTGCATCTCGTTTTTAAAAGCAAAAACAGTTGGAAAGCCCTCATTTGGCTTTTATATAGCCAGCTTATTATTAGACAGACAGACATGGTTGGTTGGTTGGATGGATGTATGGATGGATGGATGGATGATAGCCTCAGATTGCCTTCCACTGACACACTGACTCTAAAGGTGACAATACACGGGGCAACTTTTTGAGCAATGTTGCCAAGCAATGTTGCTTGGGCTTTTTCCCATTGAGAATGGGCAACACATTTCTATCTGGATACTTTAGATCGAAATTTGTTGCCCATTCTCAATGGGAAAGTGCCCAAGCAACACCGCTCGGCAACACTGCTCAAAAAGTTGCCCCGTGTATCATCACCTTAAAGCAGGGCCTGGATCAGGAGGGAGATGAAAGACAGGAAGGAGAGCTCTGTCCTGAGACCATGTTGTACTTAAACACACGCTGCCTTCAAGCTGATAACAAACTCTCAAGGCCTGCTTTCTTTCGCTCTTACAAAACATTCAAACAGTTCATGCTGAGCTAACCTGCTATTTTTCTACAGGTGTGAGAGTTTCCTGGAACACAAATAGGACATGTTCCTGGATCAAGATCCTTGGTTGCTCCTAGAAGTGCATTCCACTTATTAGTACCAGTAACGTGACTCCACCTGCTGACAGTCTGTATGGTCAGGTCAGATAGTGTTGTTGAAATTGGTAAGTACAGCATGTTTAATCTATATGTAGTTGCAGAGTGTAAATTCGAGCTGCACAAATAAATCACATCAACACTGTGAGCTCAGTGGGTAAGACAAACAATCTATTATATGTTTCTTGCTAATGTTCTCTAGTCCTGCATGCTCATTATCAACGTACATTAAAACCTCGGTAACACTTTAGAATACTGTTTCTTACTTACTGCATAACTAATAAGGAATTACTGAAGAACTAATAGGTAATTCTTCATTAACACTTAAGTCACTACTGTTAACTACTAAGCAAGATGTGTTAACTAATCAGTATGTAACAGAATTTTATGATTTTGTTAAGTAACAGTTAGCTATTCAATAACTAATGAATTCTGTCATTCTTCCTGAAGAACTACTATTAATTATCTACTATTTAATGTTCAAGAAAAATAACTATGAAGTAACTACTAATGAACAAACACAATTACATTGAGTTGTGGCCCTTTCTTATTTACTAATGATATCAGTAGTAGTATTATGAAAATGCAATATTAATAAAATACAATAAATTTTATAGAGGTTTTGGCCTGTATGGTAAATAATTGTTTTGTGAGTGTGTTCTGTAAGATATCAACTTCGGAAAGGAACCCAACCCCCACTCTAAATGCCTTGTCATAGCCAACTTACCTCAGATTAGTTTTTGTATTTCATATACAGTACTGTAAATGTGTCTGTTTTCCTCAGCAGATCACATTACCATTGAATAAATTCCAGTATGTAAGGCAATGACTGAAGGACATTGAAAATGCAGGGAACCCATTAGTAATTAATAAAGAATTATCAAGTAATTCTGCAGGAATTACTTAGAACCTGGAACAGTATTCTAAAGTGAAAATACAGGGAACCCATTAGTAATTAATAAAGAATTATTAGATAATTCTGCAGGAACTAGCCTACTTAGAACCTGAAACAGTATTCTAAAGTGAAAATACAGGGAACCCATTAGCAATTCTTAAAGAATTATTAGATAATTCTGCAGTAATTACTTAGAACCTGAAACAGTATTCTAAAGTGAAGATTTAAGGAACCCATTAGTAATTAATAAATAATTACCACATAATTCTTACTTAAATCAAACTTACACTTTGAAATAAACACTATTAACGTAATAATCTAAAACCTTTGTAAAATACACGACACAAACACTAGTTTACACGATATCTTCCTTTATTTCAGATAAAGAAAACATTTCTTAATACATAATATTTTATTCCATTTTAATTTTAACATGTACACAATACTTACATTTAAACACGTTTAACAAACATTTTAGAATCAAAAGTTAAAGCATTTAAAAGCAATTCAAGTGTAATCAACCGGCCCCTGTTATCCCGTTTCCATAGGGTAGCGGTGCTGGATCTCGTGCGGGAGCTGGGCTCGTGTTCGGCGGGGAAACTGCTAACTTCAGACCGCTGCCGTGTGTTTCACTCATTGCCGAAAGATGCTGTGGCTGACTCCATAACCTGCCCATAAACAAACACAGCTCTAAGAACATATTTTAACATCTCAAGTAATTAGATTTAATATGTTTAGAAATAAAATAATGTGTTTCATGCAAGGGATCAGGCCATCATGCAAAAAAAACGATGCGACACTCGTTAGTTAGGTGACTGAAATCGCGCACCTGTATGTTGATATTCATAAAATAAAATGATTTACAGCACAGCAATGTTTTTATAGATAAAATAAAACGCACACAAACCTGTATTTCGGCGAAGAAATGCACCAGAACTGCTGTCTCCTGAAGAGGATGAAAATGCCCGCGCTCAGTAGGGGGGAGGGGCGGGGGGAATAACAACACAAAAACTACCCAACACTGAAAAAATAACCCAAAAATGACTCAACAGCTCATCCCAGCGTTTGGGTAAATAAATAAATAAATAAATAATATAAATTTTATATCTGTGGTAAGTTGGATAGTTATGGCAAGGCAGTGGGGGTGGGGTTCCTTTCCGAAGCTGATTTCTTACAGAACATGCGCACAAAGTAGTTATTTACCATACAGGCAAAAACTTCTGAACAATTTGTAATGAGTCTTTTCGGGAGTGCAGTACATTATGCAGCATATCAATGCATATTTAATTTCCATAATAATAATAATAAGTGGTGGACTCTGACAAAGTAGTACAAAGTAGTTGTAATTTTACTCAAGAAAATGAATTTAAAAATGAATCATTCTCTGTTCATTAGTAGTTACTTTATAGTTATTTTTCTTAAACATTAATTAGTAGATAATTAATAGTAGTTCTTCAGGAGATATGACAGAATTAATTAGTTATTGATTAGCTAACTTACTTAACATAATCATAAAATTATATTACATACTGATTAGTTAATACATCTTCCTTAGTAGTTAACAAAAGTGACTTAAGTGTTAATGAAGAATTACCTATTAGTTCTTTAGTAATTTCTTATTAGTTAAGCAGTAAGAAACAGTATTCTAAAGTGTTACCAAAACCTCTTCTTTTCCCAAATTCACTTAGTATATATTCTGCTAATTTTCAGCATAATGTAACTTAAGTACTGTATACAATATGTTAGCCGACTAGATAAGCTTCTTAACCAAGTGAACCTTGTTCAATATCTATTAACATCATTTTAACATGGTACTATTGTACACTAGCATGATGGAAATAACATGATATTCTTTAAAGTATCTTGGAGTATCATTCAAATACTCTGAATACAGTAACATATATAAAAGTACTGTCACATTACTGCAGCATCTGATATAATCACCGTACCATGGCCACGGTCCTTAAATTGTAAGGTTGTGCATGACTAAATCAACACTTTTATGGTGTTAAAAACACGTCCAATTGCACACGAGTGAACTGTGTCTTTACATGTAGCTCTATAAATGTAGATATGTATGAAAGCAGCAAAGCTCTTTCAAAAGTAACGCAACAGAGATTCTCAAATCTAAAAGAAGTGAATCGTCTAATTTTGGGGAACTGAATTCACCCCATTGCGAGGTGTACACCCCCATTCAGCCATGATGAAAGAACACAGTAACAGTGAATGACAGCCTGGGTCTATGCTTAACCTTTGAAGAGTGGTGAGTATCAGCGTTCTCTGTAGTGGGTAAAAACACACCAGCACAACCATAATGACATATTTACCCTCTGGTTTTCACATCCTGCACCTTTCTACAGCTCTTCCTTTTAATCTCTAACACATTTTTGTACCTTGCAGAGAGATACACAAGGTAAGAGGAAGAATGTGTGTTGATATCTGTTCACTGATACCAACAATGGTGTCTTTTGCTGAAGATTGTGAGAGATAATTTGGCAGGCAGTTAAATTTTACATTTTATTATTTTACACTTAAATTCTTTGGGCCCTATTATACACCTGGTGCAATGTGGCGCCAGGTGATATGCAAGTGTTTTTTGCTAGTTTCAGCCCGACGCAGTTATCATTTTCACATCCTGCTCCACGTTGTTTAAATAGCAAATGCATTTGCACCCATTTGTGCGCCCATGGGCGTGCTGGTTTGAAAACGAGGTGTGTTCAGGCGCATTGTTGGCGCGTTGCTATTTTGAGGCAACTTAAATAGACTGCGCCATTGACCAACTGAAACCTGGTCTAAAGTCAATGGCGCAATATTTTTTTTGTTATTTAAAGAGCGCGTTAGTAATATGTGCCTATAGGCAGGTGCACAACGCATGTACACTGTGCTTATTACACACACAGGGACACGCAGCAGCACACAAACATGCCAAATATTAAAAGGATTACAATGTAAAAGATTATTATTGTGTGCAAGATAAAAATTCTTTGGTGGAATCTGGCTTGTCCCGTAGATGGTTTGCTCGCATGCTTTACCTTGTGCATGAGCAGATCCGTTTCCTTGCTAGAGAAGTGTTCAGTTTTTCTGCTTGCAAATTCCGCCATGTAAATAGCGAATCCGCCATGGCGCAAGTGCAACTGGCTTTTAAAGGGAATGGGAGATGAGACTCTGATTGGTTTATTGCACGTTACGCCCAAAACATACCCATTACTCATTAAGAGAATAGGGACAACCCTTTTAGACCATTTTTTCCCATCGTTAAACTAGCAAAAGTGCGCTTTAGACCATGCGCTTAGATCGTTAAAATAGGGCCCTTTGTTTTTCTACTCTTACATTGTTCACCCCCGAAGTATAATAATAAAAATTTTAAAAATCACCTTTTTTAATGAATGAAAAATTATATATTACATAATAATAACATTAATTACACATTTATACCTGATGTATACAACAAGTATAGCGAGTGTAAACATGGCCTATTGATAAATGAAGAACACTAATTAACACTTTCCAGTTCAAGAAATTAAGTAAAAAATTAACATCACAGCAGGAAAATCTGTTGTATAGTAAATCTGGCATGGTCTCTCTATGTTAACTCACATGGTTTTCTTGTATTTACGCATCTCTGCTGTGGTTAACTGAAGTGACAGCTGGGCAAGGAAGGTTCAGACAGACAGACAGGTTTGCTATGTGCTTCAGCCAGGTCTCGAGGCTTGGCCTGGCCATCGGGTGCTTCTCAAGCCCCCTTTGGAGTTAATTAACCTTGGCCTAAAGATAGAGCACAGAAGACTTCACAACTACAGCATGAGCCAAAGAGTCTGTTTTCCACTTCATCCTGTCAACACATTCATTTAGCAGTCTATTTCCTCAAATATGGTAAATTTAAATCTAGGTCATTTAGCTCAATGCCTGAAGTAGAAAACATGCCCCCTTATTCCTACAGAATATATTAACTAAAACTAAAACTAGTATAATTTACTGTAATTGATAAGCTAAAATAAAATATAAATATAAGATAAAAACTTAAATTTAATTAGAAATGTTCAAGTAATATAATTAGTAAAACTAATATTTAGAACTAATATTTAGTAAAATAAAAACATATAACATAATGAAAAAACTAAATAATAAAAAAGAAAAACACAACAAAATTACAAAAATGTAAACTAAAATTAAAATGAAAACTGAAAATGTAAAAATAAAAGCTAAATCAATAAAACACGCACAAATAAATAAATATATAAATGTGTAAATAAATGTGAAGTATTACACGCATATCAAAATAAATATAGAAAAAATAAAAGCATAAAGATGGAAATAAATAAATGTGGAAATAAATTCATAAAAACGTGGAAAAAATAAATACAATAATTCATAAATAAGTATAAATATAAATACTTATACTTAAATATAAATAAGTATAAATACAGAAATAAGCATAAATATTCTCATCGAATATTCTATTTATGAATAACTTATGTCTTATCGAATATTCTATTCGATTAATTTCTATATATTTATTTATTTAATTTATATTTATTTAATTAATACTGTTAATACCAGCAGACTCAGTCCTCTATAGCAAGCTTGCACTAATG
The DNA here is from genome assembly GCA_039654765.1 of Mylopharyngodon piceus. Lineage (NCBI taxonomy): Eukaryota > Metazoa > Chordata > Actinopteri > Cypriniformes > Xenocyprididae > Mylopharyngodon > Mylopharyngodon piceus. The sequence continues at coordinate 15,441,815 of CM077438.1, forward strand.
TATTTATTTATTTATTTATTTTCAGAAAAATAAAAAATGAATGCACCATGAGGAAAAGCATCCTCATTGCTGTGTTTGACTCGATGTGCTCTGTAAGCAGAAAAATCTGCACCAAAAAGCACCACAAGGCTCTTCAGAGCAGCCAGACGAGGCAGGAACAGATGCCTGAGTCAGGGTGAGCGTGCCAGCCAATCTTGAAAAGAGGGTTTATCAAGTGTGTAACTGGGGCATGGTGGAGTGTGACAGGACGTGGCACCAGCTCTCCCGTCCAATGTTTAACTCCTAATAATAACAGAAAATGAATAGTGAGCACCCTCAATTTACTCAATCAAGACAATGAGCTCAAGTAGATGGGCTTAATTAAATCGAAAACAAAACTGCTTTGGGAATTATCGATGGTTCGCGGTAATCATCGCCATATTTCTGCTGTCGCTTGGCCGCGGCGGGGGCGATCAGGGACGGGCCTGAGGAAGGGAAGCGAGCAGCAGATCAGAACACAGGCTTAATTCAGCGAGACTAATGGTACTTGAAAGCCCTTCTCTTCCTGTCATGGATTGAGGATGTGTGTGTCAATCAAGGTGCCGAGCAAAAATCAAAGGCCATGGAGACAAAATAAGAAGGATGTGAAAGAAGTGGCCTGAACAATAAAGATGAGAAGTGAGGGTATCTAAAATGTGTGAACATTCCCCATGGCTGCTTCACAGTGAATAATGTAAAAGTTGGAGAGAAGAATTAAATATTTCAGCACAACAGCGCATGTGATCACACAGGCTTGAATGAATATAGTTTTGAACTAAACAGCAGTTATACGGAGAGCAGGCAGTGCAGGGCACATCATGGGAGCCAAACTGGACAAAATCTCTGGTATTAGTTCACAAAGACCAAAGTGAGATTATTCATAAGGGCCATATCATGAAGAATAAAAAATGTTTTTATAGTCCTTTTTGTGTCTTCACAGTCCCTGGTCATTATAAACTATCATTAATGTTCCTACATGTATAAAGATTAAGATTCTTGTTCATAGATTAATGTTCATGTATGTATGTATGTATGTATCTATATCTTATATATATATATATATATATATATATATATATATACTGTATATATATAAAAGATAATTTAAAGTCATTATTGTGTTAAATAAGAAAGGCATTAAATAGACATTACAAAAAGTAGCTTTAGAAAGAAATATTTTATTTGACAGAATTTTGTTACATATAGACTTTTAGGCTACAAGAGCCATGATTTTTTTTTTTCAGAAGCTGCATCTGAATTGGCATTTAGATATATTTACAGACAAAAAAAGTTTGGTTACCAACATTCTTCAAAATATCTTCTTTTGTGTTACGCAAAAGAAAGAAAGCCATTCAGGTTTGAGGGTGAGTAAATGTAGATAAACTATCCCCAAAAATTATTTCTTAATAAAGTGATACTCTAAATAAGAAACTAAAACTGCCAGTAGGTGGCTGTAAATGTCTAAATGAGTAAGTTATTGAGTCATTCATTCATTCGAATCGTTCAAATGGCTGATTCATTCAGGAATGATGTAAATGGCTCTTTTTATGAATGGGCCACTGAATCATTTGTTCACCCGATGAATTTGCTCAATACACAAATTCATTTAGAAATAAAACACCAGCGCTGTGTCCAAAATCGAATACTTCCCTACTATATAGAATGCAAAAAACAGCACGGTACAAAAAGTTTCAGACGCAGCACAGGTGTGTTCGACTTGAAGCAGCGCTGCACAGACCGATCGGTGTATGACATCAAATTACCGCAAGAGCGATTTGGTTTAAATGTCTTAAAATAGAAAACAGTTCTTTTAAATTGTAGTAACATTTCACAATATTACTGTTTTTACTGTATTTTTGATCAAATAAAGGCAGCCTTGGTGACTACATACATAAATAAAAAAACACATGCAAAAGGGAGTTCTTAAAGGCACAATAGCAAACAATGGACAAAGAAGGTGTAAAGTGGTAATGAAAAACTAAATTTTGATGTTTATCACAACAAAAATGTTACTAAGATTAGTGGAATTTAGGGAAAATTTAAAATAATAATTGTATGACTGTACATATTTTCAAAACAGTATCCCAGATTATGGATCTGCTATATCTTCTAACAGTACAAGAGCTCGACAGAGCTTGTGACACACTGACCTGGTTGCAGAGCTTGTCTCTGGCCAAATCTCATATACTAACCAGTCTGATTAATTGACCTTGTTTGCCCAGTACACATAGCCTGAAGAGACCCTGACATGATGTACAGATCTGTAATACCACTGTAAACATGAGACATGATCCATCTGACGACTATTTGTTACATTATTTCCATACAAAAATATGTCATGTAGGGTTTACTGGCTTTACATGGTCATGGCAGGATATAACTTTTGGACATTTGGATATTACATTGATTCTTACCAATTACATCACACCACTTTTTATGTTAACATTTGCATTGTTCAGGTACACAAGGTATATTTTGCATGTTAGAATTTATTGTAGTTCAAAAAATATGAGGATGCATTGTGTGTATGACTGAATAAATGTGCTCTGGGAATATGCATGCATTTTGATAGGCAAGTAAACATTTCAGACCAGCTGTATTCACTCAAGTGACCTCTATGAGCTAAGACTTGATGAGCAATTCACACATTTACTCTGATATTGAAAAACACTTCTCACAGAGGACCCGAGAGACTTGGCTTATGGAAAATTTATGTCCTTGATGTCTCAGCAACTAGAAAATGTTGATACACTCCTACTGAACGGGATGCAAGATGCTTCTTTACAACAGTCAAGCATTCTCTAGTTTGTGTCTATTTCCTCTCACTCCTCCACTGGGACAGGATTTGACAGCGCCTCAAAACATTGTGACAAGTGAGTGAGATTGTAGTCACAAACATTCTGGATACGTTTTACAGAATGGCTGGAAATTTGCCTCATTTCATTCAGCAATCATCAGACTCGACCTCGATTCACTAGTCTTACAGTAACATGACGGGTTATTATTGTGGTAAAAGTGGTTCATGGACAGGTGTTGAGAAACTTAAGTGTCTTTATGTTTCACAGACTGACTGCAGCAACTTCAAGGCTAAAACATTTAGTGTTCTGAAATTTGACTTATTATTACCCAGACTAGCAGATCATGTCCAGATTAAATGAAAACTTATAACATTAGGTAGCACTTTGTTTGTACATATAATGCATTATAAAGGTAGTCATAATGTGTTATGACTACATGATTAATGACATAACTTATTAATGGCATTAATATATATAGTTGCATTAAAAAAGTATAGGAACCACTTGGAGAATCTGTGAAAATTTGAAGAATTTCAACAAAATAAGAGAGATCATACAAAATGCATGTTATTTTTTATTTAGTACTGTCCTGAGTAAGACATTTTACATAAAAGATGTTCACATATAGTCCACAAGACAAAAAAAAAGCTGAATTTATTAAAATGACCCCGTTCAAAAGTTTAGGAACCATTGGTTCTTAATACTGTGTGTGGTTACCTGGATGATCTCCAGGTTCTGCAGATTCTTCAGTTTTCAAGGATTTTTTTGCATATTTGAACCCTTTCCAGCAGTGACTGTATGATTTTGAGATCCATCTTTTCACACTGAGGACAACTGAGGGACTCAAACACAACTATTAAAAAAGGTTCAAACATTCACTGATGCTCCAGAAGGAAACACAATGCATTTAGAGCCCGGGGGGTGAAAGCTTTTCTGAACAGGATTAAGATGTCCACATTTTTCTTATTTTGTTGAAATATCATTTTTACATTTAGTGCTGCCCTTCGGAAGCAACAGAAAATACTTGCATGTTTCCCCGAAGAAAATTAAGTACAATTTACCTTGATCTTCAAATTCAAAAAGTTTTCACCCCCCGGCTCTTAATGCATCGTGTTTCCTTCTAAAGCATCAGTGAATGTTTTAACTTTTTTTAATATTTGTGTTTGAGTCCCTCAATTGTCCTCAGTGTGAAAAGATGGATCTCAAAATCATAATCACTGTTGGAAAGGGTTCAAATATGCAAAAAATCCTTGAAAACTGATAAATCTGGAGGACCTGGAAGATTTTTCTGAAGAACAGAGCTCAGTTTAACTGCTCAGGACAAACAAGGGACTCATGAACAACCATCACAAAACAAAAAAACAGTTGTAGATCATCCATGTAACCACACACAGTATTAAGAACCAAGGGTTCCCAAACTTTTGAATGGGGTTATTTTAATAAATTCAGCTATTTTTTTTTTGTCTTGTGGACTATATGTGAACATCTTTTATGTAAAACATCTTACTCAGGACAGTACTAAATAAAAAATAACATGCATTTTGTATGATCTCTCTTATTTTTTTTTAAATTATTCACATTTTTACATATTCTGCAAGTGGTTCCCATATTTTTTCATGCAACTGTAAACAGGCTTTAAGTAAAGTATTACATAGCAGGCAGGTTTATATAATTAATATAATGTCTTCATTCACAAAATTAGAGAACCTCCCCTCAAACTTCAAGTTTCTACCAAGTAAAAAAACGCCAATCTGTCTCTTTTGATTAGATCACCCCAAAATGGATCTTAATACCAGATGTAAACAGGACTCAAGCTTGACGGCTGTGACACACACATCTGTATTCTGCCTTACAGATGCTGGTAAAGAAGTACAGTAACAAAGTCCTGTAACAAAGCAGGATAAATATTTGTATGCAGTTTGCTGACTAAATGGATGCATTGGAACCATATTGATTGCCAAGAAAGCCATCTGGCAGTGACAGTGTCTTTTCCAGGATGCCCAGAATGTTTAGGCAGAGCGAGGGACATGCAGACAGACAGACAAAGGCCAAGGGAGAAATGTACAGAAAGAGAAAGGGATAGAGAGAGACAATGGAATAGAGGAATAGAGCGAGATCATAACAGCTAACTTGAGCTGAAAAGGTGTGTTGGAGGGTGGGATATAGTGTGAAAGGGGGTGAGAAAAAGGAGATAAATATATGGAGAGATAGAGAAGCAGGAGGGAAGTGTTAAATGGAGAGGGTGAGAATAAAGGAGTGAGAGTCAAAGCTGTCACATCATCTGCACGTGGAGCACCCTCAGTTCAGCTTTATTCAGAAAAGCTCAAAAGAGCTTCAATTATACTTCAGACCTTAAACAGTACAGAATGAGAGAGAGAGAGAGAGAGAGAGAGAGAGAGAGGGAGAGGGTGTTATGAAGAGATGATGTGGGAGCTGTTGGCACAGACAAGGAAGCTCAAAGTAAACAAGACGCCCTCATCTCAAAGCAAAGCTAATACACACTCACATTGATATGAATTTCATTTTGAAAAGTACCAAAAGGTATTGTGCCAGCTCCAGTTTGGATCCAGCCTCTTATGAAGATTTCAGATGACCCAACATCTGTGAAGAGATGACGCCAACCCCTGTGAGAACTTCAGATGAAGCCACCTCTGAATCAACATGCACCACTGCCAAATTTTCTATATACTGTAATCATTAATGAGATCATTGTTTCTACCTAAATGAATACATGATGTTAGCTAACTGTATTATTTGTATTATCTTAGAACTGTATGTACATTTTTGACATATGGACATTAGTTTGACACATGCAGTCACCTCTGATAACAAATTACTCTAAATTGTACTGTAGAAACACTTTTTCTGTAAAGCTTCTTTGAAACGATATGTATTGTGAAAAGTGCTATACAAATAGATGTGAACTGAATTGAATTGTTCAACCAACATTTGTTCATCATCTACTGGCCCTCATATCATTTCAAATCCTTCCTTTCTTCCATGGAACACAAAAAGAGATATTTTGAAGAACGTTCACGCTGCTCTTTTCCACATAATGACCAGTGGCTGTCAAGCTACAAAAAACACCAAAAAAGTGCTCAATATGACTCATGGGTTCAGTGATCTAGATCATCTAATGTATAAAAACAAATAAACAGGGGTTTTGGTATATATATTACAGGTCAGGACCAATGAGGTGACAGCTGCAGGCAAGAGCAACATGGGGAATAATATCAGCACAACAACACAAGTGATGGATGACACCATTTAGCCACAATATACAGTGATAAATAAAACAGGCTACTAGCCACATACACAGGATAGGATTGGATGTTATATGACACACTTTACCCACATGGTCATGTTACAAATGTAAAATATTAGTTTGTTTTGTATGTTGACTGTTTGTGTATTTTCAATTTGCATGTGAGAATCCCATGGGTTCCGACCTCGTCAAGGAGACAAGGTTGTTTATTTGCAGGAAGGTTATGAGACGCAATGGAAAGTTACTAAGAAGAAGAATATTCTGGAAGACAATCGAATAACAACTAAAATTGTCACATTACCAAGAATACTACAACCTAATCTACAAAAAATTACCAGTTTCCACCAAAACACTACAGTTTAAGGGATAGTTCACCCAAAAATGAAAACTCTCATTTACTCACCCTCACATCATATTAGAAGACATTTTGAAGAATGTTGATAACCAAACAATTTTGGGTTTCCATTGACTTCCAATTCTTCAAAATATCTTCTTTTGTGTTTGTTAGAAGACAGAAATTCATACAGGTTTGGAACGACATGAGGGGGAGTAAATGATGACAGAATTTTTCATTTTCACTTCTTAGTGTTTGAATGAGATCCTGTATTAATTATGGTTTTACTGTAGAAAAACAATGACTGTATTGTATTTTGGTGGATACAATGGTGGTTACCATGGTAACATTTATTAAGGGTTATAGTCAGAAAGCTTGATGAGGAAACAATGAATTCCTTGAGCTGAATATTATCATGGAGGATGTTGAGGATAATATCAGACAACGAGATTACACAGTAACACGGTCATTATGAAAATAATTCTTGGGAAACTACAGGTCTAGTCTCGTTGCCATGACAATCCTATCTCGCAGACTGCTGGAGAACTCTTTCTTCGGTGTGTATGTGTGTAAAGGTGAGGCACAGTGGTGGGAGAGACGGCCTGTCACCTCATGTGCCTTACAGAGCTGTCCTGATCCCTGCTCAATGTTAATGTTTTCATTTTCTCTTTTCTGCGGGTGAGGAGGGGAGGACAACTGAACATATAAATAGTCCCATTAGGTAAATAGATGACATTTACCTTTTTTTTTTTTTTACTCTGTTATTATTCTGAGACAAAAGCCATGAGTTCTGGCCAATCAGTGAAGAGTTAATATCTACTTCCTGGATATGGTGGCTAGGAAAGAAGCAGGTGATTAATGCCAGTTTGGGCAGCTCTGCACACACACACACACACACACAGACACAGAGACAGACACACACACACACACTTCAGGTAGAGCATGCTCACTAACATGTCCTCAGCCATACTTTGTCTACTGAAAATAGCTTACAGTGGGTATGCGATTCAAATCCATTCCCACTCCATCACATCCCATTCTGGGGTTATTTATCTGTGCGGAATGATTATTCTGTCCTGGAGGAGGCACCTGGAGAGGTACAGCACGGCTAAACCTGAATCTTCACTGCTGATGGAACTCGGTCAAGGAGATATAAAGCAATATGATCCCATCAAGGTAAAAGATGGGTATCTTAGTTGCTCTATTGAGTGTCCTGAAATCTCCACTTACTTCTGAAAATTCTGTGAAACTTTTTCAGATTCCTTTTTAAATCAGAGATGAAATGAGAGGTTTAAAGACTGGCTAAATTTGCAGACAACCTAAATTGGCTGACATATACCTTCCAATTTGGAAAAGAATAAAATTAGGACTGATTAACATGTCAAGTTTAACAAATCAACAATATAAGACATTAAATATGTTTATTAATTATGTATTGTTTATTATAAATTTATACAGATAATTTATACACAACACAATATAATCAATTTATATACATATATATTTTTTTAATTTCTATATGTACGTATATAAATTTATTAATATAAGTAGATATATATTGCAGAACATAAACCTAATATAACAATAATATCTACATTTGGCAATGATATCCATCTTATAACATTCTTATTTAACTTTTTCATATGAAAAGTGTTTATCTTGACAATAAATTTCATATTGTACAGTCCCTGCCAAGTAAAGACAAAAGACATTAGCTTATGTGACCAAACTGTCACCCAGTTTCAAACCAAATCTGATCCTGTGTTAAATAACATTCCGTCATCGGGCTCTTATCTGTTTGGTCTTTGGTAAATGACTGTCTCCTAAGCAAAAGGCTGAGTAGTACGGCAGCAGACCAGCTGAGCGGAGAGCAATATTTTGAGACAAAGATGAAGTATGTAGGACTGAGGAGACCGACGCAGCAACATGGAGCGTTCAAGCTGTCTCAGACATACATGGTAGATGACAGTGACAACTCACCCACGAGAAATAGTCATAAACAGCACTGCTGAGCATGCGGTCTAATGGGCTTTTTCATTATTCTTGTTCAGAATCAACAGGGATATGAACATATACCACATTAAAATGATGAGAGGAAGAAGGGGGGCAAAGATTAAAAGGGAGAGGGTGAGGGAGACAGACAAAGAGAAAAAAGACAATGAATGAAAGAATCAGAAAGCCACTTAGCAGAAAGTCAGGTCTGTTCATCACACAGCCCTCATAGAAAGAGGATAAACACAGTTTGGGGCGGGAGATTGAATTAGGGGTGAGAGAGGAAGGAATTGAGATGCTAAAATCAAATTACTCTGCCCTAAAAAAACGTTTGTCCACAGGAACAGTGAGTGGGACGGGGAGGCTTATTCTCGCTTGGGTGGAGAGCTGCTGGGCCAACAATGGCAGATCACTTCCAAATCCTGACCTGCAGTATCAAGCCCTGCTGAGTCTACCCACAATGCCACACTCTCCAAATGACATACCAAACACACCACACTACACACACACACACACACAGTGCCAAATGACTAGCATAGCTCATCAACCACACACAAAAGAATCACTTCTGCAAATGAATTAGCCTTCTAATTATTAAAAAGATGACTTAAAATACACACATTACCGGATACTTTATCAAACATTAGTGCACCATAAGGGCTCACGGTTTGGTTAGTTACATTTTGCCTTAAAAAAACAATATAATTCCATAAAATCATTCTTATTCTTATAAAGCCCCCAGAATTATATATGTTTAGGTTAAATTAGGTTATAGAGCTGATGGTTTGACTGTGTTATATCACAAGAGAAACATTTTGGCATGCTGTGCTGACAGTCCATGGGTGAAGAGTGGCATATGGCTGTTAGGAAATGCAGTTCTGGAAAGATAACTGGTTGTATGACCCTCATTTAATAGCTTACAGAACAAAAAAAAAAACACATCTCTGCTCATGATTACGCTTCAAAAACTGCTTTCGTTCCCTTGACAAAGTAAAAGATGTAGAATAAAATTTGTAAATATTGAATGAAAGATACAGAATGTACTGCATGTTAGCTTGCTTATTGTGCCTAAGGGAATGATCTATGGAAGTCCACATCATACTAAAGAGAAATTATGCTTCTAACCACATCGAAAGCTTTAGTGCCAACCACACAACTTTGCGATGTTGTTTGCGAATGATTGTTGGAACTATGTTTTCAGGGACTTGCTGATTGGTTGAACTAGGTTGGTAACAACTTGCGACCATAGTTGGTTAACAAAGCTTTTGGGAAACGCTCCCCAGGATGGTCAGTGAATGTATTGTGGGTGATCTGGGTGGGTGTGCATCTGAGGCTAAATCTAGTCTGCAGAAACCTGGAATTCCACTGAATGACCCAGATTCCTAGCTCAAATGAGATTCTGTTTACAGTAGGTTTGTGAGTTGTATGATATCAGTGTTTCTTGTGCTAACCCAGTGCAGCATGGAGATGCAGAGAGGGGTCAGAGAGAGACGGAGTCATGGGAACAGAGCTAAATGCAGCTTCAGCACCTGCAGTGCGGCTGGGTGGACTCATCGATCTGAGAAGAAAGCTACGGGCTACATTCAGCTCAAAGGCAAGCGGTATTGCCCCAATTCTCCCAGGGTAGCAGGTGACTGTGTCGCTATTGTTTCCTTAAACCACAAAAAACAGTAAAAATGAAGAGATACGTCAGTCCCATGGCGTAGTGATACGTCGAGCTGTGGTGCTCATGTGGGAAATAGTGATTCGAATACTGCTCAATCCTATTCCGCTTCTCTTTTCCTTTTCAATACCTTTTTTATCTCTCTTTCTACTAATACAAAACACACAGTTGAAACTTGAGAACTTGAAAACAAGCTGCTCGTTCAAATCTCCACAGGTATTTGCACAATAGAAGAGCAAAACACATCCAACACTCCTCATTAGCTTCTTGTGCTGCTCAGATTTGGAGAACAGTCATATTGCGGCTGTAGAAAAAAACAATCCCTCCCGGTGTCTCTAACAAGATTTCCGTCTTCGGCTTCTAAATGAATCCCTCCTGCCGAGGGCTACGAGCGATCTGCCTACTGCACCCCTGCCACCAAATCCATCCTAATTATGTCACATGTAAATCCATTTGTCAGATGCATAATCTCCGATCCATTTATCAGAAGGTCAGGAGATTCGGAGGAAAAATAGACAGAGTTATTACTCTGTGACTCTCAAATAAGATTTCAGCGGGATAAACAGATCCTGTGGACTGAGGAAGAGAAGTGAATAATGAGGAGATATGCAGAAGACAGGAGAATCATTACACACCTCTCTGTACACCCCCGCGCCCTCTATAACAATACAGGGCTGAAGAAATCCACTTAACTACCACCTTTGTCATTTCAGACCTAACCAAAGGCTGATGAGATGTGTGACATGCAGGGTAAATGTCTTAAATTGCATCTTAGTCAGTTGTATTTTGACAGTAATGATGTGAATGCGGTATAAAAGAAAATGTAATAAAGTTCAGGAGAAGAATGTTCATATAATCCTGTCAATCACAATTCTTAAAGGCATATAGAGTCTCTTACACTCTCTTTTCTAACATTTAGCAGAATATTAAATCTCTCCATACTTTTCATATTAAATAAATGAACAAATGGACTTGACATGCAAATGGATGCTAAAGAGAAGATAAATACATTTGGCAAGGCCAAAGAATCGTCTAATCTGTAATTAGGAAAAACAAAAGATGTTACAGGTAAGACTTAACAGGTTACTTCTGTTACGGCATGTATGGTGACAGAAAAACAACTTTGCAAGCACATACACTACTGTACAAAAGATTTTTTTAAAAGAAATTAATAATACTCAGCAAGGATGCATTAAAGTCAACCAAAAGACCAAAAGTGACATTTATAATGTTACACATGATTTCTATTTCAAATAAATGGTGTTTTGAACTTTCTATTCATTAAAGAATCCTGAAAAAAGTATCATGGTTTCAAAATGTATCATGTATCAATGTAGAAAATAATAAGAAATTCAGCTTTGCCATCACTGAAATAAATTACATTTTAAAATATATTTAAATAGAAAACAGTCATTTGATATTGTAATAATATTTCACAGTATTACTGTTTTAAGTGTATTTTAATCAAATTAATGCAGCCTTGGTGAGCATAAGAGACTTCTTTCAAAACCATTAGGCTATCTTAAAACCAAAATCTTACTGATCCCAAACTTTTGAACGGTAGAGTATACACCAAATATCAATATGTTTTTATCGTTCATCAACTGGAAAAATAGTTCTGAAAGTGATTCCAACAATATTGTTTCTTTGTGCGGTTTTTGTTATAGTTGTGGTGTGAACTCTGCTATTCTTTTATATTTAGAATGATTTTTAGAAATATTTCTTTATCGTTATCATTATAGTTATCATCCTTGGTGTGAACGGGCCTTGATACCGAAATAAAACAAACCTGAGAACTCCATTAAGACTCTTGAGAAATAAAAAGTGTAACCCCTGAGCAATAAAAAATGACTCTCAAATTAAGGAACTGTAATTATAGACAAAACAAACATCCTAAAATGATTTGCTAGCCTAACCTGGTCAGGCTTGTCTGGTTTTAGCTTTTTGGAATCAAAGAAATAGCTGGCCAAACTTGGAGACCAGCTAAAACCAGCATATGGTTGATTTAAGCAGCTTTTTCAGCAGGAAACACAAGCAGTGCACACTGCACAGCTCTTGCAAAGCTCTTGAAATTGAGAGGCAACATTAACACATAATATCACCGAACACAATGGACAGAATAAACTGAAGGGCACATTGTGAGACACAGTGAACAAAACCCACTTAAAAACCAACCAACTGACTGACAGACTGCTATTAAGCTTATAATACCCACTGTCTTCAACCTGTGTATCTCTGAAACCTCCCCAATCTTCACTCCCATACATCCCACCATTCATCTGATAAGTAAAACCACCTAAAGAGAGGTCATAGTTGCACATTTCCTGTGGATACATGCATAAAGCAGACATTTCCGGCTACAAATGATGAAAACTGACGTACAGAGATATAACCATATTTAATAGCATGTAAATTCTTCTAAAGTCAACCAATATACAGCATATTTATGTTTCCATCCTGAAGCAATTATGCCTGCACGCTTGATAAAACACACACGCGCACACCCTCCGACGTCACTCACACATCACACACAAGCTCACGGCAGCTTATCACGCCAGCACTCCGTGCTTAATTGCATCTCGGCTGGTTCACACACAAACACTTTGTGTGACTGACATTTGACAGAGCAGGAAGTCAAGCACACACACACACACTAGAAACAAACACACTGACCCTGAGCCATATAATTACGGCCCCATCCACACCTCACAGTGAGAAAACGACACTTAACCTGAGACGCACAGCACTTCGCACACACACACTGGCGCATTAACAAACACATCATGCACAAATAAGCACACACGGCCAACAAATTCATGAAAAAACAGTCTTTGCCTCAGTTTTCTTTCTTAATAGTGGCATTTCTTATTCCAACAACAGCTCAGCATGCAACAATAATGACCATGAAAGGAGGATAAAACCATAAGATTAGCACACACACACAAGAATAGACTCACATGCTTGTATACCTACAGACATGCACACAAATGTGTCCTCACTGACATTGCAATTTCAGTTGCAAGAAGCTAAAAGCCCTATCATATGACTGACATCATTGCCGCCTACAATGCATTGAACTGCGTGGTACAAAACAAGCCAGACAATTGGCACAATGTATTAATATTCAGTGATCAATCATATTATACACATTTAATTATATCATATTATACACATTCACATATATTCAATTCAATAATAAATAGTAGGACAGTTACAGTTAAACATGCAATTAATTACATATGTTTGAAGCCATTATTTTTATGCTATTAATACAGTTATTTAACATAAGTATTGAATTCTGTTCTGTGTGACTACTAAAACTGACAGCATTTCTTAGTAAATGATGGAGAAAAACCCTCTTTAATTTAGAAATCATATTCAGATGGGACATTAAAGGTTTAAAAATTTAAATAATGAGTAAATACAAAATGTGTTTTTGTCTTACCCTGATTCACTATGGTAAGCCATATTAATATTATGTTTATATTAGTGCTGTCAATCGATTAAAAAAATTTACCTGATTAATCAAATTTATTCTGTGATTAATCGCGATTAATCGCAATTAAAAACACTTACGTTTTTAATATATTTTATAATGTAATAATTTCACAGTTAATCTCCAAATTAAAACAACATAAATAAAAAACATGAAGACAGTATATTTTAAATACTTGTTTAATGGCATCTTTTTATGAATGAAGGCCAGTATTACTGATACTAATAGCCTACAGCTACTGATGTCTCGATGAAATAGATTTTTTCCCAAATTTTAAACATGAATTATAGCCATTCAACATTACAGTGTAATTAAAAGGTATATAATTTTTTTTTTTACATTTATTAGGCTTCAAAAATATAACAACTTTTAATTTAAGTAAACTTAGAACAATCCTCACATAAACCCATAATAAATGTCATATTTACCTGTGCCTTTCCTACCTGTCTAACAGATAGGAAAAATACAGAAATTGAATAAAGTTACCAAACAGTCTGCACTGCATAATTTATAGCCTAAATTAAATGTAGACAATCATTATTAAAACTACAAAAGTTCTTTAGTCAACAGCAGTGATTAATTTTCTCTATTACCTTTGTTCTTTCATTATCTTCAATGACAGACGGCATTAGTGGTTGCTGTCACTTTAAGAGCTGCCGCTGCCGCACATGACGCAGATCTCACACGCGTCACACTTTCTCACAGCTCTTTACTTTCGTTTTAAGACTTTACTTAACTCATTCAAGGCTGCTCTTATGAGGATACTCGACAAAACGGGTATTTTTGGCATTATTGTGCATGTTATTGTTCAAGCGTGACAGAGAACTCGATTCTGGCGCGCCGTCCATGCGCACAATGGCGTGCGTCTTTCTGTGCGTCGTGTGTGTGACAGGATATTCACAGACAGTGCGTTCTCTTTTTCTCTTTTGGCGCGTTTAAATGGTTTAAAAGCATTTGCATGAATAAAAGCGTGATCATATATTGTAATGCTAGCCAAAGGATGACAGAAAAAAGGGATGCTGCGTTAATTGCGTTAATATTTTTAATGCGTTAAACTGAAAAAAATTAATCGCATGCGTTAACGTTGACAGCACTAGTTTATATTTTAAACCTAGCGGGATGGTTTTCTCAGGAAATAGCGTACGTCACTTTTTCAAGGCCTATATATATATATATATATATATATATATATATATATATATATATATATATATACTGTATATATAGACGACTCACCTATATTCTTCTACAGTTTTCTGCATCACCACCCCGTCTTCTCACACTCACCTGGTTATTATCTTACCCAGGGATACAGGGGAAGGACTCTGGGTTCGGGCCAAATTCCACACTCGGACAGAACGCTAAGTATGCATACTTTTGACTTTATCTGATTATTTGTAATTGTGAACTCGTCAAAAGCATCATCTATTGTGAAGGGTCATTCATTATGGTTGTTGTAGCGCTGTGCTAGAAATAAATTTTCAAGGAAGTACCGTGTCTATTAATGGGTATAGCTACAGTAAGGTCTTCAGCTAGTCAGCTTGAGATCCTTTCCATTTAAACTGGTTATATCTTTTAAGCCTAGTAATAAATATTTTTTGAGCAGTAAGATAACCATATTCATCCGCACAGTCATGCTGAGCCAAAGCACAACCAAAACAATGTTCTTCCGCAAAATGCAGTTTTGTTTTTTAACCGTTAGAGGGCAAAAATTTACATAGTGTAACTTTAATAAAAGTCAAAACACGTCCATAAAGTGTGTGGGAAGTTGTATTACTTAATCATCGCACATTTGCATAGAGTTCAATGTTTGCATCTCAATGTTTGCATTAACGCAGTATGAGAAACACAAAATATGTTATTGTTTTTTGTGTGACAATGAGATGCATCAATCATTCTCACACCAAAAAAAAATAAAAAATAAAAATAAAAAATAAAAATAAGTTGAAGCAGTAAAATGACTAAAACTAAAACTGAAATAAAAATAAATTCACACACACAAATATATATAAAAATTTAAAATAAAAAAAAATTAAAGTAAAATATAAATACTATAACAGTATATAAATAATACTAAAATAACACTGTTAAACATCTTTGTTTGCCTATACTCTATTAAATGGGGGTATAGTTTGAAAGGCTAACACATACGCTAAGCATTCACTTCAATAACTAAAATATAATTTTTGCTTAAGTGTCATTCACACAAACTGCTGAACCTAATAATGTTATTTAGTTTTCTTGGAACTGATAAAGTCACTAAAAATCCCTTAAAAATAATACCATTTTAAAAATCACCCTTCTGTGTCGCTGTCTGCAATGCTTTCCATATGGAGGTCAAAGGCTATGTTTAGACTGCAGGTAAATGTGGCCCAAATTGTGTAATCATTTTCCGTAATATCTGCATTGGTTTCTATGGCAATGAAATTGCATTGGTTGGCAGGCATAGGCTACGCCAAAAACAACTACAACAACTGCAACATGGAGGGGTTTGCAATACAGATGTTGTCTTATTTACAACATGACAATGTGTAGCCGGCGCGCTGGGCTACTACATCTTATGAGGCAACGGCAGAAACGTAGAAGGCTGGTAAGCGTGGCTTTTTTCCATGCTGTCGTCTCCACCGGTTTCAAAACATGTCTCTGTTATATTGTCATTTTCTGCTTGTCCGGCACTTTGCAACAACACAACCTTGTTTCTGCAGTGAAAAGTCACATAAATCACTCGAAATCCAATCAGAGCAGTCATACTGAAATGGATTTCCATAAATGCGATTTGAATAGGATTTCAAACCACATATGAATGTATCTCGAAACGGATTTGTAAAAATCACATTTCATGTGATTTTTTGCGGTTCACACTTGCTAAATCTGATCAGATTTTAATCGGAAATGCACAAAAATCAGATTTGAACTGACAGTCTGAACATAGCCTCAGATCTGTTTTTATCTTTTGACAGTGTGAATAGTACAAACCACATTGAATCTGATCTTTTCAATTCCGATTTGTGCCACTTCTATATGTGGTCCTAAATGCGATACAGGTCAGATGTTTTGCAATGCAATCTCAGTCTGAACAGTCAAATGGGAATTCATGCGACTTTTACGTCACGCTAGAGCAACATCTGTCACAATTCTACACTCATGGGAGTCACTTCAAAGATTTTACATACCCAACGTTATCAAGACAGTTGCGAAAGGTAGACCGTGGAAGGACAGTGATGTGTCAGAACTCATAAGTGTTACAGTGACAGCTCTATATACAAGCAAAACATGAGGGCTCGTATCATAAATGTTTAAAAACTCTGCTCTCTTTTTTTCACATCCTCGTCTTAGTTTTTTTTTTATATTGCCTGCGCATAAATTCACTGGCTTCACTTCCACATTATAAATAAACGCGTAATCACTTACTTTAATGTCCTCCGTGTTTACTTCCATATGATAGCGTGCTGCGTGACGTTTTTTTATCGTTCTTTCGTGCATATGGGTCAGTCCAGGACCATGTTCTTTTCACACTGAAACCTGATATTGGCCACATTTAAAACAACAATGTGAAAGCTGTACAAAAAATCTGAGCATCGGATCTGAGCAATAAATCGGAATTGAGCACTAAGGCTCGCAGTAGCCAAAATAACACATGATTCTTGTGTTTAGAGAAACCCAGATGGCTTGGTAATGCCTAAGAGAGATTTTACAGTTATGAATCAGTGGTTGTCTGTCTACACTGGTGGCGGAAAGAATTTTAGACTGTGCTGATCCTCTTGGGGTTTGAAATGAACCCCACTATCTCCCTTCCTCAACCCTCTCCTCTCTTTCTAAAAAAAGCTGAAACAGTAATTACTCCTGCAATCTCCCCACAGGACAAGGCAGGACAGGACAGGGCTCCCTGCACACAACTGGGTTTTCATGAAAAATGGAACAAAGAAAAAGTGGAACCCTTCCCCCATCATCTTTTTCTCTTTCTCTACCTCCTTCTCTCTCTATCTTCCCCTCACCACCTCAGCTGCTTTGTCCTGGACCAGCAGACACATTTTATTACCCCCTGACTGCAGCGATGCACTCACTCACTCTCTCTCTCACGGGGTGAACAGGGCCGGCTCTTTGTTTAGACTGCCTATAGAGGAGAGTTCAGCACATAAACACACACAAGCATGCGTTTTTATCCCTTCGCATGGCGCCTACATCTGCGCATCGCCACGCATCAGTATCTTTGTCCTGATGCTCAGCCCTCTATCCGAACACACACACGTCAGTCAAGGTCCCCTGATTACATACTGCATTGCAACAAAGATTCCTGTAGACTTTGTAAAGAGAAATCCAATCTCACAGACAATATAACAATGTTACATGAAAGATAATACTGGTTCAATCTACAGTAGCTGATATTTCATCATTCTCTTACCAATAAACTAGTGCGGCAACAAGCATCTAAATTCATGTTTTAGATTCTCACCCAGGTTACAATAAACGGCACATTTTCATATGAATGAACATGACTTCTCCATAATTTTAAGAGCAGTTCATGATTATTGGCATTTTAATTTAGATTTATAGAAATATATATTTTATATATAGAAAAATATTTATATTATTATAATTATTTTTATAATAAATGGAAACTTTACAATAAGGTATACATTAGTTAATGCAATACTAAAACTAATTAACAATGAACTTTTACAGCTTTTATTAATTTTGGTTAATGACAATTTTTACATACATTAAAAGTAATATTTTTGACAATAAAAAAATGTAATAGCTTAATGCATTATGAAATAAGATGAAGTAACAATGAACAATAGCATATTTATAAATTAACATTAACCAAGATTAATAAATGCTGTAAAAAAGTCAACAACAACAACAACAACAATAATAATAATAATAGATGCAATAAAATATAATAAATAATAAAATAATATTAAGTTAGTTATTTTAACAAAATTTAAATCAATTATTAAAAGAAATAAAAATATATATATAAATAATAATAAATCATTTTATTTTTATATCATTACTACACTTGAATGTGTTTCAATGGAGGATTTGGCTTTCTGAGCCCATATATGTTTATAAAATGTAATAATTTCACACATTCACAGTGTTAAATATCACAGCTAAATTCCCCGATATTTTCAAATTATTTATTACTGTTGGAACCATAAATATAATATATTACTGAGGCTAATTTAAATCAAAATCAAATCTCCATAATGCTAAAATCTTAATTTCACACCTCATATTGAGACAGAAAACATCCTCTGTTGTCAGAGAGACAGCACATACACATGTTCTGTTAAAAACAAGCTCGCAGTAATGAGGTAGAAGATTATATATCTTCTTTCTTAGCTATTTGAAACAGTAATCACTAGACAAAGGTCCGTGACTCTGTCCTAGGAGGATGGGAAGAGGCTTATCCCTCCCTCGGCACAGGTGGAATTTAAAACAGATTGCCCGAAAGGGTTAAAATATTCTACAGAGCGTCTGGGGAGTCATGGGGGGAGGAAAAGGGGGTTGGCATCAGGTCTGAGCCAACATCTGCACAGATTTATTGAGATTCCATTGTCACTATGCCACCTTTCTTGTGTTCGGCCACTATGTATACATTCAGCCACAAAGTTGAGGAAAAACCACCACACGAGGAAAAAATACACACTTATTCTTTTCCCTATCAGACTGTCATTTTTTATGTTCCTCTCTTTGTTTCTTTCTCCTCTTTTAAAGATGCAAGCAAGCTTTAGTCTCTTTCTTTGACTCTTTCTCATTCTCTCCATCACGCGTCAGGCTTGTAAACAGAAAGGCATGGTTGAGTACACACACAAAGCCTCGTGCGGAGCAGCGTGAAGGGGAGGAGTGACAGCATACTGCAGAGACCCCGCCTCACACACACACAAAACACACTGCGTCCTTTCTCATCTTTTCTTCAGAGTCACAAAAAATCCTTTAGACTATGAACTATGAAGGAATGTGATGTTCTAGCCATCAAAAGCAAAATCCACCTTTGTTGATATTTAACCTCACAGTTTGCACCTTTAACCATTCACCATCATCAGAGACCATTACAGCCAAATCAAGACCAATCAATCATCTCCCATAAATCATCACTTTCACACCCAATACCCTCAAAATCAGGTCTTCCAGAAGCATTCCTTTTACAAAGACAGGCTTTAATATGAGCAGAACTGGTTCCAGAAGAATGTGACTGTGGTCAGTGAGCTCTTCATTACTGCGCTGACCTCAACGGCCGTCTGGACCATGACAACGGCCGAAGCCGTTACAGTGAAATGATTAATTAGACGGAGAGATGCTGCTTCCTATACAGGCACAAAGGCTGTAAATATTGAGGAGGAAGGAAATGAGTAACCAATGAAAACATAGGAGTAAAAGAGAATGGAGAATGTGGCAGTGAGAGAAAGGAAAAGAGATGGTGACAATACAGAAAGATATGAAGATCAGAATTTGTTAATGAGCAAGAGTGAGAGAAACTTGTAGTTAAATGGATCTAAAATTGAAGGTTTGAATGATTGACAGTCATATTTAAAGGGGGATTATATATATATATATATATATATATGTGTATGTGTGTGTGTGTGTGTGTATTTGTGTGTATGTGTGTGTGCGCGCATCATGGTTGGATAGATATATATATATTTGTTTAAAATTGTAAAGGTGCAGAAAGTTTTCTGTGAGTCCCCATAAAACATGGAAACCCACACACACACACACACACACACATATATATATATATATATATATATCTATATATATCTCTCACCATATGGGCTCAAAATGACATGTTGGTGGGAAAATAATTACAAAAAAATTTGGGTTAACTATCCCTTTAAGGCCGACTTTAATGGTGTGATCGTGTGAAAGAGAGAGAGAGAAAGGGAGGGAAAGTGGGATTCTTATAAATACTTCAGGGCTTTTGGAGAGTGAGAAACCATGGGGTGATGCTCCTGCGAGGTGAACGAGGGGTAACTCGGTCCTTGGGGGGTAAAAATGCCCCATAACACTGAACTGACCTGCCGTTTTATATAATAAAACAGATTTTCCAGCTCTGACTAAGTTCATTCTCCACGCTGCGCTCGAAGAACGTGTCCAATGGATGTAGCACAAGGAAATAGGAGTGAGCGGATGGGTTGGCGGTTTGACTCTGTGGGCGAAATAAGATCTGGACTCAAGACTGTGTGACTGCATCCTTCAACTGAGCTATCAAGGTCACTGTGGAGGGCGGAAGAGAGGTGAGCTGTGAGTTGTTATTACCAAAGCACCCCTGGGAAAATACCGGAAGCTTTCAGTCACCACTTATCAGCTAGTCTCAATTTTCTTTCAATGAGACAATGGATAATAACCGCAGTGAGAAATGACAAGCTTTACCCCGCCTAGATGACAAAGGTACATTATTCTGACTCAATGAAAAGGCTCAGACAAACAAAGCACTCTTAATTTATAGATTATGCAGCAAAGCACCTGTGTAAACACAAACACATTGTACACATTCATAATACTTATCCAAGCAGTTCATTCTGCTACAGAACAGTGTACTATAAGCCAAAACACCCACAAGTCAACAAACTCTTGATTGGTGTACTCAATCATAAGCGTAAAAAATATATATATAAATAAATAAAACACACAAAAATTGCCTGTTTTATCCTGTAATAAAAAGCTTAATCATATATGTTCAAAAGTTTGGGGTCAGTAAGATATTTTTTAATGTTTTTGAAAGGTGGCTGCATTTATGTGATAAAAAAAAACAGAAAAAAAAATATTTAAAATGTATATAAATATTTAAAATACTTAAAATGACTGTTTTCTATTTTAATATATTTTTAAAATTTAATTTATTCCTGTGATGGCAAAGCTGAATTATCCACAGTCATTACTCCAGTCTTCAGTGTCACATGATCCTTCAGAAATAATTCTAATATGTTGATATGATGAACAACTAACATTTCTTATTATTTTCCATGTTGAAAACAGTTGTTCTGCTTAACATTTTTCTATGACAAAGTGGTACAATTCAGAGCTCTCAGAAAATTCTGAGTTTACAAGTTATCAGAATCGTGTAATTACAGTAATTACAAGGGTCAACTGCCATCACATTAACAGTATATAACACTATCAGCGCACACAATTCATAGTGTAATAATCAATTCTTAGTCCCCCTCTGTGTAAAATGTGCATTAAAGTGTATTAGAATGTTTAAGTGATTCTTACTTCTCAGCTTTAGAATCATATTTCAAGAGTCCTGCCCACTCATCGGGACAGTTTTAGTTATTACAGAGCGGCTCCCCGCATCAGTTCTTGCCAGAGTTTTATAGATGAAAGGCTATGCTGGGATTCTGCAGAAAGAAATAGAGAAGGTCCCAAGCTCTTTAAATCACTCCTTTTTTTTTTTTTTTTTTTTTTTACAGTTCTTTTATTTCATCTCCAGTCCTTAATGACACATCACATGCAAATGAGAGCGTGGTGTCTGGGAGCGCATTCTGTAGGAGTCATTTTTCACCGTTTCCCAAAAAACAGAGCATTAAAAAAGTCAAGCGAGCCAGTTTCGCTGTAGGCAACGCAATGCATCAAATTGGTTTACAAACCACACTGAGAGTTTTAAGTTACATAAAATACAAAACAACCCCATTAAATTCTACATAAAACTAAAATAATAAAGCCTCTAGAGGCGTTTGAAGCAAGGAACTGGTGATGATGCTTTCCTCCACATGACTGGTAAGCAGTGTAAGCAGTTACTTTATGAGATGACTAGTGTAAGCATGACTTACTAATTATTAATCGCCAGGCCTGATTCACAAAAGCCTTTAGGCACATGCAAAACATCAGAAAGAGATTGTGATTGGCTAATGTATCATAACAGGCCTTGTAATTTGACTATATGTATAAATAGAAGTAAAAGTCTTATAATATCTAATGATTTCACCAAGTAGCCAATTTGTACAACTTACTATTATTATTACGTTTGATGCGAGACTGTTGCACAGCCAATACTATTTTGGACTAGTGGTCAACCAAGGCCAACAAAGATACTTAAAACTCATTTCCCTAAAGTACTAACAATAAAAATATGCATATCTTTTGGGATTTTAAGTCATTTAGATCTTATTTACATCTTATTTATGAGTACATTTTTCAACTCTGGATGTTTTATTCATTCAACAACGCATATTAAAAAAATTGCTTTGTGTTAGGGTCTTTCCCATTCAAGTCCTTTGGTTGGTCAATTTGGACTGAAAAGTCACCAAGTTTTAAACTTCTCAAAGTGAGAAGTTCTTTTTTGTTATAAAAACAAAACAAAAAGGAAATCAGTCAAAAATGACTAAAAAGCTTATTAGGTTTAATGAAGATATAGGCTAATGCTAATTAGGCTAATGCAATTAAATGAAATCAGTTTTTTTAACATTCACACATACACTGATAGCAAAACATCTTTGACATTTATTTGATTGAAAATTTTGCAGTATGAATTAAAGCATTATTATTATTTGGATTATTAATGCATTATTATTATTTGGAACTGACAGAAAGGAAAGCTAACGTGTCTGCCAAACAGCTAAGCAGCTAATTTCAAAATAGCTAAAAACTGGCTAATTTACTGGCTTATCACGAAACTCAGTGCCTGAGCAAACAAATAAATAATAAAATAGCTCATTTAATAACTAACATGTGATAATACAGAACAATGAGTGGCCAGAGGATTGTTAGAGAGGAACTAGAGAACTAGCGATGACAAACACATATAGTGCTTCAGATACCACTTCCTCTCAGCCTCAAGGACATGTATCATCTCATGCGGTGACATTAAGAAATCAATCTCAGGCAAAACACTACAGCGATATTTGATTCCAGCCTTCCTGACTCACTTTGCATGACAGAAGCCAAGCTCAAATCGTGCTTGGTTATACTAAATAAATTAAAAGCTGGAAAGGAGCCCAAATAGCAGCGTAAGGGGAGGGAAGATCGATCCAGTTGACAGATCAGAGCCCTCATGGACATCTTAGGGAAAAGGGGTTATGTACAGGGTGAGAACTGCCAGATTAAGACAGTATGAGCAGACAGAGAACAGGGCACTTTACAAGACCTCTCTGCAGGAGAGGAAGGATTCAGGACAGGTAAAGTATGAAAAGTGCGATGTTCTCAGCAGGCTAGAACTACACTAAATCCGTGATAGAAGGAATAGAAGCTCTGCTGTGTTACTAGGGGATTTGTAGAGGTAGAGCGATGGATTGAAGTTGATGGCAGGAGAAAAACCTCCCGGCAGAGCCGTTTTCCAAAGGTAACAGACAGGTCATGTTCGGAAGCCGGTTTATGGTTAGACTCAAAGCTTAATAAGTCAATAATCAGTGACTTCCCGTTTGAACGGACAACTAGATGTCTCACTTGGATTCTCATCCATCTTATATTGACTGACAAGTGGATCACAATTCTGTTTGGGGGCAAAGCCTTTATAATCCTTATCGGCAATTAATAACTCATAAACACACTTCCTTTTCCTTCTCATTTACTCCACATCAATCCTCCACCTCTAGTTCAACACATCTAGTATCCCCTTGAGAAAGACTACAGCTTTTATCAGATGGATGTTTGTGATGCTGCAATAGTTTTCTAATTTGGTTGCGACCCTGGTTTATCCACTACAAGTGAAAGCAATATGACATAAAAGTGGATTAAAGGTGTTTCGGTAAGTAAAACTTCATTATGCAAAAACATTTATTCCTATAGGAGCGGTTGCCGGGGATGTGCCGATCGTCAAGTTCATTTCCAGGCTAAGTAAGTCAGTTCTAAGCTGTGCCCGAGGCTCTGCCTTTACTCTGATACATCCCATAGAGACAGCCGCTCTCAAGACCAGATCTATAACGCTTTAGAGGGATGTTTACATCTTTATCTCATCATATGAAAGTATGTGTGTGCATAAGTCTTGAGCTTTAGGAGGATGTTTTTTGTTTCCTTATCTCACTTGACTGTAGAAAAATGCCTGTGCATGTAGCCTATGCTATGCTCTAGATCTATCTATCTATCTATCTATCTATCTATCTATCTATCTGTCTATCTATCTGTCTGTCTATCTATCTATCTATCCAGAAGAGCTACATTAAATCACAAATTATGTGGAAAATTACTGCATAAGTTTAAAGAAATTATAAACATTTATAACTCTAGTAGGTTATTTCAGAATACCTAAACATGTCTATCAATAATACAAATACAATAATGCAAATACAAATATCTTTTAAAAGTCTGTGAAAAAAAACCCAAACAAAAGTAAACTCAACCCACCTTTTAGGGTCAACTGCCATCATATTAAAATTAAGTTTATGTCCTTGAACAGCAAAATAGCACGAGATTCAAACTGCATTCGCATCAAATCACCCGTACATGTAATTATTTCTCTATAAGTCACAAAAGCCCATAATTCAGTGCATGAACACTCACCTTAGAGAATCACAGGTTCAGTCCTCCCTCGTTCAGCCGCTCACCGTCCGCTCTCTTCCACAGCAGACCCGCTGAATGAACGTTCTCGCTCCAGCGTGATGCTTTGAGTGGAGCATCTCTTTCCTGATCACCTCTCTCTCTCTCTCTCTACTCCTCTCTCATCCGGGATGCTGCAGTTGCTGTGTGGTACCTGTTAACGCTGCCCTCTTCCGGCCACTGCGGTGAATTGCAATCAGACCACAGTTGCGTAACACACCGTCACTAAGCGGCTATTGTCATGGCAACAAAGAACGACAAACAACAAGGTGAACACAAATACATTTTGAAGCTAAATGAATGGGTTTTAAAAACTTAAAGCTGATTAATTAAACAAAATGTAATTGATTTAAAGTAACAAATATTGTATAACAAAAAAAAAATAATAATAATAAATAAATAACAAACATAAATTCCAAAATGTATTTTATTTACAGCATCAAGTTTAAACAGTAGGTATACAGACATTTACAGTGCAGACATACGTAACTAAAACCACTCCAGATGTGTAAAGTTATACTGAATGCGCCACATTTGAAATGGTCCAAAAATAAACACATAAAATGAGAAAAACACCTTTAGAATGAAGCAGGTGATGTAACAACACATTTAATATTTCTAATAGCATGTAAAAAAGCAATATTGGATAAATCTCAGATGATACTTTGCTGTTAGATATTACTACATGCCTCATTACAAATGTATTATTTATATTATTTAATAATGTTTATTTTTATCTAACCTTTCAAGCAGCTGACAAACCACGTCAAAGTCTTTGACCATGTGAAATGTTTTCACACAAACATGAACAATCACATATTATGATAGAAAGACATTTTAGTCTACTAAAATCTATGTAAATAAAACGTGAACAAGGCCTCTGCACATGCGTTATTGCTTTCAGCATTATAAAGAGCAAGATTTGCTATTTACAAATCATTTACTTCATGGAATATAAAGAAAGAAAGATGGATAGAATATTGATCAATTGATTGTGAAGTAGGCCTGGGCGATAAAACGGTATCGATATTTATCGACGGTAGACGTCTTAATCGATAACGATAGAAAAAATGTTCGATATAACTCTCGATATAGTTTCACTTAAATGACGCGCTACGAGTGACAGCAAACAAGTTGCTGTGGAGTTCAGTTGCGCAATCGCCACGTGAGATCAGAACACACAAACACATGAAAATGAGTGTTGTACCTGCCGGCGACGAGGAGATTGTGAATAAAAAAGGACATATCAGCTCGTCAGTGTGGCAGTTTCATGGTTTCCTTACGTCTTACAGTTGATCTACTTCAAAGTCTTGAGAGAGCAGTTGTCATGTCGGTATTAACAGCTGCACAAACAGTGTTTCAATCACACAGTATCTTTATTTCTGTGCTACAAATATTCAAATTATCACAGAAGTACTGAGATTAAAGTTTATAGTTCAGATAAAACACTAATGTCTATGTTATCGATCAAAATAGAGCAAATCAGCTTTTGAAAGAAACTTGAACGCGCTGAAAACGACGCATACATTAATTACATTGTTTCACCACCAGGTGGCGACAAGTCACTGTTAAAAAATGTATTTGTGTCTGAAATGTCTAAATTTCTTTAACTTATTTATTTAATCTTCATATAAAATATGAAAAAATATTTGTTTACATTTTATTTTGCTTTGTTTTAAAAATTATTTGTTGTTCGCCTTAATTAAAAATGCATTGGTTAAATTCAAACATTTTTTTTTCTACTAAAATTTTTTCAATAATTATCGATACCGATCAATATGAAACATTATATCGTGATAATTTTTTTAGCTGTATCGCCCAGCCCAATTAAGGGACTGTCAGCATACCTCAATGTGCTGCTACTTCAGCAGGTAAGAATATATGAAGAAGTTTAACTAGAACTTATAAATATATGTTCTTTAATATAAATCCATAATATACATTCTAGACTAAATAATCCTGAGGTCAGATTGGTTGATGGAGGGTTGTTTGTAATCCAGATAAAAACAGATGGCAATCATGTTCCTGAGAAAACAGTCTGGGAAACATGAAAAAAATATCTATATTTACTTCTAAACATTTGTGATGAACATTATAATTTTTTTAACATTTAACATTGCCAAGATTGTACTTATCAACGTTCTTACCTCTATCCTGCTAGCATCATATCCTAATGAAAGCATTAATTTATAACAGCTGGAACTCGAAGGCCATTGTCAGAATAATAATTAAAAAAAAGCAATATTTGACTAATAAAAACTAACTTTGACTAGTTTCTTTTGGTGGAGACCCAATGTGGCATAAGTGATTTAGACTACTGATTGTACTTGTGTTTGGAATAATTAAGATTTTTAATGTTTTTGAAAAAAGTCTCTTATCCTAACCAAGGCTGCATTTATTTGATAATATATCTAATGTGTGTGTGTGTGTGTCTATATATATATATATATATATATATATATATATATGTTCAAACACCTTAAAAGACCAAAATATATCCCTAGATATTAACTTTTCTCCAAATATTCTAAAAAAAAATGCCTGCTTTAATGACATTAAGAAACAAGCGAAGAAGCAGACTCCATCTGCGCAGAAGACACAGTAGCCAGCACTGTGACAGATAAAAGCAACTAACGCTGGTTAACTGCTCAACCAGACCACCAGGTGGCAGTACTACCCGAAGGTCTAATCTGGGTGGACTAGTAAACACATACAAATTCTGGATTAGGGCAGTTCAAACCAGCCGGAAAAAGGATCCTTAATGGGACCTCAGACAGTACTACAAATTCAGCAGAAAAGCCAAGCATGATTTGATTTCTTCCTTTCGTCCGTTGTGAGGCCATGTTCAGATACGAAAACCCAATGACATCCAACATTCAGAAAGAGCAACTCTGATTTAGCTTCAATTGCAAGAGTAAGACAAAAGGCACAAATTCAATTAGATCAATTAACAAAAGCAGCCGTCAACATCAAATACTGCAGCTCACATTTTTTTTTCTCTAAAGCCACTCAATTAAAGGTCCTGTGCCTGTTTTGGTTTCTTCGAGATTTCTTAAGTAGGAAACAAAACCTTTGAGAGTTGTGAGAACACTCAAATACTTCCACCCATGTAGTGTGCACTTAACAGAGCCCTTAGACAAGGAAGTGACATCGTTAAATCGGTCAAAGAGCTCCATCTGATTAGATTCCAACAGCCTGTGCTCCTCTGTGCTTTAATGTAAAGTTTAAGTAAATAACGTAACACTGTTCCACATTATAGATCTCCGTCCTCATCAACCTGTGATCCGTGGCCATTACAGAGGAAAGCCTCCTTCTCTGGGGTCACACTGTCCCTGTTTAGACCGCAGACGGGTTTGTACACACTCAGTTCCTCGTCCATACTGGAATGGGCCAGTGCAGCTTCAGTACTGTGCCAGATTCCATAGCCAAAGTAGATTATGAGTCCTGGAGAGAACAGAGGGATAATGGAACAAATTATTGACCACATACATGCCAAGTGCTTCCCTGGAGGTCATTCATAATCGTCAAATGACCGAAAGCCTATATTTGATCTTTACAAACAGCACAACTAGTGTTTACGAGTAGTCGGACCAGTTTTCAAAAGTTTCTGGACAAGCATACTGGCTCGTGTAGGAGCATGTACTGTACCTATAGACATCCAGATGGCAAATCGTATCCAGGTTCCCTTGTCCAGCTGCATCATCAGGTACACATTGACAAACATGCTAACCACCGGGATGAATGGAAGTAAAGGAACCTGTTGGAAGATGTGAAAAATTATTATTGTAATTAAAAATGGTTAAAATGCCAGAATTACAGCTTATAAGAATGTCTATGATAAAGAATTAGACAAATCTTTTGAAAATATAGTCTAAAATAACACATGGCAAGCTCTTAGAAATGTTCTCTATGTATTCATGTTAATTCAGTGTTACTTTAGTATTATTGATGTTTTCATATTAATTTTTAGTTTTAGTGATTTTGTTATGCGCTTTATACATACTGTGTGTGTGTATATATATATATATATATATATATATATATATTTAAAATTTAAATGTAATGTTTTTCATCTATTTATATTCTATTTCATTTTATTTTAGCTTTATTTCAGTTACCGAAAACATATTTAGCAAGTTTTAGCTTTAGTTAACAGTAACACTGGATGGTTTCATGTGGTTTTAAAAAACATTTTTAATGAAATTATAACCTTTTTGAACTTTTTGAACATTATTTTTTCAAGGTAATTTTTCAATATATATCATGAATTTTAAATTCATAAATTTCTTTATGTATTTGGGAAGTCGTACAACACAACATTAAATTATATGATATTTTAAGAGACTTTGACTTTGACACAGTCATGACATTCTATGTTATCATTTCCTGTTTTGTTTTTTTGTTTTTTTTGCATGTTGACTGTACCACATTACTTTATTGGTCGCATTACATGACTTTGATTTGGTGGAAAAAAGTATTTCAATATTCATAATCTGTTAAGTTAAAAAAAAAAATTCTAAAAAAAAAAAAAAAAACATTCAAAAAACAATATGTTCTTCATTGTAATATCAGGACAGATGTATCATTTTTGAAAAAATATAAATACACACACACACACATATATATATATATATATATATATTAGTGCTGTCAATATATATTAGAGCTGTCAAAATTAACGCATTAATGCAATAAATTTTTTTCACTTTAATGCGTTAAAATATTTAATGCAATTAGCGCATCCATTGCATTCCGTCATCCTTTAGCTAGCGTTAAATTATATGATCGCTCTTATTCATGCAAATGCTTTTAAACCATTTAAGTGCAACAAGACACAAAAGAGAACTCAGTGCTGTACTGGCACGCTGCCTGTTAAATTTTAATATTAAACATTTAAAATAATCTTAATAACGAAATTAAAAATGTGCTCATCACAAAAGAGGTCCATTCAAGTAATTGCATGTATGAATTTCATTTTTTTATATTTTTGGATAAATTCATATAGATCTGGACAAAAACAAAAATCAAGCATTTTGTCACTGACCCAACATAATAACAGAAAACATAGTATTTTTCTTTAATAATTAATTAACTATTAAATGAAACTAACTCTATAAATAGTAAATCAACCTCTAAAGAGCTGTTTTCATTGGGTGTGACCACATCCTGGTACTCTGTTAGATGTATATTTGTATTACGCCTTGAGGTCTAACCTTAAAAGAGAGCTTGGTTTTACTCTCAGGTTGTCTCCAGATGATAAACGTGATAATGACGCACAGGCTGAACAGGACACTGAGAGTGACAACGTTCCACACTGCAGTTCCACCCAGGACGGCCAACAGACTGAAGCTGAGGATCAGCAGACCTGGAACAGACACCGTTTAGAAACCTCCAGAAAACAACTGAATAAAATCAAAAAGCACTAATAAAACCAGGATCTCTCTTAATGCTTCATACCAAGCAGACTTGTGCAGACGTTAACGGTGAAGCCTGACAGGTTGGAGGGTTCAGTGATGTCGGGGAAGAGCATCGTTCTGAAGCTGAATCGCTCTTCTATGCCGGGAAGAATCCCCATGCTAGGCGTACTTATGGTCTCGCTCATTTCCATTTCTTCCTGTGTGTTTGCTATGTGATATGTTTGAGAAAACTGTTCGGGCTGGTACCTGTAGATCACAATTTTATTATACAGAAGTGGACTGTGAATAGCCTAATTGCAATTACACAAATATTATATAATATGCATTCATTTTATATGCATCTGCCAACCTGAGTACTAAAACACAGGCAGCGACCAGGGTGTAGGCCAAAAGAGTTCCTATAGACATCAGATCAACCAAGTCCTTCAGGTCAAACAGGAAAGCCATGATAGCTGCACAGGAAGGAAGAGGATCGGATATATGGTCATCTGTTTTGAGGATAGTTTGATATTTGATATTTACAATGAGCAGTTTAATAAGGTTTCAAAGCTACATGTTCTGTTTAGAGAACATGCATGATTTGTTTAGGTCAACATGACTTCTATACTTATTTAAAGGTAAAAGATATTACATATATATATATATATATATATATATATATATATATATATATATAACAATTACATAAACATTATTCCCATAAACATTATTCCTAAGAAATACTCCTAAAAAATGTATTTGTGTCTTGTTTGTCAGCAAAAAGTAATTTAATAAATAAATAAATTAAAAATATTCTTCAAAAGAGTCAATGTTCATGGATTATCAACTGTTACAAAACATTTCTCAACTTGTTTAAAAGGCCATTTGTAATATTAAATAAATAGCTGTATAAACATGTAAAATTAAAGAAAACGGCACTTTCCACAAATAGGGTATAAAATTATATCACATTATTTTTTTTTAACCCTAGAATGAATAAAGGGGGTTTTATAAATATTTTATCAATACAAATATATTACATATTTCATTATTTCCTAAAAAAAAAAAGAAAAAAGTTTCTGACCCTCAATGTCATTTTCATATTTCCTTGTCATAGAATAGAAAAAATTATATATCACTACCCCAAGACTGCATAAAGGGGGTCAAAATGACCCATATTTATTTCCTATGGAAATGTTACTTAACATAGTACATTGTGATGTTTTTGACAATAATAATAATGATGATGATGTATGAAATATTCTGTCTGTCATCAAAGAGCATTTTCACATTATTTGTGAGAAATGTGGGGAGTGAAATCTTAATGTTTTTTCGTTAATGCGTTCTAAAAGTAATAAACAATATTAAAAGTTGACCAAGAGTAATATTAAATTAAAAAAATTTAATATAAACAAATTCTAATATTTAGTCAAATTAGATGTAGATTGGCCTTCCTTTCTGAAGGCTAAGTGCCTCTTTAGAAAATAATGCTAATATTAAAAAGAAAAAAAGAAAAAAAAAATCTGAGAAAAAAAAAATGAAATGTCAATAGTACCCTATTCATGGAAAGGCTAAAAGCATAAGCAATTAAACTCTTTAAATATATGAAACGGAAACAAAGCTACAGTAAAACTGACGTCATGGTATCACCTTATGTTTGCACAATAAAACAAATAATTCAAAGCAAAGTCTGTCTTACAAGCTTTTATTCCAGGAAACTACTGGAATCATTTTTAAAAGGGAAAAAAATGAATAATACCAATTACATGTAACTGCTCCGTGTTTGTCTTATAAACAGTGAGTTTCCAACCTCCTCCCTATAGATATGTACAGGCTGATGTTTCTAACAGCAACAAAAGCAGCCCACTGAAGCTGAACCCTGCATTCCCACAATGCCCTCTGCTCTTACCAGCAATGACCCCAGAGGCCAGAGTGGACACGACGGGCGTCTTCTTCTCGCTCACCCGTGCCAGAAACGAGAAGAGCAGACCGTCCCTGGCCATGGCAAAGATTATACGTGGGAGGGGGAACAAGGACCCCAAGAGACTGATCATGGGATGATCAAAAAAAAGGAAGAGAGCAGAAAAGAAAATAGAAATAAACACATAAGCCAACTGGGCAGCTGCCAGAGATTGTGTCAAAGGCAGAAAGGGGATAAATCCAGTTTATTTATGAAAAGAAAAAGAAAAAACTGTTAAATGAATCCCATCGTAGCTTTTGGGGCAGGCTGCATCACTCGGCCCATGCCAACTACGTTCAGTGTGGCGAAAATGTTGTTTTTCCATGCAGCATGCTCCAGTGGACGGATGCACGATACTGCAAACGTAACGCGACGTCAGTAGATTAGTAGCATTAAAATTCGTTCTCACCTGCGAGAAAGCCTGACGTTATAGTGGCAGCTAAGGGAGTTTTTGTTCTCTCGCTGATCCCAGCCATGTATTTGAAGAGCAGGCCATCGTCAGCCATGGCCCAGAGGACACGGGGCATGGGGAACATGGCGCCAAGCAGGCTGCCGCAAGAGATGGAGAAAACAAACCATGCCATGCAAAAGAGAGACACAGACATAGTGCATTCATACACTGCTGTGGTGTTATTATAAGATAGATACATGCCACAAATAGGCCACCCCCACCAATCAGAAGAGAGATTAGACCACCCACATAAAAATAAAATATTTGCAAGAGCATAAGCATCAATCTCTTGGCATTAAAGAGTGAATTTTTATTTATTCAAATTCAAATGATGATTTTAATGGTAAAGCGTGTAATTTCTGAAGCACTAGTGGTGAACAAGTAGCATTGCAAAAATAATGATTGTTTCTATATGCGTCTACCATCCCTTCCGCCTTAGATGACCACTCAAACAAACAGGGCAATGTTTTGTAAGCGCCACATAGCCACAGCGTTTGCTCTTCGGGGAAATCAGCCTACAAATACACACTTCTAATTTGATTGGCTGGTGTTACACAACTTCTGGGATTCAAGTGCACAGGTTTTTACCAGTCCGCTCAGTGTTAAAGGGATAGTTAACCAAAAAAAGGAAAATTATGTCATTAATTACTCACCCTTATGTCTTTACAGGAAACCTGTAAGACTTTCGTTGATCTTCCGAACACAAATGAAGATCTTTTTGATGAAATCTGAGATCTTTCTGTCCCTCCATAGACAGCTACGCAACTGTCACTTTGACGTTTCAAAAAGTTCATAAAGAGATCGCAAAACTAATCCATATGAATTGAGCAGTTTAGTCCAAATTTTCTGAAGAGGCACGATCACTTTATATGATGAACAGTTTGAATTTAGGCTTTTATTCACATCAGCTCACACATCAGTTGTGGTAAACGGAAGCTCAAGCATGTTTGCTTGAAGCGTGCGAGAACCAGTAAGGTTTATTATCGTGTGTAACGCAGCAAATTTGAGCTTCTGAAAGAGGTTTGTTCTCGCGCATCAAGCAGGTTCAGTTGAGCTTCTGTTTATGTTTGCTGATCAATGTTTATATGTGAATAAAAGCCTAAATTAAATCTGTTCATCATATAAAGCCAGAGTCTCTTCAGAAAATTTGGACTAAACCGCTCAATTCATATGGATTAGTTTTACGATCACTTTATGAACTTTTTGAAGCGTCAAAGTGGTAGTTCCATGGCTGTCTATGGAGGGACAGAAAGCTCTCAGATCATCATCAAAAAGATCTTCATTTGTGTTCCGAAGATGAACAAAAGTTTTACAGGATATCGATGTTTTTATCGTTCATCAACTGGAAAAAATTCTGAAAGTGATTCCAGCTATATTGTTCCTCTGTGTCACTGTCATTAAAGCTGTGGTGTGAACTATATCTATATAATGATGACAACTATTGATTCAGTTTTGTATTCTCCTCAACTAAAATATTACTTTTGTCAACTAAAATGAAATGCTTAATTAATGAATATGACATGAGGAAATATTGACTATGACAAGCATTAGCAGCATTTAGTAGCAAATAAACCAGATAACAATAAGCAGAACTATGCATTTTGCTTTGTTTCAATTATGTCTGTGAAAGTTTTTTGTTTATTATGGTATCATCTACATCAGATAAATCTGCAGGTATAACCTTAATCATACACATTGGTCAAATAATATGTTCCTGTCTAAATGGGCAGTCCTTAGCAAGAATAAGCTGCAAAGTGGACCAGACTTCATGACGACAGTCAAAAGTAGGTAGGTATTTTTGAACATGTAACATTACACACTTCATTTTTGAATGGATTCCAAAATAGTATTTTAATATTGAAAATATTGCAATAACTGGAAACCAAAGAGAAAAATGCCAATAATTCTACTTCAACACTGTAGCTACTGAGGTTTTTTATTAGTGACTCAGACGTTAGGTGGGTTGTTAGAAGGATGAGAGGTTTAGGACTTAGATCATGCAGAAGACATTTTCCCTTTATAGATTACACACAATTCATGCTTCATAGTACAAACATTTCTGAGCAACAACATCTGGTGTGTATGCATGTAGGTCATAACTATAAGACTAATTACTGCCAGGCTTTTATGGACAGAAAAAATGTGGCATGAAGCCTTATTCCCACTCATGGCCTGGACTGAGTGTTACATAACTGAGAAACAGGATTCATAACTCAGCACACCAAATTTCCTTTCGTATTTTTAGCAAGGGGCTCATATGAGCTGCCTCAGATAAATATACTCACACAGTCACACACCATCACTGCACCCTCTCAACCTCCCTTAGGTTGTCAGAGTTCACTTAGTAAAATTTAATGATTGAACTGGTTAACTTCCTAAAAGTTGTGCTATCAAAATGACTGAGGTCTTTTAAACAGCAACCAGGCTTGAGGGTAATTACATCCATTCATTTCAAAGAACATGGGTAATTATTCATTTCAGGTACATTATTAGTGCTCTACTATGCAGGGGCTGGTTTACTCTAAACTGGGCCATAGTGTTTTAAAACAACTTGTAAAATCAGTGCTTACCTAGTGGACAGGGCGCAGAGGGAGCCTACCGCCACAGCGTATGTGGCTCCTTCCCAGCCGACGTACTTAAAGGCCACAGGAAGAGGGCTGTTTTTATCCAGCATGTAGTATGGCATCATCAAGGTGAGGGCGGCCGATACACCAAAGTATGCCACAAAGCAGATAAGGAGGGAGGAGACGATCCCGATGGGAATGGCTCTCTGGGGGTTCTTCACTTCCTCACCTGTGATATGGAACAGGATATTTATAGAAACAGTTTTGAGTTATGGAAAATAGCACGTTGCAGGCTGGACTCAAACCTGCATCACCCATATAAGCACCAAGGCCCAACATGTCAGTAGCTAATTGTTGCATCACAGTGCCAAAAACAACCAAAGGAGGCCATAAACAAACCTATGCCCAGACTATCAAATGACAAGTGTTCTTAGACAGTTTTTTTTTTTCCCAAGAGAACATTAATGTAACAAGACACCGGTTTATTTTCAGCTCTTTACATTATTGATATGTGGGGATTTAATTTTGTCCCATCCTATCTCATGACATGACTGATCATTATTGTGTGAAATTGAAAACGGATAGTTAGTTGGTTGGCTTTTAATTAGTGGCTCTACAAATACAACGGAAGTTTCCAAGTAAGAGTAAAAAGATAATAAAATAAAATGGGTAATTGTGAGACAATTAAACTTATTTTATTTCCCTTAAAATAATAAGTCACATCAGACTTATTAGATATTAAGCTTCAGTTACAAAAAATATATATAATGTTGCAATTACAAGAAATAAAGTTGTCATTACGAGGAATACCTTTATACATCACATATATATCACGATAACCTTTAATTATTAGGGTTTTTTTTCTCTCTCTCTGAAACAGGTTTTGACTTCAATAGTATTTTTTTTTTCCATACTATGGAAGTCAATGGGGCCCATTAACTGTTTGGTTACTGACATTCTTTAAAATATCTTTTAGAAAAAAGAAATTTATACAGGTTTGGAACAACCTGAAGGTGAGTAAATGATGACAGAATTTTCATTTTTGGGTGATTAAATTAAAATTAAAAATTCTGTCATCATTTACTCCCCCTCAAGTTGTTCCAAACCTGTATAAATTTATTTGTTCTGCTGTACACAAAGGAAGATATGTGGAAGAATGTTTGTAACCAAGCAGATCTCGCCCCCCATTGACTGCCATAGTATTTTTTTTTTCCTACTATGGTAGTCAATGGGGGGCGAGATCTGCTTGGTTACAAACATTCTTCCACATATCTTCCTTTGTGTTCAGTAGAACACGAAATTTATACAGGTATGGAACAACTTGAGGGTGAGTAAATGATGACAGAATTTTCATTTTTGGGTGAACTATCCCTTTAATGACAAAAGTACTACTATGTACATATACTAGTTTTGGGTCAGTGAAATTTCTTTTTAAGACATAAATACTTTTATTCAGCGAGGATGCATTAGGCTGATCGATGTGACAGTAAAGGCATTTCTAATGTTACGAAAGATTTCTATTTCAAATAAATGCTGTTCTTTTCAACTTTCTATTAACTGTTGATTAACATTGATAATAAGAAATGTTTCTTGAGCAGAAAATCAGCATATTAGAATGATTTCTGAAGGATCATGTCACACTGAAGAATACATTTTAAAATAAAAAAATTGAAATGAATTTTTTTTCAAATATATTAAAATAGAAAACAGTTGTTTTAAACTTTACCGTATCAAAAAAATGAGAATAAGAAACTTTTTAAAATCTTACCAACCCCAAATTTTTGAACAGTAGTGCACATTAGGTTTACATTCATTCAGCAACATTTAACTGTGCCATTAAAAAGCCTTGTAGCTAAAAAATGACTCAGTGAGTAGTGTGAGCATGTTCCCTTTTGGCGAAAGTTCCTGTGGTTTGACCTTGCGCAGGGCACTACATAAAACAGAGGATTAGTGTGTTCATGCCAGCAGTGGCAGAGAAAGCACAGGAACATGGGTAAATTACCATGTAGATGGAGGGGTTACTGAATGTGAACCACATCTACAGGGAGGGAGACAAGTCCAGACAAACCCTGAAACACTCTAGCCAATCGAATGCAAGGGAATGTGGGCGAGTGAGCCACCATAAAAGAGGGGGGCCAGACGCAAACCATAAGCAGAAATCCACTGAGAATATCCATGCAAGATGATTATAAACATAAAGGAAACTCTAAATAACCTTGACCAAAGCAACATGGATGCAAGCCAAATATGTAGGTAACATAATAGCCTCACTGTTGTACCAATGTAGCACTTATTAAAAGCTTGTATACGGTATGTAGAAAACAAGGTTCTTGCGCAATTTAACCTTACTTGTGGACTTGCATAATTTATTTGACCTTTTGAAGTGAATTTAAGGAGAAAACGGGTGCCTTCTAAAGATTAGACATGAGATTTGAGAGCACTAGAGTTCAGAGTGATCTTTAGATACCTGTGGTGGCAATGCAGTCGAAGCCAACGAAGGCGTAAAAGCAGGTAGCCGCCCCTGATAAGACCCCTGTGAAGCCAAAAGGCATGAACCCACCTTCACCCAGAATCTCTTTTGAAGGCAGGGGCTGTGTGGCACTGGTCAGAGAGAGTAATGTAGACAATTTTAACATGACATTTGAATTTGAAAGGGATAAACAATTTAAAGGGGAAGTGTGTAATTTCTGTGACTCTGCAACAATAAAAAATGTGTGAAACATATGCTACCGTTCAAAAGTTTGGGGTCGGTAAGATTTTTTAAAAATGTTTTTGAAAGAAGTCTCTTATGCTTATTAAGGTTGCATTTATTTGATCAAAAATACAGTAAAAACAGTAATATCGTGAAATATTATTACAGTAACTGTTTCCTATTTAAATATATTTTTTAATATAATTTATTTATGTAATGCAAAGCTGAATTTTAAGCAGCCATTACTCCAGTCTTCAGTGTTACATGATCCTTCAGAAACCATGTTTCCATCCAATTATTTTTATGCAAATTTTGGGATATCGCATAAAAAAAAAAAAACGCTGGATGGAAATGCCAAGATGTGCATAAATCCAAAAAATGCGCATAAGAAACTTATATCCTCAACTGAGTTGGATTATTTTTTATCCGCTAAAAAGACAAGCGCATAAACTATGATGGAAACACATATATCGAATAAATGTCTTGATGCGCATCAAAAAAGTCATGTGACTTTGCACAATAGTACGACATAAGCTGGACTAACCAGCGGACCGATCACGTTGCAAAGCATATGAAAGGTCGTCATGGTCAATCTGAAATGAATGAGCAAAATCTGTCGTCAAAGTGGTTTGGTAAAATTACCTCCCAGAACTGTCTTACGCAACTGCATTCCCAAACAGCAGGCATCCGCCTCTGAAAGTAAATCTGACCGTGTTTATTGCGTTTTGTCTGCTTGCTCTGAAGCCCCACAGTGGCTACTGCAGCAACTTCCATTTTCCTTAGTGATATTTGGCGCCAGTTTATCAGGAAGTTTTGTTTTCTTCGATTCACTGGAAGGAAACGGTGCTTCATTCGCATATGTTTTATGCCATATTCCAATTTCGTGCATAAGTTAAATTCACAATTTTGGATGGAAACATCAAAAACAGTAGTGCTACTTAACATCAAAGACTATAGATATAGAAAGACGGTTCACTCCTATTAGTTATGAATGGGCAACACGCAATATGGTAGAATACGTCCCGCCTTCTAAGTAAAAGAGCCAATCGTTGATTGATAAAGTCGTTGCATCACTGCAGCTGCCGTTAGAAGCTCTGGTTCCCATAGAAACCTGAGACTTGTGCTTAGGACTGCACAAATAAGCTTTTTTAACGCTATTTGAGCATAAGAAACAACATTTATGGGACGGTTCATGTCAGATTTTGCTGCTGATTTGAAATATGTTATTTGTGAGCTCGCCAAGCAGTTTTTGAGATTTCAGGATTCCCCCATTCAAATAGATAGGACTTGGTCTTGGATGCCCGAAATAGCTGCCTGGAAGCATTGCAAATATGGCCGCAAAGTGAACAGACTTTCCTTGAAAAGGACTTTGTTAATATTTTGAGGAAACCATGATAAATTTTTTAGGATTCTTTGATGAATATAAAGTTCAAAAGAACAGTATTTATTTTAAAGCTGCAGTCCGTAACTTTTGGCGCTCTATTGGTTAATAAACAGAACTACATGCATCTTGTGGAAGAACATTGTAGCCGGAGCTACTTCTCTCTGTTTATGTCTGTGACGAGTCACACAGATACTGTGCTACTCCGCAGTGGTACAACCTGAACTAAAATAGTCCAAATATGAACACTTATTATAGGTGTACCGTAGTAATTAAGGGTAAAACAAAAACACGGTTTGCGGAAAAGTTGCGGACAGCAGCTTTAAATAGAAATCTTTGTAACATTATAAATTACTTTTGACCAATTTAATGTGTCCTTGCTGAATAAAAGTATTAAATTCTTTAAAAGTAAAATCGCACAGACCCCAAACTTTTGAATGGTAGTGTACATCTACAGAGGTCAAGCATTTTTATTATTATCTCATTTTCTTGAGATAATGTTGATAAAACTTTTGGTATTTGACAAACTTACAAAGCACAAAATAATAAACAGAGCTTCCCAATGTTTGGAAGTCTTTTCTTTTTTTAATTCTGTTTGGTGTTGATAGCATCACAAAAAAAGCATACTCAAAAAAAAAAAAAAACATATTCCAAGAACGTTTTCCAAAAGTCATAAAAAACACAACTCACTTAAGGGTGAAATTAGTTACGCTGAGAATCTCATCAGGGTCCAGGTGCCAGTTCTTCAGCGTACCTTTGACCAGGCCGGATACAACCATGAACAGCAGCACCAGAACGTTGATGCAGGTGAACACTTTATTGACCATGGCTGACTCCTTTACCCCGAAGGCCAGCAGGCCTACAGCAAACAAAACGTAGTTCAAAACACTACGGAGCAAAGTCAACACAAAGGGACGCTAAATATATACATTGAAAAAGCTTTCATTTTCAGAATGAATGAGTGTGTTTCACAATCACTGTTTTAAAATTAATATTTCATGTTTTAAAATGTATTTCGCATATTTTGCAGTAGAAGACACACAACATGAAAATTACATACCATTTTATATATATATTATAGCACTGTATGGCCCTCTGGAATACACAATTCTATCAGTCAGTCATTGCTCCCTATGTAATTGGTGGTCTAGTCATGTTTTACCTGTGAGAGTGAGGATGATTAATACGGAAAACATATCTGGATACTCCGCCAGAATGCCTGGAGCGTTCATGGACATGTACTGTCGACAAAAATGCTCAATATGTTTTCCAATCAGCTCATCAAACGTGGCACTCCAAGCTCGGGCAACACTTGAGGTTCCTAAAAAGGTTTTACAGATTAAGTAACATATAACATAAAGAAAAAAAAACATAAGGAAATATAAAAACCTTCACTATACCTCAGTTTACAGACACACATAAATCAATTTGTGCCATCTTAGTTTTAGTTTAGAGGTTTCACAGAAATAATAACTACATTAACTAAAAAAGAAAACACATATAGTAGGCCTATAGGAAAATATATGTAGTTGTTTATTATTTACAAGTGATATTGTCATCTCACCTATAACATATGAAAGTATAAGGTTCCAGCCAGTTATAAAGGCCCATAGTTCTCCTACAGTCACGTAGCTGTACAGGTACGCTGAGCCTGTTTTCGGCACTCTCGCCCCAAACTCTGCATAACAGAGGCCTGCAAGCACTGAGGCCAGGGCCGCGATGAGGAACGACAACACGATGGCCGGTCCAGCGTTTTCCCTTGCCACAGCACCGGCGAGGACATACACCCCAGCTCCCAAAGTGCTTCCCACACCAAGAGCCACCAGGTCAAAGGTGTTCAGGCATCGGGAGAGACGCGATTCCTCCGAGTTGCAATTGACAACCTTCACCCTCAGCAGCTGCTTCCCGAAACGCAGAAGCTTTTTCAAAACCATTGCTGATTTGATATGATGCCAGGCTCTTTTTGTGCTTCGTTTTACCACCGTTTCACTCTCTCAATGTTTAGAATTTTGTTGTTGTTGTTAAGAAGTGTTGTTTATCTGTGGGAAGAAAACACAAAGTAATGAATTTGAGAAACTGGCAGTGGCAGTCTATATATTGTAGATGATGTCATGATTAGGGATGCAAAATATATCAGTATTTGCTGCCATAAATGTCACATTTTAAGGATATTGGTATCATTAATTTTAAAAGAAATCAATAAATTATAGCCAAATAATGATTATTTGTAGTTGGGCAAAAGAAAACAAACCCAAGCAAAGCAAAACAAAACCATTACATGTTAAAAAATGCGAAAACAACTGAAAATTAAAATATTGTTCTTGTTCACCAAACAAATGAAAGAGAGCAGCATGAACATTCTTCAAAATATCTTATTTTCATTGCAAAAAGTAAATTATGACTTCAGTACATCACTGAAGTATTAAAATGACGTAAAAATGTATAAAAATGACTGGGTAATGTTACAATATGAAAGTACTGTAATAATATCCAATCATTTTGTCTGATAAGGTTTATATATTTTGTCCAAGAAAGATTTAAAGATTGTTTAAAATTCCCCACAAAATTCATTTCCAGAGATAAACCAAAATGCTACAGCAATTATATGGTGCTTAATTGTTATACCTTCCCAGTTTGACCAAAGTAACTAGGCATTTTCCAGATATTTTCCACCAGAGATAAGTGTTTAAGCACTGCAAACATTATGTCCTTTTCCTAAGCTCCAGGACACAAACCAGCACATTTGTGGGGAGGATAGCAGCTGTCAAGATTTTTAATGGCCTAAAAATGTGCCGAGCACTGACACATATCCACGAAAAACCCTGCATGTTTTTGATAATACTGCAAGAGAACTCTACGCTGTTTTCTGAACCGCAACCAAACCTCTCTTGAATGAAAAGCACACTGGCCAAGTCCAAGATTCAAAGAGTACTGTACTGTGCGTACAAATGGGCGGCAGGTCTCCAGTTAATAAGTTCATACAGCTGCACTGTCTCCAGCTTAAGTACTGAACACTTTTCCCAAGTGTTGAGTAACATGGAGTGAAATCCATAAAATGTGACTGGTGGCAGAGCTGGAGAGGCCCACAGGGGGATAATCTATCATATTCATACAAACTGACATGTGTTACGTAACAATGGCAAAAATACATGCAATTGCAAAAGAACAACTGGGATCTGTGTTCACAAGCTCTGTGAGAACAGCCTGTTCTGAGAAGTTAATTAGATGCAAATGAATCTCTTTATGTGAAGCTACCATCATTCCCCTTACGAAAAAGAAGTGTACTTTAAGTTCATTGTATGAAGTATACTTAAGTAATGTTCAAATATATTTTTAAGTA
Organism: Mylopharyngodon piceus; assembly: GCA_039654765.1. NCBI lineage: Eukaryota > Metazoa > Chordata > Actinopteri > Cypriniformes > Xenocyprididae > Mylopharyngodon > Mylopharyngodon piceus. Next base: position 15,484,646 of record CM077438.1, read on the forward strand.
TACTTTATAAGTATACTAGTATAAATGTACTAGTAGTAAACTTGTAAGTGTACTGTTTCAGCATTGCTTGAGACTAAATTGGCCTAATTTAGTATATAAAAAGTATACGTTTAAGTGTACTATAAGTGTAACAGTAGTAAACTTTAAGTGCACAACTAGTTCACAACTACGTTTCTCATTTGTACTGCATCTGTACTACAAGTGAACTTACAAGTATACAAGTAGATTACTATTTTAATACTAGTTGTAGGCTAGCATTTTTTTATGAAAGTACACTTTGAAGTATACTGTCTAGTCTCAGCCTCAAGCGTCAAGCCCGTGGACCGTTGGCTGAACGTCTGATGCATATGGCACACTTATCTGGAAACACTTCAGGAGTTTTGAAGTCGTCATCTGGTTGGTTGAATTCTACAGGATGTCCAGGAGATGTGTGTGTCGCGTTCTTTAAAGGTCCGCATGGAAACAAATGGTGTGACGCCAAACCAGCTCGTGGAAGAAAGCCGTCGTGTTTACAACTGTGATGTACGAGCGCTTACCAGGATTAACTAAACGCTGGATTTTCAAAAGTATATGAAGTTCGCGGCTCCATTGTTGCAGTAAACTTGAACAATGTTCTTGAATGAATAATTTATTTGATGCACGCCGGTCTGTTATTGACATGGACTTTACATTTTCATGCCCTAAACATAACGCGAAACAAAACGAACTGTGATTGGTTGCATTACATGTCAGTCAAACGGCCTCTGGGAGTTCTTTGGCCAATGAAAGCTTCGATAGAGTCCAGACCTTCTGCCGTCAGTCTGAAGGTCTGGCTACGCGAGACTATATACTGTCAGTAAACTAGTTTAGTAGTTTTATACTTAAAGTATACTTGTAAGTTTTCTTTAGGTGAACATGCCCACAGTATATATCATTTTTGCACTTTAAGTATACTACTATGTTCCTATTTAGGTATTAATTTTTTATACTTGAAATATATCTTTAAAGACCCCTGAAATCAAAATGTAAGTTTTTTAGCTTTTAGTATGAATATGTTAGCCTTAATGTTATGAATGAGCTGGTGTGTTCCAAAACAATGACAAAATTCGCATTTAGGAGATATAAGAATTCAAAACTTACAGTCTCTCACTTCCGCTAAAATGGATCACGGATTTTCATGACATAACATCGCACTTCAGCTTCTCATCAAATCTTCTGTCCAATCAAATGCTCTCTAGAATCCGAAGTCCCGCCCCCTCCTACACTATCAACAGACACTGAAGCTGCGGTTGAAATCGGTCATTTGTTCACACATTTACTAGTTTCTACATGGGGAATGGCACACAGTGCACTATATAGAGATTAGGGAACGATTCAGACAGTGTAAATATGCTTTCCATTGACGCGAATGAAGTCCGTTTTCGCGTTAGTATCACATGAACCGCCGCAGCGCGAGTACAGTCTGCTCTGGCCCAGGAACACGAGAGCACAGAGCGGATAATATCCGCGAGTCGGCTCAGACCACGAAAGGTATCGGACCCATTTAAATTCTGCACAGAATGCTATATTAATAAGTGATATAGAGGAGATTAGGAGGATAAAGGGTTAGATTTTAAAAGGAAACAGAGGTTTTGAGTTTAACGGCTCTGGCCGAGCTGTGATATAAACAAAACGCTATTGGCTATTTTTTTTTTTTTTTTTTAAAAATAGGGCTGTTCGATATATCGCCCTGTCTTCCTGTTTCAGTTGAAATTACGTCAACACATTGAATAATGCTGCGCGTTCCAAGACACTTCAGCGGGCCTTTAACTGTACTTTAAACTCTTTCCATTTTAAAAACATTTTATTCTAGCTTCATGCATCCTTTTTTATCAACACTTGAATGTGGTTAAGTATCATTAAAATAAAGGGAACATTTTAATCAAAAAGCTGAAAAAATTGCATTTTTGTCAAAGATTATGTCTGGATGGGATTCAGAATGATGATCAAAACACAGATGGAGTAAATCGAGTCCATCAACACCCCCAAAGCTTCGCAGTCCTATAGCTCATCCTGGGTCCACATTTCATTCAGTAACGTTAGGCAGTTTTGATTTACATGCTTGATGATCGCGTTATTTTACATTTGAGTGAGCAATCTTTTATCACTTGTTTCAGCTTCTTCTTCTCTTGTGTTTTGATTCGGAGATTCTGTACTCTTTCAGAAGATGCGTAATAGCGCCCCCTACTGTATAACAGTGAAAACACTGATAGCCGGAAACTTCAGTCAGTGGCGGGGAAAGAGTATAGATTTGAAGTAAATTCCTATGTACACTACAAGTGAACTAAAATTCAGATACTGAGAATTAGGAACATATCCGTTTTCTTTATCAATCAATATTTTCAAACAATGTAAGTTTATAAGACTATTATAAAAAGTTTATAAGAAGTTTATAAGTTTATAAGCAATTAATAGGCTACTCAATCAAAAGATTAAACAACTACAAGCCAAGTATACTTAGAATACTTGTTATACTTTTAAGTATATCTCGATCAAAGGACTGAGTAGTATAGGCCAAATACACTTAGTCAAGTATACTTAGGCTAAGTGCAGTTTAAGTATATTTCTGAGAAGTATATAAAAAGTAGACTGAAAGTGTACTTTCTTATTTTTTAGTTTAAAAGAAGTATACTAATAGCACACTTGAAAAACTACTACAGATGTGAAGCAGTAAATTTGGTCTTTTTCTCACATAATAAAGGAAAAATACCTTTCAGGAGTAACTAACTAAAAGTTGTCACATTACTACATTTTTCAAAAGTATGAGAGTAGTTTAGCTGCTTTAAAAGCTTTTTTTAGCCACTTTTTTATGTATATCGTTATGGCACAATAAAGCACTGAGATATGTTATGATATGTTGCAATAATCCAATAAAGAATAACAACTCTTCACTTATGCCTAGCATTGGGAAGCACACTTCAAGAACTGCTCTTCTTAAGGTCAAAGGTTTTAATCTAGTCGTAGCTGGTTTAAGCTGGTCAACCAGTTGCTCCCTCAGTCTGACCCAAATATCCCTAAACCAGTAAAATAGACCTGTCTGACCAAGCTGGGAGCTAAAACTAGAAATCCAGTTTAGGTTGGTTTAAGCTATTTTTTAGCAGGGTAACTGAGACACAGGGTAATTAACATAGCTTGTAATTTAATGTAGTTAATGCAGATTTTGTTAAAAACACATAGCATAGCTAAACACTTTTTCTTTAAATAGTGATTGTAGTTTAACTACTTCAGACTATGGTAACATGAAAGGCTTTGGTTTGAATGTATGTTCCTTAACAATGAGTATGAGTCTATAAATTACTTCTTTCTTTTCTTTGGAGCTCCCATCTAAACAGCAAAGGGGACATAAGGAGTCACTTCCTGTCACACTTGCCACACTTAAATGGAAAGTTCCAAAGACGTGGAGGTGGCGACCTTTTCTTTCTCTCCCGGAGTGCTTCAGGGGCTATCGGATGTCTTGAATGTCAGAAACATGGATCACACAACATGGAAGCAGGTTAGCAGAGTCACTCGAGCAGTACTGCACCTTTAACTGTTGTCATTTAAATCACGCAAGCATGGCATGAGGGCCTGACTGGAACAAACCTGTTGCTGAAACTGCAAACACAAGCTTTAGCCATGTTTCCCACATCTAAACACAGAGTTCATTAAAATGAGATTAGTAGTGTGACCAAGTAAAGACAACCAGAGTTCTTCACAAAGGTATTATGAAAGGTTTAAAGCTGTGCACAAGACTGGATCAGTAAAACTTGTGTCTGTTTGTTTTCTTTCAACAAATGCATTATGAACATGACCATGTGCTCCAGAAGTCTCAGACTGCAAAAGGTTTCAGAAGAAACCAGTGTTGTATGCAAGAGTTTATGACACTGTGTGAACATGAAGTAAATTTATATATTTTTTTATATATGAGATATATATGAAATAATAATATATAAATACTGTTTAAATTAAGTTATATATCTTAAGCTTCATTATTAGCTTAATAATGAAAATTAATATAATCTGGAAAAGATCAGGTGTGGTGGCAGAAAGTCAATGTAAGGTCTACAAAGCTTTCAGTCTTTTCACCTTTTGAGAAAGTGGAACAACATTTTGCACTCTCATCTAATAACTTTTGACAAAAACCATTTCCTATCTTTGGTTTTGTCGTGAGGTGAATCAAAGTAATCCAAGCACAATCTGTTCCTGAGGGTCTTCTGTCCAGTTGGACCTCATTCAGATATCCCAGCATTCACTGAGTGAGCTGGTCTAAACTGCTCTACTGGTGTGACATCAGACCTGTTGAAAGAGCTGTCTCTAATATGGCATGCTGTAGGAATGCAGAAAGACCACAAATGCTATGAAGGCATTTTGGAAGAGATTTATAAGCAATGGTTAAATGGGATTGCAATACATGACAATTTCAAGATGAACACCAACACCACAATTGTAAACAATTTATGTTATGGATACTTCATTATTATTATGAACCTGAGGTGTTTTACTCACAAATATCTCATAAGATCTCAATTGTTTTTTAGAGAGCACATGGAAAGCTCTGCTTAAATCTGTTAGATTTAAGAAAGACCCTACTAATCTCACAATGTCTCCTCAAGAGTTTCAGAATCGATTTCAGTGTAGGGGTTTGCCAAGACCCTAAAGTCTGCAGTCAAAAGTCATGCTGTGTTTGATCCAAGAACATTTTGAGATGCTCAGAACAGTTGACGGAATTTCCACTGGATACCGAATTGAGTTTTCCTTTGCGTTTTATCATGCTTAAACGGACAAATATATACAAATTTAAGCCCTCAATGTTAATCAAACAACAAAAGAAAAAGAGAAAATCACTTACTGCTCTTGACCAAATATCTTTCGTAGCTTTAATAGGAATCAATATTTCATTCATAAATGAAGACTACGCAGTGCTATTTTACATTTGATTACTTTATGTAGTTTTTTCTGTACTTAAATACTATTGTTAGACCAACCTGAAAATCAAGGCACTATTTCATTTGTCTCTTTAAATTATATTTATTTGTGCTAACGCTTGTAATTTATTTTTTTTAATTCTTATTTTATTACTGACTGTTTACTTGTGTTTAATAATTGAACTTTATATTAGTTAGCTTAGTAGTTTTTGTTGTGGTATCAAAATTGGAATCAAGAATTGTGAAATTTTACTGGTATCAAAAAATTTAACAACCTTATTTAATTTAGAATACAATGCTGACAGGGGTCAAAAGCTACAGAGTCCCACATGTGAGGGAAAAAATAAATTATATCATGGCCACAAATTAAGAATTCATTCCCACGATTTACTATTTTGTTACCTGTTTAATGTAGTTAAATCATGGCCAAAATGACGGAATGAATTAATAAATCATGTGCGTGAATTAGCCACAATGTGGCTATGATTTACCTAAAACAATTAAACAAGTTAATAAGATTTCTGTTTATTTGTTTTTTTCACGTCATATGCAGGCTCTGTAAAAAATAATGAAAACAATCCTTTTTTTTTGTGGCAAGGCCAGTGAAAACTGTAGAAAAAATCCCTAGCATTAAACCTTGGTATTCCATCAATGCTGATTTCATAGCCTTACTTACTGTATGTAAAAACGTCTCATTTGTTTTTTTGATTCTCCCAGGCATTTTCAGGAGAATCATCTGAGACAAAATTCATATTTAAATAAAACACAACCAAGATGTCCATTAGCATTAGCATTTGAGTAATAATTTATTGATAATTTCTTGAACGGCATCATACATGACAGTCACGTACTGTGTATGTGCAGCACTCTGTCTGCAGGAAACGGTATGGAAAAATCACATCTAAATAAATCCCCATACCTTCATCTGAGAGCAGGGTTGTGTAAGGTTAATAGTGCCATCATTTGACATTCCAGCTCAGACTAGTGAGGTGACCATAGACACACACATGCAGTTTATCTGGCTAAATTAAGCAGGTGGGTAGAGCAGGGGTGTGGTGCCTGGGAACCAATCAGTGGGCAACTTTCTGTTATGGTGTTAAACGTGCAGTCCAGCAGTCTGAAGTTTTAGCCTTGGGATGTTTGTGCCTTTTTATTTCACTTTTAATCACAACATTTCTTCAATAATCCCATCAGCATGTGAACTAGACGTACTGATCCTACGCTAGCATCAATACGGGCTAGAGTACTGACGTCACAAACGTTTAGTGTATCATAACAACCACAACACAAGTCCCTTCTAGAAACAGCAAGGCTTCAGATAGGAAATAGGGTCAAGGGCACAGTGTATACCCAGAAAGAAATGTTTTGTTGACGTGTTTTAGTGAACGTCCAATCACATGAGCATGTTTAGAGTGGGCACAATGTACCTGGCACCGTCCGACTACCATTAGCCCATAAACTTGTGACTGTTATTTTACTTTGGAATGTATGTGACAAACATTCTACAGTTTTGGTCTTTGGCAGGAATGTCTAAACTCATTTAGGACGTTCTTGCAGCCAGCCAACGGGGTGAAAAAACTCCCTCTGTCTGACCTTTCTACTTCAACAAAATCGTCAACAAGAAAATGAAAACAAGTTTGGTTATGAATAAATCCTTTAGCATGTCAAGGTGGCCTATCACAAGACTGAAATAACTCAATATTATAAGAAAACATGCTTTATCAACTTTTTCTTCATGACTAGGTGGTACATATTGAAGTCTTAAGCCCCTCTTGTTTTTAATGGCAACATGAAGAAGTTTCACTCAACGGCTTAAAACGATTAAATCAGTGTCTCTTCCTGCAGATAAAGACCCATGACAGTTTCAAAAGGATGACCGACATGAGGCAGGAGGGTAGCCAAGGTGGACAGAGTCTCAGCTGTCTGTTTTGGGAGCAAAGCCAGTTCTCCACCTGTGACACTGTCACTAACCTTCCCATGAACACAAAGCACGTTCTATGTAGACTGACCCCAGTTAACTACACTGTAAAAAAAATCCCCGTAAAATTTACGGTAAAAAAACGGCAGCTGTTGAAAAAAATACGGTAGCAACATTTTAGGTTTTACGGTACAGCACTTAGTTTACTGTCTATTTTACAGTTCAGAACCGTATAATTTAAAGGTTTATATTGTAATAAAACCTTTTTTTTATTTTATTGTAATATTTTACCGTAAAATTACATTAAATGTACCGTTAGATCTATTACAGTTTTTCACCGTATATAGTACGGAAACTTTCTGTAAACCAATTAACTGTTTTTCACTGTAGCATTTTTACAGTCTTTTACTGTTAAAAAAAAAACAGTCATTTTTTTAAGACTATTAAATTATAGGTGGAAGAGGACAGACACCCAGACTACTTTTAAAGGGATAGTTCACCCAAAAATGAAAATTCTGTCATTATTTACTTGCGCTCAAGTTGTTCCAAACCTGTATGAATTTCTTTCTTCTGCTGAACACAAAAGAAGATATTCTGAAGAATGTCGGAAGCCAAACAGTTGATGGGCCCCATTGATTTCTATAGTATTTTTTTCCCCATACTATGGAAGTCATTGGAAGTCAACTGTTTGGTTACCCTTATTCTTCAAAATATCTTCTTTTGTGTTCAGCAGAAGAAAGAAATTCATACAGATTTAGAACAACTTGAGGGTGAGTAAATGATGACAGAATTTTTGGCTGAACTATCCCTTTAATGCAAGAAAGAAAAATAAATAACATTTTTATTTCATTTTTGCACAAAAAAAAATGCATATAAATTATCTGTAGTGTAAATAAATGTATAAATAAATTAAACTTTTGCCCTAATAATTATTGCATAACTGTGTGTATACAGTGCACATTACTGGTCTAGACTTTGGGTTCATTTTTATAACAATTAGTCTATATAATAATTTTTTTTCTCATAATTTGTGTTATCCTGCCATGTTTATTTTTAGTCTCACACCATGAACTGGGGGGAAAAAAACTGACTGTATTAACAATGACTAAATTTAACACTGACAAAATCAAAATTGTTTTTATATATATATATCTCCAAGTTAATCAAAATGTAATATTAAATACCTATATACATATTAAGTTATATTAAATTAAATATTATATTTAATTTATATTTAATATAATTATATTAAATATTTAAGCCAGGCTGCTTTTGTGATTAAGAATTTGTTCTAAGTAGCTTGCCTGGTAAAATAAAAGTTAAATGAAAATGTATTATAACGTAATTTTCAAAGAAACTAATGCACATTTTACTGACGAGTGATGACTGATTATGGTACTAAATTTGACTGTCTGGGGCCTCAAAATGAGAGGCCCACTATTGCACACACCCCAAAACAAGCTACCGCCGACGTAAAACTGATATAGTTGAACAGTGCTTGAATGTGTGCCAACATCTGTTGGTACAAGTTTAATTAAGAAATAAGGAATGTTACCTCTTCCTGGTCCCTCCTTAGCATTAATAGCCCCATCTGAACACCTTATTGCAGTTTTTGTAATGTTTTATAGAAAATGCATTCATTTACTGTAGGTAACTGCAATGTTATTTGTTGTGCTTGTGGCTTCAGATGTTGCATCTGCGACTTATTTTCTCAGAGATTATAAAATTAGACAAATTTAGATATTGCTGCAAAAGTGGAATTATAATCTATCTGTGACCCTTTACCAGTCTGAAACCAATATTGACATACTTTTTGACAAACTAAAGGTTAGTTTTTAACCATTTTCTAATGCATTTTAATGTTTTAAATGGATCTAGCTACTCACATTTGATGATAGACACCTTAATTGGCTGATGGCGAGCTAATCACATTTATTTTTAATTACATGCCTTGGACTGAACCTGCAACCTTTATGACAGCAGCCCAGGTTCTAAACCACTAGGCCACCACATAGGCTTGTTTTTAGCATGTTATCCGTGAGATGTCAGGTAACACGTTATGTGTTGGGGGCATAGATAGATGCATGTGACCCAATTACGAGAAATGTACAAATCAATCTGTTTACATAACACAGAAAACCTGCAGGATGAGCCACGAGGTCACGAGTCACAAGATGTAAATAAGCAAAACACTTCTACTTCCAACTAGATAGATAGCTCATGGTTTCTGATTACTTTGGGTTTGAGAGGACAAATAAACGTAGAATTTTAGGTCTTATGGTGGTCTTCATATTGCACAATAACAAGCCTTTCAAGGGATGATGTAATAATATTGTAAGGGCCAACAGCATCTAGTTTGGGATTCATTAACAGACACACACCCACACACATAAATATTTTAGTATTGTATCCCCATCTATATATATCAAAAAGCAAATAAATAACATACCACAAACGGTCAAAGATCATCAGAGCTGTTCTTTGTGCTCTTTACTGTGATCTATGTAATATGGAAACATTCAACAGGTTTATCCAAAAACTACAAAACATTTGACAATGAATAATGTCTCTAAACTACAAGCAGCCTGTGAGGATTTACTGAAACAACCTGGAGCATTAAAAGAGCTCTTTGTTGCAGAAACCATCTGGTCTGAGGAAGAAACATTTCACATACAGTGACTCAGCTGTAGTAAATAAAGACCCCCTACTGGCCCCATTCAATAGAAAACTTCTCCTAGTGGTAGAGCACTTGCATTGTTTACATATAAACACAGTTCATGGTATGTGTTAGTCAGTGTTGATGCTACGATGTTTTCCATTATAGCAATGAAAAAACATTGCTTATTAACATTTATAATTTAATAAATGATTTAATCATTTAGAATTATGTATTTGCAGCACTGGAAAAAGTGTATGACCCTCAGACTTTTAATCTTTACCAATTGAACAAAATCTGCTAAATTAATCTAATATAAATCATATAATGACATTTTTTTTAAAGTATCATTCTACCAGTAATATCTTTAGACTAGCTACTGCAACTTTTATGGCATGAGGTGACACGCCGCTCTTTTAGATCAGTTTACTCTTACTAGAAGAAGAGACTCCGGTATCACTTATAAATAGAAAAGATTTACCTATAGAATATTTACCAGCATTTTATTATTTAAAACATGTAGTCTTGTGATGTATAACCAAATTTATTTTAAAATGTATTTAATTATTTTATTACATTCTATTTTTATTATGTTTATTAATAATATAATTAATAATTCTAATTTTGTTTTAATTTATTTTTTTATTTCATTTTCCTCTTTCATTATTTTATTTAGATGTAAAAGTCTATGCATATACAGCATTACAAAAACTTTTTTCTGCTTTTTTTTTCTTGGCAAATGACAAAGTACAGCTGACAGTCTGTTACTTCTTATGATTTAAATAATTAGCAGACGAACTGTGCAACGACAAAATAATAATGGTGAAAATAATAAAATACCATTAAAAGCGTAAAACGCCATTCATACTAAACGCGCTCGACGCAACGCAAATAAACCAGAATGCTCCCACTAAAATCAACGAATCTGCGAGTGTCTCATACTAAACCACAGGTTTAGAAGCGACAGCTTTCATAAACCCACGAACATTTTTACTGTCCGCAGCTATCCACTCTTTTCCCCTGCAGGACAGACCACATTAGAAGTCGGGAGACCCCGTACGCCCCGTCCCACGTTTTCCTGCCTTGCGTGATAACGGCTGCATGTGAAGTAGCTATTTAAACCACCATGTGCTGCCGCGGATTAATTTTTTACTATAATAACTATAGTAAGAGCGTAATGATGAAATACATTTCCAAAACTGGTGGAAGTTTTAGAAAATCGCCTATAGGAAGGAAACTGTGTTAGCTGAAACAGATGTTGGGTCTTACCGTGCAGCAGCTGGTCTCAGAGCAGATCAGGCTGGATGATACTTGTGTTGCAGGAAAACTTCCTTCAGATTGTGTCCTCCAGCTGAGGCTTCTGTGGTTAACTTATGTGGGCTGAGTCTCCTGACAGGTGGTGTGAGTGTGTGTGGGGTCATCATTTGTGATGTGTAAGGTACGTGGGATCGGGTTTCACTGCGGTTTTGTAAATGCTCCTCCCGACTTTTACTATTCGCTGAAGAGAAACTGCCATTCAAATTTCGGTTTATATGGTGTCTTCATTGGAATACAAATAAAGCATTGAATAAATTATTAAAAGTATTAAGGCAGAATCATAATTAAAACATCTTCAAAGTAATACAGATAAAGTATTAAAAGTATTAAAGCATAAGAAATAGAACCAGTGAAGGAAATTCTAAGGAAAGTCTAATTCTATTTGGGAAATAATCATTTTGAACTATTTGCAAATAATAATATTTGCATTAATTTGCACTTTTATTTGTATGCCTAATATATGTCGAAAACGTTTCTTGTCTCGTCTCGTCACACTCAGTTAGGAATTAAACGAATCACGTAAATGCGTATTTTCAATTCAAAACGGCCATATTTGAGAAAAAAAGTCGATTAGTTTGCATCACTGGATGTTAGTCTTTCCATTCACTGCCAGCCAGTGAATCTAATGACACTGTGTGAACAGTAAAGCCATACTTTGATTGGCCACCTCAGTCATTTTGACATTGACGAGTGCTGTTAGACCGCTGAGGCAGACCAGAATAAAAATGTAACTTTTAAACCTTTTTGTGATCCTAACAACATAAAGAGCGCTGCGTAATGTAGTGCAGTAGTGCAAGAATTTCAAATAGGCCTATTGGTGGTTACGGCCCTGATACAATAAAACCTTAATCCAAAAATGTTTCTGTTTATTCTTCAGTCAAGATCCAGTATCTAAATATACTAAAAATAAATACCAGATAGAAGCAAAATTTAGTTGGACGAATTCCTTTTAAATGACATTGGCAGAATTCCTCAACACTTTCCTAATTAGGTGACGCTGTTATAAAACTGAATGTGGACGCTGAAGGAGTAGTTTGAACGTAAAAAAAAAGGGGAGAACTGCAATATGATAATGATCGAAGCCAAATTAGGTGAAGACCTGATAAACGGAGGAAGTGGTTGGAAAAAGTATATTTTTAATTTCATCAAAAAGAGGAATCTAAATAGGGAATGCATGTATGGAAGGCCATTTCCAACACACACAAAAAAATAATCATGCTTAGATCAGAATTATGAGATAAAAAGTAAAAATGATGGCATACCAAGTCAAAATTATGAGATAAGCCAATTATGAGAATTATTGTGATGTCACTGTTATATTATGATATTATGTCAAAATGTTCATCATAAAAATTCTGGTAACACTAATAAGGTTTCATTAGTCAAATTTAGTTAACATGAATAAAGAATGAACAATACTTCTGCATAATTTATTATAACATTATCTTGTTAAATTCAACATTTACTAATACATTATTAAATCAAAAGTTGTTTTTTCTAATATTAGTTAACTCACCGAAGTAACATGAACAAATGAACAGCTGGATTTTTATTAACATTAACAAAGATTAAAACTGTAACAAATGTATTGCTCATTGTTAGTGCATGTTAGTTAATTCATTAACTAATGAAACATTATTGTAAAGTGTTACAATTTTAAATTATGAGAAATCACTGTCAATTGTCACTTATTTCATAATTATGGCTTAGCGTGTCATAATTTTGACTTTTTAGCTCAAAATTATGACAAGTTTTGGTCACATTTACTGCAGTTCAGCAAATTTTCACAGGCGAAATCCAGTCATTTCAATAGGAATCCAACAATCTGGAATTTCGCATGAGGACAAAAGATTTCCCCACATTGCATTGACCAACAGAAAGCTGCTTGGTTTGAAAGTGACTTCTGTGTGAGCTGTGCTTTACATCACTACACCATTGACAATAATGAACTCACAAAATTTTGCTAATGTGACCACTCCTTTTATATCTCATAATTTTGACTTGTGTCTTAATTATGATTTACTAAAGCATGATTGTTTTCTTGTGGCGTAAATGGTCTTCCATATGCATAAGCCAAGAAACAGAAAGAAAAAAGATTCCACATGGTTCAAGACCAAAAAATTGCAGCTTTGCCTGTTGGTGGCACTAGAGGGTTCGGTTTGAGATCAAGACCACCAGCAAAGTTCAGACTCCTCTCAACCAAATTTCCCTCCAAAAAGACTCCCAGGCAAAAACAATAGAATCTTCCACACCTTTAGTGATTGTCCCCTAAAAATAATGAAATCCCACGGGGGAGGAAAAGACCATTCCATATAACAGAAAGTTACATATTCATAAAAACTAAAAACATCCAGCTGTGCTTTCCGGCTTGGATTTATACAAATGCTTCTAAATAATCAAATTTTGTATCACTTTCTACCTCAGGCTAAACCACAGCTAGACATCTGAGGAAACTGCTGACTGACTATGCAAACTCTCAACTGCATGTATAAAAAGATTCATATCAATAAATCTTTACATACATATGCAGTGAATAGTGTAATTGCAATGGAATTGCTGTTTCCACAAGTAAAAATGTACTCGTGAGAAAAAAAAGTTACACTTTGAGATATAAAGTCATAATTACAATAAATAAATTTGCAATTACAATACATAAGTTGCACTGAAAGATATATATACAGTTGTGCTCAAAAGTTTACATACCCCTTGCAGAATCTGCAAAATGTTAATTTTAACAAAATAACACATTTTTCATGATCCCTCTTATTTTTTTTTTTATTTAGTACTGTCCTGAATAAGATTTTGCATAAAAGATGTTTACATATAGTCAAAAAATAGCTGAATTTATAAAAATGACCAGTTCAAAAATTTACATACCCTTGATTCTTAATACTGTGTGTGATTACATGGATGATCCACGACTGTTTTTATGTTTTGTGATGGTTGTTCATGAGTCTCTTGTTGGTCCTGAACAGTTAAACTGACCAACGTTCTTCAGAAAAATCCTCCAGATCCTGCAAATTCTTCAGTTTTCCAGCATCTTTTGCATATTTGAACCCTTTCCAGCAGTGACTGTGTGATTTTGAGATCCATCTTTTCACACTGAGGACAACTGAGGGACTCAAACACAACTATTAAAAAAGGTTCAAACATTCACTGATGCTCCAGAAAGAAACGCGATGCATTAAGACCCGGGGGGTGAAAACTTTTTGAACTTCTTTGGATCACAAAATCACACAGTCACTGTTGGAAAGGGTTCAAATATGCAAAAAAATATCTTATTCAGGACAGTACTAAGTAAAAAATAACATTTTGCATGATCCCTCTTATTTTGTTAAAATAATTAACATTTTGCAGATTCTGCAAGGGGTATGTAAACTTTTGAGCACAACTGTAGTTGTAAGTTTCAATTACAAGAAATAAGTCAAAGAAATCAGTCAATTAAAGAAATCAAGTTGCAATTGTGAGGTCACAACTACGCTGTAGATAAGTAAGGAATTTAACCTGAATATCATTAACACTTTATTTATGCAAATAAAACATTTCAAGGTCCAGGAAAACAACAACAAAAAATAAGTACATTCGTTAAAGTAGCACGTGGTTTTGTTTGCCAGCATGTCATGTTCATTTGATTAGGGATGAGGTTGGCACACGAGAAAGACATATGCTGTATGCAACTCTCAAAGTGCAGCCTATGAGAGAGGGGAAAGTGTACAGAACCAATATATTTTCTTGCAGGTAATGATACTGCAGAGTGATGGACAGTTTAAAAGATCAAAATAAGAGATCCCATCCGTTTAAAAAAAAACTAAAAAGAAGTGACGCCTCCTCAGGAAAGGGATTACAAAAGTCTTAACACAGCAGAGTACACTCCAAACCCAAATCAGTTTCACTGGATTTCAGCTGTTCCTGAAGGTGAAACATCTCTAGAGTCCACCAGTGTGTCCCCAATGAAAACCCGTCAGCCACACAGATAAATGTACAATATTCACAGAATTTACATGGTGTGGTTCATCCAAAAACAGCCAGTGAGGCGTTCCATTGGTTTGCCTTTCATTTGTTCTCGAGGAGAGTCTTTATATCTTTAATGCCGTGCTCTGAGGCAACTGCGATCACGTGGTCTAAAGCGTTGAGTCGTCCCAGAAGCCTAATCACATCCTTAATTTGTTCCCTATGTAGAGAAACAAGAACTTATTAATTATAAAAAAAAAAAAGGGAGAGATAATGCTTACATTGCAGAGCCATTAAAATAATTATCGATATTCATATACTTGCATTATATAAATTTTCCTTTTCCTCATTAAAATTAGCATGTCCAAACAACAATGTGCAGATCTAGGCCTAGAACACCACCAGACTCCCACTGAAGGCCGCTGATTTACATTAATTTTATATTAAACCATCATATCTTCATACTATGATAATATTTATTATATCTTTGTGTGGCATATACAGAGATGTTAAGATGTTACCTTAACGCAAGAGCATAAGAAACCACTTTACCTCACGTTCCTCTTCTCCACATCTGATCCAGCCACACAGCTGCGGTACAGACTGCTGGCCAGGTGTTTCAAATATCTGCAGAAGTTCTCGAGCTGAGGAAGAGTCTGCTGTCCTTTCAGACTGCTGAACCACTGCACAGGAAAACACTCTACCACCTGAGGACATTAATAGAGGGTTAGAATGACTTTATTTGTAAACGCTGTTTATATGAATATTAATTCGAAGCGAGTCATACTTTGCGGCATTTCTCCACATGTTCCTCGCTGGCATCTGTGGTCTGCAGGGCTGAGAGAATGTAGCGGTTTAGTGTGCTGTCCACAGCGAGCTCCTTCAGCGCTGATAGAGACAGGATCCCATCCCATAATAAGATGTTCCCAAGTAACTGAACACAAGAAAGAGATTCAGCAGGGAATAAGCTTGAACAATGGTTACAATATTAAATAATTAATTAACCGATTTAGACAACAGCAAAAAGTCTCCAGAATATTTAAGCATGACTACTCTTACCTTCACACAAGACCAAAACTGCCTCTGGGAAAAGAGGTAAGGACCAGAGTTCTTGTTCTCCATAACACTGTAAGGGGAGAAAACAAAAATTACACAGTGTCACACACTGCTTTACACAATATATTCGGTCACAACGGAAACTAGAAGATGTATACAATGAGCAGCATATACAAACAGTGACACAGGAGTGATTCAGCTTTCACACTCACTTTTTTGGAAACAGAGGCAGGAAAATGTCATCATCAAGAGTCCGTCGAATTCGCATGACTACAGTCCTTAGAAGCTCCTGAAAAAAAATGGATCTTTATTTGTCAATGACAATCAAATGAGACTAATAATTTAAACCTGTAAAGCCTGACATATGAAAGTAGTTTATTGAGCCTTTAGAGATTGTTCATCCTGAAATATTACTAACAACATAAAAGTTATTCTAATGTTTAAAAGTATAAAACTCATCAGATTTTACAGCAAAAAGACACGTGTACCACAACCTGAAGTGGGACGTTTTTTAGAATTACACAAAAAGGCCTTGCCAAAAACTATAAACTACCAATCAGATGACAGAAGGCATGTAGTAGACATGTAGTAGACTGTGTACAACAGGTTTTACAGCAAAGTTTTGATCATGTTGATAATTTACAGGCCCTAGAATTTTGCCTATCAAATATGATACAGTAGGCCTAAATGAAAATGAAAATCAAACAAAAATAAGAGCCTGTGGCTTTAATGCATTGCGGTCTCATCCGTTCACTTACTTGTGTGTTGCGGTTTTCGCCGTGCAGCACAGTGGGATAATCTTTGATCAGCCTCTGCATGAAAGCCACCAGTCTGGACGTCTGACTGCTGGATAGCGGATCCCACACCTGATCCGTCAGCACTGAGGGGGCGACAAGAAGGGGAGAAATCATGTTTTAAAACAGCGATTTGGGTTAAAGAAGCTGTTCTGAGATTAAAATGTAAGGAGTGAACCATTACAAAGATGGGAAACTAACCTGCTAGTTTAGGAAGCAGCACTCTTTCTACAATAGCAGGGAGCAGACTGTTATCTATGTCTTCCTCTTTCTTAAGAGAGCTCTGCTCCTCACAGCCATAGAAGAGCAAAGACTCAAACCATAGCATGTACTCAAAGTTGGGACACTCCACCTGCATAGATACAAAGAGCATCATTTTGGCAATTAAAAGACTGAAATGTTCAGGCAAAGCAGATCAAAAAAAAATTGGGAATGACGTTCTCTCTGTACCTCAAATGGAGACCATGAGATGAGCTGCAGTCGAATAAGAGGGTTAAAGAGTTTGGGTAAACACAGTCCGATGTAGGCATCTCTGTAGCATGTAAAATACAGCTTTCTCCAGGTCTCGAAGTGAGATTTTATGTTGTCCAGAGAGTGGAAATCCTCCACCACGTCCTCAAAAACCTTCTTTGACTCATTTAAAATGCGATCTGGAAGCCAAAAGATTGAAAAGGTTAATCGAGAAAAGATTGAAAAGTAATCAGTACAAGTGATCTTTTTGGTGTGTTTGGTTGGTCACCTCTCTCTAGGTTGTAGCTGGTGATGTCAGTGGACGTCTCTTCATCATCACTAGACAGCCCCTCCTTATGCTCAGCTCTCTTGCCATTCTGCTCTCGAGCTTGTCTGCGACGGGTTCTGTTCAGAAGTGTCAAAACAGACCAACACTTATTAAAACTGAAATACATCACAGAAAGTCTCCATAACGTAGATTTGGGTATTTTTACAGATTTTCTGATTCATTTTCATTCGGATTCACTATGTCCTGATTCGATTTGTTTATGATTTTGATTTAATCATTATTTGGAAATATTTCAGTTATAGTGTTAACAGGCCCATGTCAGTTAATCACCTGACTGACATTGTGACTGTAACACTCACTTTGGCACATTTCCAAACATTTTTGGCCATTGCAGGTTACAATACAAAGCTAATGACACAATACAAAGATAACAACAACAATAATAATAATGATGATAATAAATTACGGCATTAATTTAGTTTAGGTTTTAGGCATTTGTTTAGTTTAGGGGGTATATTTCACACACTAATAGTCAAAGGTCATATTATATATTATATATATATATATAAAATTTAGTGATATCCCCACAGTTGAGGCCTTGACCGTTCTTGAAATAAAATCCCGAATCCTTTTAGTCTGAGACCAAAACAAGACCGAGACCAAATGCGGCCGAGACCAAGACCTTCGAAAAATCTCCGGTCTCGAGTACTACAACACTAGTCAAGCCCTGTATGTATGTGTGTGTGTGTGGTTTTTTTTTTTTTTTTAAAAGCATACCGCCTGGCTTCTCTTTCAGCTATCCGCCTCTGCTTGGCAAGCTCCTGATACGCTGTGCGATCACGACCGAATGAGTCCAGGTTAGGGGCCATAACAGCTTTACCTGAAACAGAAAGAACTGACATTAACCCTCAGTAAAGCTGAACTCACCAGCCCTGTTACAACCTATATTGACAGATCTGATAGTCATTACCTACTCAATATATCACACTAGATGTTCATGCATTAGTACACAAATGTCAGTAAAAATGTAATTTAATTTCATACACACTGCACAGTGCTTAAGGGTTTCCCCCCCCTTTTCCGACTAAATTCCGACTAAAAGTTAATTTTACACCTGCTCAATTTTACTGGGTGAGAAACTCTCCTCCAATCACTTACCTGCTCAGCATCTTAACAATGTTTCAGTGTGAACACTGATCAATAAGAAGCCAGTAAGCTTTCACCATCCGAAAGCCACATACACTTTCATTTGTTTCAATCTCACTCACACACACACACACACAAACGTGCACTTCTTTGTGTATTATTCTGATGTGGGATTAATCATAACTGTATAACAAAAATGGAAAGAAAAAAAAAACAATGAGGCCATTCAAATAAAAACCTTCAAGATGGACTGACTTGAAAGGCTGGAAAACTCCGACGATTCATCTTTAATATCATCCTGTCTTCTCTGGACGAGACGGGACGCCCGCTGCCGAAGTAACTGGTGCATGGCGACCTCTAGCTCCAGAATAACAGGCACCTGAAAGATACGATGGTTTTTGTGACAGCTGAACCATAGACAAGGGGCCGGAGACCGAGACGAGGGGCTTAGTGTGCTCTGCTATGGCATGGGAGAGAAAGCAGCCAAATTAAATAGCTCTAGACAGAAAGCCCTTTAGAGCTGGATCAAAACTGTCTTCCGCTTGTGTTAATGCTTCATGGTATTAACCTTATTATGAGCCAAATAAAAATTGGCTGAGTTGTTTGAAACTTCTGTGAAAGACTTCCAGTAAGCCATTGCTGGTTGTTTTTGACAGCTTGTTTTCATTTAATGCAGCTAGTTAACAACACAACTGAGGTATAATTATTCAAAAACAGCTACAGATTCACAAAAGGATGCACAGTCAGAAGCTTTGCATTTAACAGAGTGCAACAGTGCCCGTCACATTTTCAGCACCCTTGGTTCCGGAAGTATTTTTTCCATTCATTTTTCCCATAGTGATTTTAAGTCTTTAAGAGTTATATGCCATCCTGTTAGGCATAGCGAGTGATATTAAAAATGATGAATAAATTAAAGATGTTGATTATGTATATAGAAACATTTTACAAGAACTGCAAAATATAAATATACAAATATTATGTAGTTTGAGAGTGCAGGGGACATGATTACATCAATTATCATATGCAGTGTTTCATGGGAATAGACAGGCGCTAAAAACAGCTCTTTTGGCGTGATTTGCTTTTCACAATTCTTTGATTGGTGGTAGTTTTTCACCAAGAATTCCACTGTAAAACAATTTTTTTTAAAAATAATTTGAAATAACACAGGCTGATGGCTTCAGCAAAAGCATGTGTCATCGATTAGCTCACAGTAGTTCTGTTTAAAAGTTTAAAAGTTATCTTTCAATATCAATTCCCCTAGGGAGAAAACGAATGGGATTTTTACTTTTGGAATCCGAATGTTGCACTCTATAGTTTTCACAGACCTATACCACAAATTAATGTAGATATTTACATATACTTGGGACAAGCTACCCTTAAGCTAATGCAATCATTAAGCTATCATCAGGCATTCAAATGATACCTTAATGCTACAAACGCACAGTTACTGCATTTTGCCTTTAAAGGGCAGTATATTCCACTGGTGCTGTAATAAAGATTTACCATTTTGACTTTTATTTCTTTTTATATTTTTTTTAAATGGTTCAACAACCCTGTAAACAAGCTACTTAGCTACCTAATGAACTGGAAGTCTCACACAAAAAAGTAGTATGACCTATTACTTTCAAAATAACATGAAAATGTATTGATAAATCATGATAAAGGCTTTTTTTTTTTAACCAATAACATATGTTAGTTCTCCATGTCTCATCTAAGACACCATGATTTGTGTATATAGTGCCTCTCTATAGCTGAACAGAATGAGAGAAACACAGAAAGAACATCTCTTGCTGCATCAGCTGTGGGAAAAATATGGAAGATTACACCATAATCCATGAACTGATGAAAATATGACCTGATGGACTGCTGAAAATTAGTTTAATAAAAAAAAACAAACAAACATGAACTATGTGAATATATATTTAAGTAACTGGTGTTATTTTTACTCCTAATGATATTATAAAAGTAATTTTAGTTGAGATAAATAAGTTTACAGTCTAATTAACTACACAATTCTGACACAGGCAACATCCAATAAACTTTGAAATCAATAAAAAAGAAATACAGTAGTAAGGTCTGAAGAAGAAAAAAAAAAAAAAAACAACAACTGAAAAACAAGTCAGTAAAAAAACAGCAGCAACATAAAAACAAATGCATTCATTCTTACCTTTTCACTGAAACACTCAAGCAAGTCTCCAACATACCCTCGCATTTCTTGCAAGAATCTATATTTGTCTGCGGCCTCCTGTGAGGAGCCCTCCAGGAGCTGGATGGTCTTTTTGGAGGCCTCCAGCTCCTCCTGGATCTGCTCAAAGCGCCGGGCATTGGAATTGTGCCCTTGGCGCATGAAGCTCAGCCTGGTGCACAGGGGAGTCAAAGAGAGATTTGTTATTAGTGATGTATGGGGACATCGCTAGGGTCGCACATGTCCTGATGAAGATGGTTTTGTCTAAACAATGCAATGGAGTCAGTAAAACAGCTGCAGATTTTAGCATCTGCAAATACTCCATCTGGAGAAATATTACACTTTTGCAGAAACAGACAACGGTCCGATACCCAGAATTAACCAGGATCAACGTGTGAGGAGATATGCATCTTGTGTGTATCCTCATTATGCTGGAAGTCCAAAGTGCAAGCTTTCATCTTCGATGAAACAGTCTGGTCAAATTTATGGGACGTGCATGAAATTTATCAGGGCATTAAAAACTATGAAGTGTTGGTACATTTAAAATCCTAGGAAATACCAACTGGGCAGATTTGAACTGGCAATTTGAGGGGTTACAGTGACCGCCGATGAGAAGGCAGTTCAGACCGTACCTGTCTTTGAGACGTTTCTTTACCAGATCTGTGGTTATAGGGGTCAGGTCACAAGAGGGAATGGGATAAGGAACTGAGGGCTCTGCTCTCAAAGTCTTGCTGTTGTCGGCTCCGACTGTGGCAGTGGTGTAGCTAAACGGCATGGCGTAGGAAGCTCCATATGGCTGTGCATCATAACTGCCTTGGTAATACATGGTTGTATCCTCAGACTGGGTGGTTTGGACCTAAAAAAAAAAAAAAAAAAAATCAAAACAGGACATGACATTAAAATTAGAGTGTCAACATTAAAAATTGAGATTTCAAAGTGCAAAAAACTATAGTAGACTGCAGGAATGTCAAAAGAACTGGCATTTCAATACCAAGTCAATACTAAAAAAGTCTTCTAACTAGTTTAGGGTCAGAAACGGGTTTTTTTATGTTTTTGAAGGCTACATTTATTTAATCAAAAACAGTAAAAAAAAAAAAAAAAAAATATTGTGCCCATTTAAAAATGGTACCATTAAAACATCCTGCAATTTTCATAGCTTAAATCAAACATGTTCCTCATTATAAACAAAACATTTATTTAATCAAGCTCCAAAAACAGCCCGTTTGGATATTGTGGAATTTGTGACACCACACAGGCAAATACATTTGCATATGCCTGCCTCCAGAGCAAGACATCGACAAATAGTTTTACATCACACCATATGCCCCGCCCACTGGCGTTCAGTCGCTAACAACTGACCGGATGCGAGTGCCGCGTCAAAAGCAAATAGAACCCATTATAATCTCTGATGCTGTCTACACTGGATGGATAAAGTATACAGATAAAGTTCACTTTCTGACTCGCAACACGCGATTAAGTCTGCCAACAAGAAGAAAAGTTTATATTAATTTAATTAATATATACACACACACACTGGGGGGAATACTAAACCATAATGAGCCTTATATATATATATATATATATATATATATATATATATATATATATATATATATATATATATATATTAGCCTATTCCGCACTCAAGCACACACATAAGGCTTGCCGCAAAGCACCGGCAAAAGTAGGCTAATGATTATGAATGTGTCAGAAAAAAATAGCAAGGAGACATTTTAATTATCTAATTAATATTATAATTATTAAACTAGAGCTTTCTGAGTCAGTGTCAGCTGCAAAGATGAAGCTGACGATGCTGACTCGCCATCTCTGCAGTCTAGTGGCTGGACGAGCCTTTAGAGAGAAATGCAACTTTCATTCGGATTACATAATCAGATAGTAGGGCCTATTTGTTTTTGATTTGAATTGGTTCATTTAAAAGTAGACATTTCAAGCTTTCTCTAGATACATTTCTCATGTCTAGGAGGCAAGTAGCCTATACGCTGAGTTTCGGTTCATTTTTGTGATAGGAGACCGAGACGGCAGAAAGCGCATCCTGTTTGTTTTCTTTATTTTACAAAAGCACAGCATATTCTTGTTATTGTGAGTGTACACAAATAAAAGTTTCGAATGCATTACTTCTCTTATCTGTATGACCAAAAATGACAGAGTATTTTAAGTTGTTTCCGCTGTTATAAAATGCAAGTGACTGTGCCAGCACCTCCATGTCATGCAGTAAGAGGGCTAATATTTTAGATTCCACGCTCTGAACAAACACTAATAACAGTGCACATTTATCTAGGTTAAAGGGTTAGTTCACCCCAAAATGAAAATGATGTCATTAATTACTCACCCTCATGTCGTTCTACACCTGTAAGACCTTCGTTCATCTTCGGAACACAAATTAAGATATTTTTGATGAAATCCGATAGCTGTCTGACTTCTCAATAGACAGCAACTTAACCACATTCAAAGTCCAGAAAGGTACTAAAGACAACACTACAGAATTTTCATTTTTGGGTGAACTAACCCTTTTAAATTAGAGTAAGCGGCCAAGTTACTTACATGTTTCAAAAGATAAGCCATATTTGAGTTCGATGGACGATATGCAAACGCTTGGATTTCCTGCCCGACATATAATTACCACAAGGACCCGCCATTAACGATCTGTCCCTCAAGGACTGCGTGGCTTCAACACTTCCTGTGGAGTTTTTTTTTTTTTCCCGCGACTATCCAACTAATACAATTTTGGTTGACTAAGCCTCTTCTTGTCGACTAATGTTTAGTCGACCATTAGGGGGCAGCTCTATTAAAATAATATTAAAAAATCCATGTCATGAACCCTTTAAGTACACAATCTTGTAACCTTTGTCTTTTTATCCTATTTTCAAATACTTTTTTCTTCTTCTTCACATCAAAGTATGTAATGTTCTTAAATGAAGACTTTATTCATTTAAAAATGAATGTAAAAAATACTTCCGAAACGGAAGCTGCTGAAAAAGAGGACGGGCACTTTTGCACTCTATTAAACCCTTTCATGTATGCTGGTTATTATACTCTGACTCACCTGCGGGATGCTAATGCCCTTCCTGATCTGCTCCTGCTCCCAGCGATTCACTTCCTCATCCTGGCCATCATCTAGAGCTTCATCATCACTGCATTCGATACCTGAATCACAACACACACACACACATCCAAAACAAACACTAAGGTCAGATCTTGGTTAAGTGCATATCTTTACCAGGATCTGATCTCTCACACCCACACAATTCCTATTTATAGTTATTCTGTCTTTTTTGTGTGACTTTTTCTAAGTGACATGACATTTATTACAAGGACATTTCTTCTGGAGACCAGGTGTATGTGGGTTCCTGTAATTCTACATAAACAAGTTTCAGATTACTAGAGCTTTGTACTGCATCACACACTGACCGATCTCCTCAGCTATTTTCTGCCTCTGACTCTTTATCTTGACTCCACTGAAGTTGATCCTTTTCTCATCTTCATCATCGTCACTGCCGCCGTTCTCATCTTCGCGAACAAGGCGCTTGCTTGTCGCTTCATTCTCAACCAGTGGAGCCTCACCCCCAAGCTCTCGAGCCATCTGCCTACGTTTACGAGCAGCATGAATGAAGGCCGCGTCGGGGATCTCGCCTGTTGAAACGTAGGACAGCTATTGTTGGTGTAAACACAATGATTAATCACTTTCACGTGAATTAGTTTAACCAGAAAGATCCTAAACAGACTAAAAGCCATTTGTTTGCCATATAAAAATGTGGATTTGATCACATACGGTGTTTAACAACATTCAATGTTTAAACCACAATACACATAAGCAGGTTCCAGCCTTGTATGACCATTGAACTGTTTAAAAAGCAAAAACAGCTTAATCATGCTGACGTTGGTCCTGCTACTTGCTCTACAGGTCCAGCCTTGAGGTTATGGAAACTCTCACCTGGTCTAAGCGAGCTGAGGGCAGACAGAGTTTGGCTAAATGCTCCCCCTGCAGACTTTTGCTCGCCCTCCTCTTCCTGTTCCTCATTGCTGTCCACCTCCATTTCTTCTTCTCCTTGTTCACTGCTGGCTCTGCTGCCCGATAAGGGCTCCTCTTTAATTGACAGATTCTGAGCAGGTCCACCTAAAATGAAAAAAACCAGTGAGCGATACAAACTTATGTAATTAGCTAGATGGTCTAGGGCTAAGATTACTGAGGGTTTAATAATTTGTGGGCTAAATCACCACATAAAAATAATAACACTAGAAAAAAGGGGGTCACACAGAGCCGACGTCAGGACAAACAAACTAGGAGATTGTACATAATTCTTCAGCTATATTCTAGAGGCTCTATATTCTAGCTGAGCCCCCAACGTGAGTTTTTTTTTTAAGGTGACCGTTATTTTAAAACGCATCACCCTATATATTAAAAGCACTGAGCGCATCTGTCTCTGGCTCAGCGCCAGCCAAAGAAAGAAAGCATTTGAATTTAGCAGTTGACGACACCGGTGCAATTGTATGCGTCAAAGGGTTAAAACTGATCCCATTTCCGTGGTGGAAGGGGGACAAATTGAAACTGAGGGGGCACAAATCAGATCTGAGGGAGCAATGCCCCCTTTTGCCCTCTCGTGGCACCAGGCCTGGGGTTCACTACATTATCTAGCAATACTCCAAAAATCAGTCATGCTTCATTCTGATGTGTATACCATTATAACATGGAGTGGGGGCAGCAAACAAAAGTATTTTCTTAATAAAATGTAAATTTGATGTTTTAAAGACAAAAGGTAGTCCCCTGATTCTGATTTATAGAAATTCATGATATTATGGAGAGAAAAAAAAAAAAAAAAAAATTGAGTACCAATGCGCGTGCTTTGCTCTGGTATGGCACTGGTGTTCTTTTCCAAATCCTCCTTGTATTCTTTCTTCAGCTGCTTGACAATCTTCTTGCTGTGGTAGGATTTCTTCACACGGAACACTTCAGTGTCATCTAATAGTGAGAGATATACAGTCATTCTATATAAATATATACATCTTTTAAAATTCATACACTAGGCGATTGAGTATATAATGCATAGTATAGGTGCAAAGTGTATAGTATCAAAGACTTTAGATAGTATATAATTTGGGGCACAACTTCACAGTTTTCTTCGGGGTCCTCACACTTTCATCAATGAATGTACATGTCCTTTCTATTTTTTATCATTACTAGATAGGGATTTTTAAAAAGCATTCAATTTCAGCCCGATTCAATAATGAATAATGTAAACGTTCGACCGATTCATTGAAAATAACCTTAATAGGTTATTATTAGGTCTTAATAGCCATTTCCATCTTTGCCATGACTGGGAATTCCAATTCTTATCGCTGTATCATACTGGTCTTTAGCCAATTATTGAGTATATTTCAATATGTGCAGAGTCCTAATTGATCACTATTACTAGTTAATTTAATAGGTAAAGTAGCTCGTATTTTTGGTTAGTGATTGTCACTTTAATAATGACACGAACTGTCATTTAAATAGACTACAGTTAGATGATGAACTGCACCGCAAAAACTCTACATTGAAACATTACGTTGTTATTATGTATATTTATGTTACATATGTCTTTAATGGCCGTTGATAAGCACCTTCATCATCGTGGAAGCTCAACAGACTCGCTTTGGGTTCCTCTCGGTTCTCCTTCCTTTTCTTCTTGTCTTTGTTGATCTTGACAGCACCAGGCTGAAATCCGTTTCCGTGGTTGTTCAGTATGTTTGCTCCAGGAGCGGGACCAGAGATGGACTCACTTGGGTTCGCCGACTCTTCAGCCCCGGGCCCGCCGGACTGCTGGACCTCCTCTTTCTCCTCATCGTCCGAGTCATTCCTCCGCCTGAAATTGCACCTCTTGGCTTTCTTAAACATGGTGATGTAGTGTGCAACGCCTCTAAGATAGTATATACAGACTGATTTCTAGATTTTTGCAGGGCGCCAAAGGTGATAACAAGTCCACCATTTTGCCTTCTGCGGAAACGTTTATGTACCTCTGTGAATGTTTGGATTTGCTGAGCGGCAGCGGGAACTCGCTGCTGCCATCTAGATGAGAGGTGCCGTCTCGAACAATTTCCATGTTTTGTTTTGTTTTGTTTTGTTTTTCACCATAATATAAGATCACCTTCCAACAATGTAAAAATCCCTCAAATTTATTTTCAATAACATTAATTATTTTCATTATATAGTATTCCGGTTAAAGTCACCAATCAAAATTGACTCTTTTTTTATGGAATATTGCAGTATTTATTATAAATGACTCATCCATGCACATATTTTTACTGGCAAGAGGGTGGGATAACCTGTCACTCACATGAGATCATAGCAATAGCAAACTACAATGATCAAATCAGTTCCCGATGAACAAAATCATGTCCCGCCCTACATTTGTTCTTGTTTGAGAAGGCTTTTCACTCAGATATACATACATTATAATATATACATCACAAGGACTATTCCAACTTCCGTCTAATGCCAACTTTAATGGTTACTATGGTATTTTTTTCTAATGAACAACACTGGCATATGCATTTTTCTAAGAATTAAATTTCAAAATATCCTTTTTATTTAAAGAGTGTATTCATGAGGAGAAGGAAATTAAATATACTGAAATAACACAATAACCGTTTTGTATTTATTTGTTAATTTATTAATAGGAAATCATTCACATACATTTTTTAAGGAAACAAATAGTTATTATAAGGCAAAGTGAATGCAGAAAATGACAGAGATACAAATGCTGAAACACACTGATGATGGTGAAGAACTGCATTGACAGCATTTACTCAATTAGTCAAACTTCCAGAGAACATCATATGCACCATTTCTGTTGTTATGGTATTTCTTCAACATTATTTTGATATTCACATATACTAATTAATCTCACTATTACCAGCTTATCATGCAGCCAAAACCTGTGATAATATTGATAATATACAATGTTAGTTTAGTATTATTTATAAACTATTATAGAATTTATTAATAGTTTGAATTAGCTTTTATTTTTATATTTTCAGTATTCCATTTGATTTTTAGTTTAAGTTTTATTAATACTGTTATGTGCTTTTTCTTTTTTTCTATATACATTTAAAGTATTTTTATTTCAATTTTAGTAGTTTTAGTACTTCAACTCAAACTTATTTCATGTCTGTTAGTTGCCAAGGCAGCATTTCTATTTATTTCTAGTTTTTTGTTTAATTTTTCACTAAGTTTACGTTTTTTTTTACTAATATTTATAATTTATTTTATTTCAGCTTTATTTCATGCTTTATTTTTAACAAAAATGACAGTTTTAACAGTTTTTGTTAACAATAACAACACTGATAATATAATATTGATATGATAATACAATTTGTTGAATTGTACTGTACCATCTACCTTGTTAGATCACATAGTTTCACACTTGATCCATCTAAAACCTTAAACCCAGGATAAAGGGGCTCAGTGAATGTGGTCTGGACACTTTTGAGAAGGGTCATTGTGTCAGAGACGCTGTAGAAGGACAGAGTTCCTGCACTGTGATCCACGTACACTCCTATTCTAGAGGAGTATAGGGGTTTATTGATTTCACTGTCTATGGAATTATGAGTGAATAAGCGACGTGCACACGTGTTTTGCAATGTCCAGGACTGATCATTATATCCAAAAACATCAGCCTCATCGTCACCCTTTCTCTTCCTGCCGATGCTCTTATAAGACACTGATATACCCACCCAACAATTCCCGCTCCAGTCAGCCTCCCAGTAGGCACGTCCACACACACTCTCTCTACACAACACCTGAGGACTGCCATCAAACCTGTCTGGATGTTTAGGATACTGCTGGGCATTCTTAGTATAAGTGACTACTCTGTTCCCCTGAGACAGACAGAGGTGTTTATTCACTGTGTTTGGATCCAGACTGAGCTGACAGGAATCTGAAATAAAATAATAAGTAAGAAATAAATATATATTATAAAGAAATACACAACAAAAATTCCAGTCTGCTCAGAAATTCGATAAGATACAGTATCTCCAGAGGTGCTCTTTGGTAGAAAAAAACAAAACAAAAAAGCAATAGACCAGGGCACACTTCAGATTCTAATTATTAAAATGCTTTTATTCAACTAGCTAATTCATATAGAAAACTTTAAAAAATAAGTTAGTATTATTTCAATCTTTAATGAGAAAATAAGAATTAATGTGCTTTATGTTATTAAAAACATACAATTAAGTTTTGAAGAAAAAAAATGTATCATCCAGCATACAAAATACTGTGTAATGAATTTGTAATGAATTGTAATGAATTTGGTTGGTGGGTGGGTGGGTTGGTGGGTAGGTGGGTGGGTGGGTGGATGGATGGATAGATAGATAGATAGATAGATAGATAGATAGATAGATAGATAGATAGATAGATAGATAGATAGATAGATAGATAGATAGAAACACTTACATTGTAAGAACTCCTCCCTAGTCTTGGGGTTATCGGTGTCAGTGATCTTGATGCTTTTTACTACAGACCAGCAGAAAAGTGTCATTTTTTTAAAGAAAACATCAAATATATTCAGTACATTTAACAATTTAAACATTCATAGAACATAAGTATTATAAATATATCAATAAATAAATATCTATAAATCACATCTGTAAGTTACATCATGTCACACATCATGTCAGCAGTATTTTACCTCTAGCAGATATCTGTTCTACCTCCTCTTTGCAGAAATCTTCAAGTTTCCCTCTTAGGAGAGAGACAGATTTTCCAATATTACTAAAAGAGAGGTGAGGACTGACAGTGATGCTGGGTACGTTAAGACAAGGCAAGATGAACTGTGAACTCTAGAAATCAGAATGGAAATAAAGATCAGAAAGGAAATAAAGATACAGCTTGAATAATGATCAGCGTTTCAAATGATTATTCTACTCTGATTAAATGTTACACAGATCATAATGCTTGTATAACTGCTAAAAATTATATATATATATCAGTGAATTCTGTCACCTGGAGGAAATGGATGTGATCGTCTATGTGTAACAGCTTATCCAACTCAGTATCCCTCTTCTTCAGAAAATCAATGGCCTCCTCCAGTGTCTTCAAAAATCCTTCAGCTTGACTCACTGCAGCCTTTTCCTGATCTCTGATCAGCTGTGTGACCTCAGAGCGTCTTCTCTCAATAGAGCGGATCAGTTCAATGAAGATCTTCTCACTGTGCTCCACTACTGCCTGAGCAGAGCGCTGTTAGGACACACAAAGAGAGGGTTCTCAGATAGTATGCTACCCACTGTGGGGTTCTGCAGGACCCAACACTGGATTGCTGACTGAATGGAGATGAGTCTTATGAGAAGCCTTTTCCAGCTCCCAGCAATTCTCCTCTAAAAACTCACCTTGTGAGAGTCCACAGCCTTTTTAAGCTCCTGCATCTTATTCTCTTTTTGCTGGATTTCCTCCTTGTATTTTCTCTGTTTCTCCTCTAATTGCCTCTGTTGAAGAAACAAAAATGTTCTTCAATAGACTCAACAGATCAAAACTTTTCTAAAAACAAAAAAACAAACAACAAAAAACCTGTTGTACACAATCTTCTACATTCCTTCCGCTCTCTGACTAATAGCTCATACTTTGTTTTAACATGTAAAAGGCCTTTTAGTATAATTCTAAAAAAGGTCCACCTTCAGCTTGTGGAACATGTGTGTGTCTTTTTGCTGTGAAATCTTTAATGATTTTTATAAAGTAAATGTAAGAATAACTTTTTTTGTTATTAATATTTCAAGATGAACATTTACATTTACTGGACTGAAGCAAAGTAGGTTTACTTGATTATTCATAAATAATCTTTTAGAAAAATCATGTTTAAATGTATCAGATATGAAACATCAGGCTTTTAGAAACATGTTTGTAGATCTTTCAATCAGCGATTGCATTGCATTATATGTTTTGCCCTCAAAACAAAAACTACAGAGATTTGATCATAAAACTAGACATTTAAATATCATCTTATTGGGTGATATAGAGTGACAACTGATGTTTATATGCATTTTTATGTAAGTCTAATATACTGTTATAAAGATCTCACTGATTTATATTACGAGCTATCAGACTTTCATCTGACTTTTTTAGCCATATAAATAACATCTGCGCCAAATTGCATATTTTTTCACAGTTAAGTGTTTTTCCCCTCCTTGAGTGTGAACTGCATATTCTCACTACACACATATATATATATATACAGTGGTGGTCAGAATTATTGGCACCCTTGGTAAATATAATCAAAGATGACTGTAAAAATAAATCTGCATTGTTTATCCTTTTGATCTTTAATTCAGAAAATTAGCAAAAATCTAACCTTTCATTGAAGGAAAAGAACTGAAAGTGGGGGGAAAATCACATTATGAAATAAATGTTTTTCTCCAAAACACGTTGGCCACAATTATTGGCACCCTTTTATTCAATACTTTTTGCAACCTTCTTTTGCCAAGATAACAGCTCTGAGTTTTCTCCTATAATGCCTGATGAGTTTGGAGAACACCTGACAAGAGATCAGAGACCATTTCTCCATACAGAATCTCTACAGATCCTTCAGATTCCCAGCTCCATGCTGGTGCTTCTTCTCTTCAGTTCACCTCACACATTTTCTTTAGGGTTCAGGTCAGGGGACTGGGATGGTCATGGCAGAAGCTTCATTTTGTGCTCAGAGACACAATTTTGTGTTGGTTTTGATGTTTGTTTTGGATCACTGTCCTGATGGAAGATCCAACCACGGCCCATTATTGGATTTCTAGCAGAAGCGGTCAGGTTTTGATTTTTTATCTGTTGGTATTTGATAGAATCCATGATACCATGTATCTGAACAAGATGTCCAGGACCTCCAGCAGAAAAATAGTCCCACAACATTAAAGATCCAGCAGTATATTTAACCGCGGACATGGGGTACTTTTTATCCATGTGTGCACCAAACCCATCTGGTGGGTTTGCTGCCAAAAAGCTCTTTTTTTAGTTTCATCTGACCATAGAAGCCGGTCCCGTTTGAAGTTCCAGTCTTGTCTGACAACTGAATATGCTGGAGTTTGTTTCTGGATGAGCGAGGAGGATTTTTCTTAAAACCCTCCCGAACAACTTGTGGGGATGTAGGTGCTGTTTGATATATTTTTTTAGGGTTTCTGAGACTTAAGACTCAACTAATTTCTGCAATTCTCCAGCTGTGATCCTTGGAGAGTCTTTATCCACTCAAACTTTCCTCCTTACTGCACATTAGGACGATTTAGACACACGTCCTCTTCCAGGCAGATTTGTAACATCTTTAGTTGATTGGAACTTCTTAATTATTGCCCTGATTGTGGAAATGGGGATTTTCAATGCTTTAGCTTTTTTCTTACAGCCACTTTCTATTTTGTGAAGCTCAACAATCTTTTGCTGCACATCAGAACTACATTCTTTGGTTTTACTCATTGTGATGAATGATTACGGGAATTTGGCCTTTTTGTTTTTCTTCATGTTTATACTCCTGTAGAACAGGAAGTCATGGCTGGACAATATCATGTTCATGATCACCCTGGTGTGCTAAAAAAATGTAAATATAAATGGGAATATACTTCAGAGATATTTTACTCATAAAAAATTCTAGGGGTGCCAATAATTGTGGCCAATGTGTTTTGGAGAAAAACATTTATTTCATAATGTGATTTCCCCCCCACTTTCAATTCTTTTCCTTCAATGAAAGATTAGATTTTTTCTAATTTTATGAATTAAAGATCAAAAGGATAAACAATGCAGATTTATTTTTACAGTCATCTTTGGTCATATATACCAAGGGTGCCATAAGTCTGACCACCACTATATATATATATATATATATATAGAAACGGTTAGTTCCTGTCCTTGATTCTGATTGGTCAATAGCTGTGTTTTATTCATGATAAAACACAGCTATGACCGCTTCACCCAACGGTTCTGTGTATCACTACACAACACCCTTAGCAACCACTCTTAGCAACTCCGCTTCGCGTCGTGCCTAACAACGTCCTTCAGCCGTGACTTATTCACGATTCAGCACAGCCTCTCGTACCTTATTGCTTACTTATGGGCCATTAAAGCATGATGCATCAAATATGATATAAAACAAACACATATGCAACTTTTCATATTTTCTCTTTTATATTTTGTATAAAGGTTCAATAAACGTCCATTTAAAAAAGTTAGATTTTTTTCTTTTTTATTTCATATGTCAGGCTTTTTATAGGCTTATGTGCTTTTGTAATTGCAGCCCTGTTTAAGGGTGCTGGATATTGCAATTTTTCCAGGTCCCTCTTTATTTAAGTCTCATGCTATTTTCATATGCTTTGATGTACATACAAGTAATGATACACTGTAAATTTACAGAATTTCCCATTTTTGAAAGAAATGTCTGTAAACTTAGTGGAGAATGTCCTGCTTTTCTGCCAGGACATTATTGATTGATTGATTGATTGAGTATTTTTCTCTTACAGTGCAAGTATAAAATGTTACAAGTAAGCAATAAGGTACGAGAGGCTGTGCTGTATCGTGAATAAGTCATGGCTGAAGGGCGTAGTTAGGTGCCTGCAACCCCTTCAGCCGTGAGCAGAGCTGGGTAGTAACGGATTACATGTAATCTGGATTACGTAATCAGATTCCAAAAATCTTACTTTTTTATGGATTACATGATTACATATTATCACAATGGCAGTAAGTTGTTCACAATTCATTAATTCTCCTAATTTTTCATTTTTTTAACATGTATATTTTTTTCATAATAAACCTGCCGCTTATATACGTTCGTGATTCTTTGAGTTTTTCTGGTGGTGAGGGGGAGGGGTGTGGAATCATGCATAGAAATCAGCAACAACAAGAATATTTGTTTTTGTAATGTTGCTGTTTTCTAAATTTACTTAATTTATGTATATATATATATATATATATATATATATGTGTGTGTAATAATATGTTTTAAAATCATAAGATGTGATTTTGTTTTATTCAGTTACTATCAGCAAACACTAACAGTTACATACATTAGTGTTAGTATTTTGAAGTATTAACTGTCCATACGTTGCACTTTAAAAAGAATCTGTTGAGGCTCTTGTTGGTGAATAAAATATATTTTTTGGAATATAATTTTTTCTTTGTATCTGTCAAAATAGTACAAGATTATCCTACAATATATGTGACATCAAATAACGGTTAGCACAAAAGTAATCTAAATGTAATCCAAAAGTAGTCAGATTACATT
The DNA here is from genome assembly GCA_039654765.1 of Mylopharyngodon piceus. Taxonomy (NCBI): domain Eukaryota; kingdom Metazoa; phylum Chordata; class Actinopteri; order Cypriniformes; family Xenocyprididae; genus Mylopharyngodon; species Mylopharyngodon piceus. Next base: position 15,518,568 of record CM077438.1, read on the forward strand.
ACCAAAAATGTGTAATCTAAGAGATTATATTACTGATTACAAATTTTGTCATGTAATTTGTAATCAGTAACTGATTACAATTCATAAGTAATCTACCAAGCTCTGGCCGTGAGTCAGACTTATTCACGATACAGCACTAGCCTCGAGTACCTTATTGCTTTTATAAAACGGTTACCAAACAATACAAATATTAAAGCCAAAAATATGTATCAATGCAACTTTCATGAAGTAAACTTTCACTAAAGCTTTCCTTCCGCCGGAAAAAATAGTCCCTGACCGTGAACAGCAACAGAAGTTACATTATTACGCCATTAGACGGCGGCAAAGACTGTCTTTATGAGTGTGTCTGTCAGTAGTGAAGACTTTTACATTGAAAAGACTGAACTGTTGTGAACACGGAACAAGACGCAACTGTAATTGAAATTACAAAGTGCATCCTCTTTCAAACAAGCACATTATTTATTAAATGTAGTCTACACTATATAAAACTTTTGGCAATCTAGCGGTTAAAAAACAAAATTGCATTTTTTTTTTCGCGGAAGAAGATTGTTTTGGTTGTGCGCGTGCGGATAAATCCAAAAATTGTCTTCTGAGCAGTAAGTGCAATATTTTATGCTGTTATTTTGAATAATTGGAAACACTGATATTTTTAAATGAATGATCATACAAAAGTTATCATGATTGGCATTCTGATATGGTCAAACATTACTGATATTCTGGCCAAAGAACTAAAGCTACATATCTGTAAAATAAAACAACTCTGTTGAGTAGGCAAATAAAAACGCCACCTCAGCAACGCTTTTACAACATTTCAGTTTTTTTTAAAAGTTCTCGCCATCTCTGAAAAGCCAAGACAATGTTGATTCTCGTTTTATTTCCAGTATAATTATGCCACATTCTGTATTCAACAACTTGTCGAAGTCCAACAAATACGGAACGCGTAGAATCTGATTCTGTCCGTTGTTCAAAAATAAGACCCACAAGCTGTACTTTATAATAACTTTTATCAACTTTAAATACTAGTATTACATTGTGTAATGTTACAAAAAAAAGTCCGAGAATTCATGTGTAGGCTATACACAAATCTATAACAGAGCTGATGAAAATTTCATACCTGTCTGTATATCCTCCCTACTGCAGCTGTGTTAATTTCATGATTTTTGTGTATGTCCAGCATACACATCATGCAGATACACTTCTGGTCAGTTCGACAGAAAGCTTCTAGAGGCCTGTTATGTTTCTTACAGATCATCTCCTGGAGTTGTCCTGTAGCTTCTATCAAATTGTGTTTCTTGTCTTTGAAGAAATTCTTGTGCTGTTCAAGGTGCGTTTGGCAGTAAGAGTTCAGGCACATCAAGCAGGACTTGACGGCTTTGTGTTTTCTTCCACTACAGACGTTACACTCCACATCTTCAGGATCTGCATGGTAAGCAGGAGCAGGAGCAGCAGATTGTAGTGTTGTCTCGTTCAGTTTCTCCACCATTTCAGCCAGAATGGTGTTTTTCCTCAGTACAGGTCTTGAAGTGAAGGTCTGTCTGCACTGGGGGCAGCTGTAGACTCCCTTTTGATCCTCTTGATTCCAACAGTCTGTAATACAGATCATACAGTAACTGTGTCCACAGGGAAGGGCCACTGGATCCTTCAGGAGATCCAGACATACTGGACAGCAGAACTGGTCCGGACCCACTGAAATACTGGCTTCTGCCATTTCACCATATGCACAGTCACAGATAACAGCTGGACAACCGCTTTCTCTGTTTCCCTGTTTTGTTTTTGAGAAAATGAAACTCTGTAAGTATGGCGTCATCCAGTAGGGGGCGGATTGTAGGCTATCTAGGCCTGGACTTGCAGTGCTGTAAATTCAACCACGGGACGTCGCTATTTCTGCTACATAAAAAAAGAAATCATGCTTTTGGTAAATCATAATTATGACACAAAAGCAGTTATTTTAGTAACGTTGAGATGCTATTTTAGTTTTTATTAATATTTTCAATTAGTGTTTAGTTTTAGATTTTCTATTTAATTTTAGATACATTTTTGTTAATGTTGTTTTTTCATTTTTTAAATGTCTGCTTAGTTTTTTTCCCCTTCAGTTTTAGTTAGTTATTTTATTACATGAGGCTAAACCAAATGAAAATGTGAAATGTCAATTGCCTTGGCAACTAGCATAAATGGAATAAGTTTAAGTTTTATATATTTCATTTTTATTTAGGTTGACGTTTACTTTATTTCAGGTAACAGAATTTTTTATGGTTTTAGTTTTATTATAATTATAGTATAACTACAATAAACCTACATAAAAGTCATAATTATTACAAAAAAATCTAAATTATGACATACTAAGTCATAATTATAACATAAAAATTTGAAATGACAAAATGTTGAAATTATAAGATAAAAAGTCACTATGACATTTTTTACTTTTTATCTCATAATATTGACTTTTGCCATAATTATGACTTATCTCATAATTATTGTCATAATTTTGACTTTTAATCTCATACTTATGAATTAGTATCTCGTAATTTATTTATGATTTTCAAAATGTCAAATTCAGATGAAAAATCCAATAGCTCTGTTTTGGAACGTGATAGCTGCGGTTTCTAGCTGGTCATTAGCTGGTGCAAGCTGGTCGTTAACTGGTTGCCCAGCTAACATGTTCCAAAATTCATCTTGACCACTTTAAACTGGTGTGACCAGCTGGTACTTTATTGCTTTTCCAAGATGGTTTACCATTTTACCAGTTTTAATGACCAGCTTGAATCAGATAATGACCAACTAGAAACTAGCTACCATATTACAGCGAGCCGTTTCAGATGAATTCTTCCGGCAGGGAAGGGCTTCCCATGAATTTCATGGGTGTGTGAATCCCTGAAGGCTGTCATCATGGCTCATGACTGGTCATCTTCAATCTCTTAGCTGTAACATAATAACGAGGGACCACACAGAACTTTCCTGTTAAGAATTATTTGAGGACTCTAGCAAGGACATTTGTGTCCCTGAGACTATGGTTATTTTCTGGAACTGTTTGAGAAGCTTAAGCATCTTTTGTGCTGTGATAGCACAAGTGTCTGGAATCAACAGAACCTTCTACATTGGGATTCAAGAGGAAAACTGGAATTACGCACCGAGCGGCCAGAATCTGATTAATGGGAAACCTATTGCAGCGGATGAGTGAGATTTATATATTCATTAATTATAAGTAATTCATCTGATTGAAACAGGCAGGGTTGTAAATGTGTATATATTTTTATATATTTTGCTTATTAATTTTACATCTATTACATCTACCAAAATAGGTATATATATATATATATATATATATATATAATTTTGTACACTGAGATTTAGCTCCCTGTGAAAAATTACATTTTTAAATTACATTTTTATTATTATTATTAATTTATTTTTTTATTTTATTTTATTTTTTTTTTTTTTGTGGAGTTATCTATTATAGACAATGGTGTTTAAGATGTGGACAGTGTTATATTTGCACCACACATACAGTACCAGCTGGCAAAAAACAAAAACAAAAAAAACCTTAGACTATTACCCCACAAAATCAGGGACGCCCTTTTTTTTTTTTTTTTTTTCTTTTTTTGGAAACTCCAGACATGCCGTCACTTGATTCTTTTTGAGTGTTTTTTTTTTTTTTTTTCTTCTTCTTCTTTTTGTGGCATCCTCATGCATGCTGGTGCACCTTTACTCTGTTCTCAGCTAATGAACTATAGCCTTTCTCTGGCTGCTCTCACAAGTCTCTTGTTTACCCAGACAGTTTTGAGGACTGACTTTTTCTAGATAATATCTGGTAATTGATATAGCTGTATTCATTTGGATGAATGTATTTGATATAGTTTACTCTTCCTGGTACCAGTGCCAAGGACATTTTCAGTGTCATCCTTGAGATTTAAACACTGAATAAAAACCTCATATTTCCAGCCTTTTTTTTTACTGATTCATAAGTAGAGGCCTGTTTTGTGTGAACTTATGCAAACTGCATAAGTATTTTTTTTTAAGAACACTTTGCATTTTTGAGTTTCAGTAATTAGAAATTCTCATTGAACAACACAGGTTATTAACACTTTTCAGTGAAGGATTTATAATGATCTAAAATTGCTTAATTGTTTAATGGTCAAGTAAAAAGTTGAAAAAAGGTTTGTCAGATTATTAAAATGTTCTTTATATTTAGAAAAAAAAAATGTTTTAAGTACTGCTCACTTCTTTGTGGAACCTAAAATGGATCTTCTATGGCATCGCTTCAAAAACCTGCACTCTTAAGAAAAGGTTCTATATTGAACCTTAAAGGGTTCTGTCAGGTGCTTCATATATAAGGTGTTCCCATCATAGGATCATTTTGTTTCAATTCATTGTTAATTTTAATTAAATTTTATGAATTATTCACCTTGTATAGAACTATTTTGGTATAAAGGCTTCTTTAAAATTAAGTCAAGAAGCCTATATATAGAACCCTACTGAACCTTTATTCTAAGAGTGTAATCTACTGGTATTTTGAATTTTCTATTTATTTTCTAACTTTAGTTCATTTTCCAATAATCTCTGCCATTTATTATCATCCCATTATAATAATAGTGGAAAAACATTAGAAAACTCCTCATCTTTCTCTGCCAGGTATGCATCAGTATTTCTGCAGCGCGGGTCTCAGCGGATTGGCAGTGTGTACAAAAAGGCGATATACAGGCAGTACACAGATGCTTCTTATTCTCAAGAGATCCCCAAACCCACCTGGCTGGGCTATCTGGGCCCCATACTGAGGGCAGAGGTTCATGATATCATCATCGTGCACCTGAAGAACTTCGCCTCCAGACGTTATTCCATGCATCCCCATGGTGTCTTCTATGCAAAAGATTCAGAAGGTAAAACCTCTTTCTCTCATTCACTACTTATACGTGAGCCAAAACATTATGACCACCTGCCTAATATGCTGGTGATCCTCCACATACTGCCAAAACCGCACCGACCCGCAGAAGCACAGACTGTACATGACCCCTTAAGGTGTCCTGTGGCATCTGGCACCAAGACATTAGCAGCAGATCCTTCAAGTCCTGTAGGTTGCGAGGTGGAGCCACCTTGGTTTGAACTTGTTGGTCCAGCACATCCCACAGATGCTCATTCCTGCAGGGTGCATTATCTGCTGAAAGAGGACACTTCCACTAGGGAACACCATTGTCATGAAGGGGTGTACCTGGTCTGCAACAATGTTTTGGTAGGTGGCACATGTCAAACTTAGGTCCGCATGAATGGCCTGACCCAGCAGAAGAACACTGCCCTGAGCATCACACTCCCTCCACCGACAGTGCATCCTGGTGCCATCACTTCCTGGCCGTCCACGTGATTCGGGACTCATCAGACCAAGCAACTTTCTTCCACTGATCCAATGTCCAGTTCCCCTGCTCACGTCACCATCGTAGGCACTTTCGACGGTGGACAGGGGTCATCATAGGTACTCTGATTGGTCTGCAGTTACGCAGCCCCATACACAGCAGAGTGAGATGCACTGTGTGTTGTGACACATTCCTCCCATAACCATCATTAAAATTTTGTGACTTGTGCCACTGTAGACCTTCTGTTGGCTCGGACCAGACAGGAAAGCCTTCATTGCCCTCGTGCATCGATGATCCTTGAGCGCCCAACACTCTCACGGGTTTGTGGTTTGTCCCTCCTCGGACCACTGTTGGTAAATTTTCAAAACTGCTGACTGGGAGCAACCTACAAGCCTTGCCGTTTCAGAGATACTCTGACCCAGTCGCCTTGCCATAACAGTTTGGCCCTTGACAAAGTCACTCAGATCTTTATTACAGCCCATTTCTCCTGCATCCAACACACTGATTATGAGAACTGATTGATTACCATCTAATCTACCCAGACCTTAATATGCGGCCTTGTTAGGACATGATCAATGATATCACCTGTGACTGTTCATAATGTTTTGGCTCATCAGAGTATGGTTAATAATTTTAAAGGTGCTTTTACTTGTGTGGACTTTAAACTGTTATCAAATCCTGTCTGCACTAGGTGCGCTGTATCCAGACGGAACCTCAGACACTCTGAAGAAGGATGACGGGGTTCCACCAGGGGGAAACTACACCTATACCTGGACTGTAAAGCCAGATTTTGCCCCTCAAACGGGTGACGCCAACTGCCTAACCTGGGCCTACCACTCCCATGTCAGCGCCTCACAAGACATTTCCTCCGGACTTATTGGAGCCCTTCTCACCTGTAAGAAAGGTAAAGCAGACATTCTGATATGCCTATTAATTCCTTGCAATACTAGCCCTATATTCATGCCCGTTGCACTGAAATTTAGCTCCCTGTGATATTTTTACATTTTATTATTACAATTTTATTATTAATAAAAAAATATTTTTTTTAAACGCAGCTAAAGCATCTTAGATAAAGGTCAACTAGGTGCAATAATACTACAATTGATCAATGTCATTATCGTACAGGATGTTTCCACTTTATGTTCTTCCCTAAATTTAAATGGGTGCATTTAATATATTAAAAAATATATAAAATGCACTTCTGGATTATTTTCCTCTGGGATGAATTTAAAAAATACATTTTTGATAAGAATAATTCCTTGCATTTTTTTGAGTTCCACTTTTAGTGAAGGATTTTTAAGTATCAAAAATTGCATAATTGTTTAATGGTCAAAATACTTATAGAAATATATTTTCTAGGCATTGTAATCTATTTATCAAAGTTAAGTTGAATTTCCCCTTTATTTCCTAATTTTATTTTATTTTCAATAATACAATAATACTACAATTTATAAATGTAATTAAATTTTAAAAAATCATAATATATAATAATAATATATTTTGTAGGCATTGTAATCTATTTATCAGAGTTAAGTTACCTTGAATTTCCTATTTATTTCCAGTACTACAATAATACTACAATTGATAAATGTTATTATGATAAAGAACATTTCCTATTTATGTTCCTCCCTAAATTGAAATTAATGCATTTAATATACATTTTAAAAATATATTTTAAATTAAAAAATAAAATGAGCCCTTTGGATTTTTACCTCTGGGCTGAATTTAAAATTGCTTTTCTTTATTAGCTAAATAAATATTTTTGTCTTACCTTATCCTTTGATTCCCAAATTAAAATGCCGCCCTCAGGAACCCTGCATGCTGTGTCCACTTCAGACCACCATCAAGTACAACGTGCTGATGTGGACCAGGATCTGATCCTTATGTTTAGTGTGGTGGATGAGAACATCAGCTGGTACCTAAAAGAGAACATCCAGACCTTCTGCTTTGATCCAGATGGTGTGGATCCTGCTAGAGAAGATTTCCAGGAATCCAACATGATGCATGGTACATACCTGACTGTATGAACTAAAATGTGGCTGTCCAGATGTTTAAGAAAAAAAGCAAAATAAATGAGTGGTGTGGTGCGTTAGTTGTAATGAAAATTCATGAACCTAGAGATTTTTTTGTAAACCGACATAGCTGATGCACACAATTTGAGTCTGAGTTTAAGTACTTTTTTATCCATTTTTAGCCATAAATGGATACATGTACGGCAACCTACCAGGCATTGAGTTTTGCCAAAACCACACGGTTGCTTTGCATCTCTTTGGCATGGGCAACGAGATCGACATTCACTCTGTTTATTTCCACGGACACACACTCCTGGACCGCGGGCACCGCATGGATGTCCTGAGTCTGTTTTCTGCCACTTTTGCTACTGCAGAGATGGTCCCTATGACAATAGGGACATGGCTCTTGAACTGCCAAGTCAACGATCATCTGAAAGGTAAACTTTGAGAAAGCATGTTCTTTGATAACAGGATAACATAATAAGGCAGTTGTAGTAATGGAAGTTCTGCCTTTCAGTTAAAAATAGCCAGTTGGCTTTTTGATAGTTAGTATACTCTAGATTAGAGCACGCACATGTATTAGTGTAACCCCTCCAGTTCTACTCGACCCACTGAGCGGGATTCGTCTCCGGCATGGGAGGCAAGCGAGCTAACAAGGACACTAAAGACCGAAGTCTCTAACATCAGTCACTAGTGCGCCTTGAGTGAGGTTTACTCGCACAGCTCTTACTAGCTGGCCTCTGTTACACTCACCCCCCTAAACCTCAATCCCATCTGGGTCATGGCACCAATGTAACCCCTCCGGTTCTACTCGACCTGCTTCGAGCGGGATTCAAAACAGCGTCTCTGGCAGTTAAAACTAACCCCCCCACTTTTGTCAAAAGGTGGCGCTATAGAGGCCCTCCTCCCCACCCATTTCTAAGGCTTTGCCCATGTCTACTGGATGACAATCCTGACATGTGTGTCAAGTTTCCAACCCGGTGGCTTCAGGGCAACTGTGCACAGCGGGCAATAGGCATGTAAAACGGGTAAAGATAAAAGGGCTACGTTAAAGTCATTTAAATACACCACATTTACTGCAGCAGTTGGTGCCCAAATGATCACAAACCACAACAGGCACATCCATGAGATCGTTTAAATGTAGATGAATTTTATGTCATAGAAGGTCAGTTTCAAATGAGTGCAGAATATCATCCTAATCTGCCATGTGTGTTTTTCTCAGACAACCTCTATAAAAATTCCAGATCAAATTACATGCTGTTATTTGCGCAAATTTATCAGTACTCTAAAAAAATGTAATCCAGTTTTGATGCGAATGTCTGTGATTGCTGATGTTGTATTATTCTAACACTTCTCTTCATGTGTTTTTTTGACCTCCCTGAACTATCGTTTGTGCACCAATCTTATGCTCCAAAAGCATGCTTTAATTTAATTTCAATATGTGTGGTATACAACGAAAAAAATCAAATAAAATTAATAAATAGAGTTAAATCACAGAACCTGCAAAGACGATTTTAATATCAGTCTCAGGTAATAGTAAGGTACATGTCTAAATTTTTCTGCTCACTTATGCAAGTTTATTTTAAACAGCCACTTTTAGCCACAAATAGGGTTTTTTAATAAATTTGAATTATATTAATAAATAATTAATTTAAAGACATGCGTTGTACATGATGTTTGCAAACACAGCACATGACTTTCTATAACACCCATGTCTAGAAAACACACACTCTCCTCTGTAAAAACAAAACAAAACAAAGATTTAAGTCTTGTATGAATCAGAACATGAAATCACAGGTGTTGGTAATAATAATTGTAACTCAAATGACATTTGAAAAGTAGTCCTGTCCAAATAGTGATATAATGTCATGGTTCAATTTCAAATGAGTGTGAAGTTATCATTTGCAGTTCAATATTTAAGTTCATCAAAAAATGGGTAAACACACACACACACACACACACACACACACCACAGAGAGAGGGTGAAAATATCCACATTTAAACCAAAATATCGGACTTCCTGTTGGTCGGAGCTAATGACTGTAAATTAGAAAGTTGCCCGGCTTTATGAGAACAATATCTGTACCGAGTTTGGTGACTGTAGGTTAAACTAACCCCCCACTTTTTTCCAAAAGGTGGCGCTATAGAGGCCCTCCTTCCTGCCCGTTTCTGAGGCTTTGCCCATGTCTACTGGATGACAGTCCTGACATATGAGTCGAGTTTCATGCAATTTGAAGCATGCTAAGTGTCTCAAACCCATCCAAAACAAATATTGAAGTTTGATCTGTTACTATGGCAACAGTGTTTGAAAAATATTAAAAATCTTTTTACAGGTCTACATTCATTATATCTTGACATTATTCTAATGAAGTTTGAAGCAAATTGGGTAAAAATTAGAGGGTGATCTTAAAGTATTTTGAAAGTAACACACTTCCTGCTGCCAGTTGGTGGCGCTATAACTTTGACTCACAATAGTCACATCCATGCGATCAGCCTCCTACAACGAACACACAGCTGAAGTTTCATAAAAATCAATCAATGTATGCAGAGGTTATAACACATTTCCTTTTTCCCTTTTCTCGCCAAAAATTTGTTGCCTTGCCACGGCCAAACGGTTTGAGATATCAAAAATCCGCTCGCAATTTTACATCCTCAGTGTCTTGAGTTCATTCTGACCGAGTTTGGTGGTGATCGGATTAATCGCCTAGGAGGAGTATATCAAATTCCAGAGCACGCGTTTTTCAAACAACCCATAATAGCTGACTTCCTGTTGAGCTGGCGTATAACTTAGAGCACGAAAGTTGTTAGGCCCGATGAGGTCTATATGTGTACCGAGTTTCATACAAATACATGCAAGCGTGTTTGATATATGGACCAAGTTTTCGGACACCATTCAAAGGGGGCGCTGTCAAGCTCCCCTGCCACGCCCGGGTCCCATCCTTTGCGGCGTCCTAGTGGCTGCAGATTCCAATGTGTGTGCCAATTTTCAAGAGTTTTCAAGCATATTAAGGCCCCCAAAAAGCCCCGGATGACGGAAAAAAAAAAATTATCCTTAGAAAAACAAAAGGGCCCTGCACCTGAGTGGCTTGGGCCCTAATTAGTATAAATTGGGTCTTCATACATGAAAATATATAGCTGCCCCCTGAAGATGATTATATTTGTGGTTCTTTGACATCTAAAATATAAAAAAAAAAACCTGAATTAGACCACCCAGATAATACATGAATTTTAGCATTATTTGAGCTAAAGTAGTTAGAATTTCTGTTAAACATTATTGTCTTGATCATTTTCTTGATCATTAAAAAAAACAACTATTTTTTTGCCAAAATTTTGTTACCAAAATTCTGTCTATATTTTTAAGGAGCTTTATATGCTTACTGCCTACACGGGTGATAGGGCTCTTCTATGTTGTCTTCCACAGCTGGTATGCAGGCCCTGTTCAAAGTCTCATCCTGCAAGGATGAAATAAACTCCACAGTTCCTATCAGTGGGAAGATTAGGAAGTATTTCATTGCTGCTGAGAAGGTTTGGTGGGACTACGCACCATCAGGAATGGATAAACTGACCAATGAGTCACTGACGAAACCTGGGAGGTTGAATGTCTAATTATAATTCAGAAATGCACTGCAATTATTTTATGAAAGTTTGAGTTTGACAAATAATTCAAAATAAAATTCTTGGTCATCCTTAGCTTTTCAGAGTTGTTCTTTGGGATAGATGGTGGCCGACTTGGTGGAAAGTATTGGAAAGTGGTGTACAGAGAATATACAGATAAGAGTTTCACTATAAGGAGAAAACGAACTAGTGCTGAGACTCATCTAGGCATTTTGGGTAAGCCTCTTCATGTGGATTTAAATCATTGTAAACCTTGGTTAGAAAAAAAAAATGTTTCATGAGTTTGATTCGGACCTTTCTGTCACATCATGGTGCCTGTAGGTCCAGTTCTGAGGGCTGAGGCTGGAGACACTCTTCAGGTGATGTTTATGAACAAGGCTGACAGAATCTACAGTATCCAGTCTCATGGTCTCCAGTACAACAAACCCTTTGAGGGTGTCTTTTATCAAGATGGTGAGACTTATTTTACACCATCTGGCTAATTATGTAAATCAAAAGGTTTGTTTTGTCCCAGAGAACTGAACATCTTTTAATGTATTGTAGGTATAAAGAGGAAAGGATATCAGGTTCAGCCAGGAGAAACGTTCACCTACAGGTGGCTGCTGAAGGAGGGACCATCTGAAAGTGACCCACCCTGTATTTCCTACCTGTACTTCTCCTCCAGTGATCCAGTCAGAGACACCAATGCTGGTCTTATAGGCCCCCTGCTGGTGTGTAAGAAAGATGCACTGAATTCCAATGGTGCTCAGGTAATATGAGATTCAAATATGTAGCAATAAATAAATAAAAGGAGAGATTCAAAATAATTTGCATACAAACTGTCATCTTGACCCATATGCAAATTAGCCATCAATTTATTTTAAAATAATTTTATTGAACAGTATTACTTTTTATATGTAATATGATTTTTCTTACAGAAAGACGTGGATCAGGAGTTTTTTCTGCTGTTTTCTGTGTTAGATGAAAATCTCAGCTGGTACTTGGATCAGAACATTGAAACCTATGACACCAATGAATCAGACTTAGAGAATTTGGAGTTTCAGGAGAGCAATAAAATGCATGGTATTTACACTCACCTCACTGGCGGTAAACTGACAAATGGAGCATATTTTTGGTCAACAGTGTAATGGTCAACTATTAATTTTACAAATAAGCTCAAACATTCAAATTCCACAACCAATTCTTTTACAACCTGTTATTTTGTGTGTGTAATGCAGCTGTGAATGGCTTTATGTACGGGAACCTGCCTGGCCTTGAAATGAATAAGAAGTCCAGGGTCAGATGGCATCTCATGGGACTTGGCACAGAGATAGACATGCATGGTATTTACTTCCAAGGCAACACGTTCCAGAGACAAGGCACAACACGTGACACGCTGAGCCTGTTCCCACACACTGCAGTCACTGTGTCCATGCAACCAGATGTCAGTGGTCAGTATGACCTAGTGCCATGTTATTTCGGCAAATTATTTATATATATATTATATATATATATATATATATATTTACTTAAGCCATTACTTCAGTCTTTAGTGTCACATGATCCTTTATGCTGATGATATTCTGATTTGGTGCTCAATTATTATTAATGGTTCTTATGATCAGTGTTGAAAACATTGCTGCATTTTTGCTGCTTAATATTTTTGTGGAAACATAAAAATAGAAATCTTAAGTAACATTGTAAATGTTTTTACTGTCACTTTTTTTTATCAGTTTAGTGCATCCTTGCATGAAAAAAAGTATTACTTTTTTTTTCTTACTCCAAACTTTTGAATCACAGTTTCCACAAAAATATTAAGCAGTACAGCTGTTTTCAACATAAACAATAATAAGAGCACCAAATCAGCATATCAGAATGATTTCTGAAGGATCATGTGACACTGAAGACTGGAGTAATGGCTGCTGGAAATTCAGCTTTGCATCACAGGAATAAATTACATTTTAAAATATACTGAAAACAGTTATTTTAACTAATAATATATTTTCTTGTGGTTGCAGGGGTATTTGAGGTGAGCTGTCTAGTCTCTGATCACTATGTTGGTGGGATGAGACAGCTGTATAAAGTGATGGGCTCAGGGAATAAGAAGCCTTCAGTGTTAAGGTCTCAGATAGTGGAGTATTTCATCTGTGCTGAAGAGATGGAGTGGGACTACTCACCTGATCGCACCTGGGAACTGCAGAACTTCAACACGACTGAGGAGAAAAGGTAGATTTATGTACTACAACTTTTGTTGTTGTTGCAGCGTTTGAATGGCTTTGGTAACCAGATTCTTGTCTCAGTCCTGGCAGTTTGTATGTGGGGACAGGAAAGAACAGACTGGGCTCCAGGTATAAGAAAGCAGTTTATCGAGAATACACCGACTCCACCTTCAGGACAAGAAAACTGAGGCAGCCTGAAGAGAAACACTTGGAGATTTTTGGTGACTTATAATACTCACAATTTTGTTCTGCCTTTATTTAAAAATATTTTGAACATCAGCTTTTCTCGTTTGAATGAATGAATAAATGATAATCTGTGTGTGTTTTATAGGACCTATAATTAGAGCTGAAGTTGGCCAGATTTTGCTGATCACATTCATGAATAAAGCAAGCCATCCCTACTCAATACAAGCACATGGAGTCAGAACCTCTACTTCTAAACCTGAAGCTGTCATGCCAGGTAGAGGAAGATGAAACATCCACCATTTGCTTTAGTATTTCACCTGTAAAATGTGTACAAAGACACCTTCAGGGATTCATCAACTGTGTGTTTTGAACATCATCTGACTTTAAATAGAAATCTGCTAGGTTTCCCCCATTATACATGTGACACATCTTGTTGTGAATGCAAATGAAACTCTTTACTGCAGGAAATATGACTCAATACCAGTGGATGATTCCAGAGAAATCCGGTCCAGGCGTGTCTGATCCAAACTGCATTGCTTTTGCCTACCGCTCAGCTGTGGACTTTGTTAAGGTAAAGCTCTTAGTATCAAAAATAGAGTTTTAATTCCTTCATTATTATTTTTATTTACATTCAGTCAGGAATTCAAACAGATTAATACTGAACAACAACAATAAAATAAAAAATATTATGGTTATTGTTGTTTATTAATTTATTTTGGCTTTTGTGATATGTTATAGGACACAGCCAGTGGTCTGATTGGGCCATTAGTAATCTGCAGGAGAGATGTACTGAACCAGGCCAGACAGAGAACTGATGTGGACAGAGAATTTGCTCTCCTCTTTATGGTGTTTGATGAGAATAAATCCTGGTATCTGGAAGAAAACATTCAGTCCTACTACAACAGCTCAGAACCTATTCTGAGAGATGCAGAGTTTCAGAAAAGCAACAAGATGTATGGTGAGAGCGGTCACAAGTAAATGCAACTCAACCCTAATTATGCATTTTGCTGTAAAATGCTAAAAAGTAATAAGTCAAATTATGACCACTAGAAGGCATTGTTTGATATATGATGGATGAATTGTATTCACTATCCCTGTTCCACATCAGAGTATAAATAAGTATAAATGACAGACGTCATAAGAAAAATAATCACTGTACATAATTCTCATTTTGTCTCAGGCAGAATTACATGATTCCAATCTGCATGTTTTTTTTTCTGCCACTATTGACAGGGATCAATGGGAAGCTCTATGCAAACCTTCATGGGCTGGAAATGGTGGAGGGCGACAGGGTGGTCTGGTACCTGTTTGGGATGGGCAATGAAGCGGACATACACACTGTCCATTTTCATGCGGAGACCTTCACATACAAGGTGCAGAAATGAGCCTATAACTATTATATATATACAATTATATTCACATTCAGATGCAATAGAATAAATGATTTTTCAATAAAATTACTGCAGTGTGTTCTGCAGTTTTCATACACTAAATGATGTTTTATTGAAGGGTTAGTTCACCCAAAAATGAAAATTCTGTCATTAATTACTCACCCTCATGTCTTTCCACACCTGCAAGACCTTCGTTCATCGTTCTTCGAACACAAATTAAGATATTTTTGATTAAATCCGAGAGGTATATGAATCGTCCATAGACAGCAATATAATCACCACTTTCAAGGTCCAGAAAGGTACTAAAGACATCGTTAAAATAGTCCACGCGACTGCAGTGGTTCAACCTTAATTTTATGAAGCGACAAGAATACTTTGTGTGCGCAAAAACTAAACAAAAATAACGACCTTATTCAACAATATCTTCTCTTCCCTGTCATTATCCTTACGTAGTTGCCGCAATAAGCACAGTGAAGGCTTCCGTGTTTACGTCCGAATGCCAACTGTTCCTATAGCGATATGGGCGGAGTACTTTGGGTTCGGGCCAAATTCCAAGCTTGGAGCCATCCCCTAGGACAGCACGCCAAATATGCATACTCTTTATAATCTGATTATATGTACGTGTGAAACTCAACCATTATAATGAGTCAAACTGCTTTTATCAGACAGATCAGACTCACCGTACTGATGTGTATGACCTGATCCCAGGAGCATTTCAGACATTGGAGATGGTGGCAGAAGTCAATGGAACGTGGCTTCTGCACTGTCACGTTGCCAACCACATCCGTGCTGGAATGGAGACAACATTTACTGTTAAACCTCGATCGGGTGAGCAACAGCTTTAGGGGTTTATTGGATTAGTCCATCATAAAAGTGGACTCACGGTTTAGTGATGTGATGTTTGTGGTTCTTTCTTTCCCAGGTGGTGGCACTGTGAGGAGAGATGTGAGCATCCTTTGGTTACTGGTCACAACATTCATGTTCAGACTGATATGGTGATCTTTCTGTGGACATATATTTAATCACTTTCAACTGATTTATTTCTCACACTGTACCATTCAAAAGTTTGGGGCCTGTGTGATTTGTTTTTTAATGCTTTAAAGTCCCTTATGCTCAACAAGTCTGTATTTATTTTATCAAAATTACATTAAAACAGTAATATTGTAAAATATTCATACAATTTAAAAAACTTTTCTATTTGAATACATTTTAAAATGTGATTAATTCATTTGATGGTAAAACTGAATTTTCAGCATCATTAGTCCAGTTTTGAGTGTCACATGATTCTTCAGAAATCATTCTAATATGCTGATTTGCTGCTCAAAAAAACATTTTGAAAACAGTCGTGCTGCTTAATATTTTTGTGGAAACCGTGATACATTTTTCCAGGATTCTTTGACGAATGGAAGGTTCAAAAGAACAACATTTTGTAACAATGAAAATGATTTACTGTCACTTTTGGTCAGTTTAATGCGCCCTTGCTGAATAAAAGTATTTTTAAAAATTATACCGATCCCAAACTTTTGAACAGTAGTGTAAATTAAAAGAAAAAAGTTAAATAGTAGCTTGCTTATTTGTACTTCTTAAGTTACAACCAAATCATACACCATTCATCTTCAAGTAAAATGTTTTATATATGTGTATCAAAATAAAACAACTATCAACATTCAAATGTGAAACTTACTGCAAGACCACCTAGTGAGAGAATTTCCTTTAAATCACCTTGGGGGAAAGATATGTTAATGAGCATTTGCTTTCAGTTTCATTTGAAGTTCTTCATTTAAAGATCTACCTTATTGTTACTGACGTTATAAGGAAAGTCATGAATTTCACAAGGCTCCTTTAGGCCAATGTGAGAAGGAACTGAAATCACAGAGGACGGCGTTAAAGTGAAAAACAAGTGTGAGCTGATTGGAGATTATGTAACTGAGTGAGCAGTTGTTTTTGTTCCTCTTGGTTCGTTTGATGTGCTCGTTTTGAGCTCAAAGCTTGGAGCTCTCAAATGAATGTAGTTTATCACGTAGGCTTTAAGTAACCAGTGCCCAGTTGAGGATTATGATGTAAACATGCAAACCTTGTCAGTAAACATTTGACTTTAAAGTCCTTAAATAAATTCTTACAATACTAGTCAACATCTGTGAATGGTTCCAATTTTCTTATCAAAACTATGCTTGTGTTTTGCAAAGATAATAGGCTTGAACCCAATGATCAAGCGTTTACTCTTTACAGTGATAAAGCAGGAGAGGCATTGATCACATACTTGAAAAAGGCCATTAGCTCACTATAGGAAAGAATGCAAAGCTCATTCAAATAGACAAGCTCATTGACACACATTGTTTTAAGTAAATAATGGGAAAATAGATTAAAAATAGATAGTTTAAAAATAGTTTACAGACTGTATGTTTAACATGGTTAACTTTTTCTGTGCGTGTCTGACAGTCAGTCATACTGATATGACAGTGATAGGCTTGCTGATTAGGTTGATCAATAAGATTTTGTCATGGAATGATATAATCGAAAACACCAGACTTCTGTTCGTGCAGCAGTCTGAAAGGTTGTTTGTAGAAAATGTGATGTTTAATGTTTGTATCGAGGTTTATAAGAAGATTGAAAGTAATACCACCCAGTCGCTGCTTTGCGCCTGTCAGTGCGGGTTTCCGAGAACGCGCACGCGACCGCGCGCAAAATCTCTTCTGGTAAATAACACGAGGGCGACGTGTTTCGAGGATAACAACCTGATTTACACCCGGTATCTCCTGTAACCCGGGTGACCGGGTGTGTACTGCTGAAAACTGGCATGTTTATGACACGAACAAAACAATAAAAAGCATTACACATTTCTGGCAAAAAACAACAACCAAAACGGTCCACCAAAAAGACCAGAAATAGCCTACAGCATAACCTGGTTTTGAATGTTTTTTAGCCAGGGATAACTTGTAGCTATGGTATGTCGGAATTCGGAAAATAGGGTTAGGCTACCATGGAATTTTTTTTTTTTTCAGTAGATGTGTGAGTGAAACAGTACCGTGTATGAAGTAACATCCTTTAGCGTCACTATTTCAGACACTTCGAGCTGTTTTTGTTGACTTCTGACGATAACACAAGTTGTTTCTTTGTATTTGCAGTCTTATCTAGACTACATTTTGCAATTCAGCATATCACCTCCTCTCGTCCGTGACTCCTCACAGTGACAGAAAACAAGTTCATAAATAAGTTATATAAAACAATAGTTTAATGTCAGATAATTAACTGCAGTTTCTCCGAGACTGATTCATTTTCATTCACCTTAATATTTCACCTCCCTGCTCTAATCTGCAGTTTAGGAAATAGCCTACTCTATAATCAATAAAATCAGTCGAAAGAATTGATTTTAGCATTTGTGATAAAAGGATCCCGCGTTTAATGAGGCGAAAAAAAACTAAAAACTATTTCCTACATTACAAACTCAATTCACTAGCTTCTTCAAACGCAGATAAATATCTGTAAGATCACCTGTGTGGACGGCCAGAGGTTTTTCAATGCAGCGTGAGACTCGCAGCTGATTGGCTGACAGGTATACTCAGCCTCCCAATGCACCCAATAGAAACGATCCGATGCTTTCCCACATGAAACAGCTATAAATTCGACAGTTGCCCCGAAACAAATTCTCAGTAAGTGCCGGTAACTGCAGGAGGAAGAGAGAGGGGGAAGAGAGAGAGCAAAGGCATCAAGGGGGAGATCACTCTGCGCTAAAAGGCTACAGAACTTGTTTGCCTTTCTCTCAAAGGTATGTCTTCTTTATTTTATTTTATTTTATTTTATTAATACATTTTTTTTTATTTATACTATTTTCTTTTGAACAAATGCAGCAGATTATTATATGACCAGTAGGACTGTTAATTTCTAAAAGACAAAGAGGATTATTCTTTCACACACAAAGTCAGTTATTTTTCTGAGTTGCATTAGTGGTGAACTTTTAATAATCCATGTGTTTGATATACAAGTCACACTGAGATATAAATGTTACATCAGGAAATATGTGATGTTATAATGTCAGAATTCAATTTACTTTTATCTTTTTGATATTTTGAATCTAAACAATGTATAGTTATGTGAATTATGTAGTTTTGGGACCCCTCCCTGTCACTATTCTTGCACTGTAATGCAAAAGAGCCAATTGAGTTTGAAAGAACTGATTTTGAAAGTGATACGCGTAACAAAGAAGATGTGAGTCTTTGAAGTGGCTTCAGTGGATCATTTGCACATTTTAATAAGACTTCAAAAAGAAAAAGAAAAAAAAAAGTGCCTGATCAACAATTTAGGAATGTCTTTATTTGAGCTCTAGTAATCCAGACTTATCATCACATGCAAACCTGGCCATTCCATTAAAATGACTCTAACACACTTCTCTCTCTCTTTTCATTCACAGATTGTAAGGTCTAATCCCACCAGACACTATCAACCACCCTTTTCCTCTTATCTGTCTGCTTTCCTACTCCTTGCAGCCATGGCACCCACTCTAGCCACGGCATTTGCCCGCCGCTGGTGGATGGCGGTAACGGCCATCATTGAAAATCTGCTCTTCTCCGCCGTTCTGCTGGGCTGGGGTTCCTTACTCATCATGCTGAAGTCTGAAGGCTTCTATTCATACCTCTGCACAGATCCAGGTAAGAGTCGTTCTCGATTCTACCTAGATCCAAAAAGGGTTTAACAGTCTAATGCCACAGAATAACCTTTTTAAAATTCACAATGAATGTGTTTATTGAGAAAAATGTGTGTAAGGATGTTTTAAATAACCCAGAAACCAATACACTGCTCTGAAGAACCAATGTAACATCAAGAACTCAAGAAATCTGTGCAGCAATTTAGAAGAGCCATTGAGGAACATTTGGGTCACATGCGCTGCAAGTCAAGCTTGTGATCCTATCTATAAAAGAATTTAATTTAATGCCTGATTGTGTTTTGTTTATTGGTCAGTATGCATATTGGCAAATTCCATCCATTCCTTCATTCCAATCTGATCTTGAAAGCTCATAGACTGTCTGATAGTACTTGAAGGATCCTACTTTTAAAGTCACATGTGTATTGTGCAGTAATCCATCACTGACAGTAGCGTTTTATGTGGTGTAACTGATTGCGCTCCGCAGCAAAACACTTTTGTACTTACCTTCTCTAAGGAGGAAGAATGGCATCTTCCCACAGGAGCCTCCCAACCACAGACACTACCACAGACTTCCATTAAATCAGCTGGTAGTCACAGTTGCTCAGTAAAACACTGGAATGTTGAAGGGTCTTCCACAGGGACCCTGACCTAATCAAGTGCTCCTTTAAATCGAGAGGCCTACAGCCTGTTTGATGTAAATTAAGATGTTTATCTTCTCAGTTAGTTCAGCTCAGACCTACTGGTTAGCTCATAATCGATTGATTAAACTGGTTTGGTATTGATTTGCATCACATAAGAACATGTTTTGGTCTTACTGTGTCTGCTGATGCCCTATTATCACTGTCTTTTTCTTTCTCAAGCACTTTGGGCTAGATTTAATTTAACATGAGGACATTGAAACCTATTTAACCACAAAAGCTGGTTTGAAATTCCCAGGCAGACAAGAAGAAAAGTGGTAGAGGAGGGGCAGAAGACGAGAAAAAGAGTTGTTTGTGAAGGAAACTGAAGGAGGCTTATCGTTTGGGTAGATCTAGGAATACCACTTCTTCTGGGTGGAGTGGTGGGCATCTTACGTCTCTGTCTGTCTGCTTGGCAGGACATTTTTGCATGGGAAAGTGCTTATCGTTTCTTTTTTGCTGCTGTCGTTCCTGTTTTTTTGACATTACTCAGCTGATTGACTGTCCTTTTGGTCAGTCACATTATTGTGACGTAATAAGACTGTCTCAGCGAAAATCAGTGCACAAGACAGTATTCAGCAATCTTAAAGTCCACAGATAAGACTCAAAGGACATTGTCATGAGGCATTAGTCAGCATTCATTCTTCTTGACCATTTTGAAGGATGCGAAGCATGTGAGGTTTAGTACACTAGCTGTGATTTGCTATCATGCAATCTTTGAAGTTGGCACGATAACAGTTCTTTATCACATTCAAAGCTTTGTCAGAAATGAGGTTAGGGACAATTTGTATCGTGTGTCTGTTCCTTACATTTTATCAGATCTGGCCACCAAACTAATGGCTACGAATGAAAAGAACAACCCCTCCTTGTTTTCGCTCCCTAATCTGTCCACAAATCGTTGTATTAATATGTTAAAATGTCTACGATTTCCTTTAGGAATGCATGTTTAGTGTTAGTACTTTGCCTTTTCTAAATTTTTAGGACATTTTAAAGAATTTTAATTAAAAAAAGAAAACTCCCAATTTGGATTTCCATTTGACACTCTCAAATACATCACATGGCTGTCGGCCCATCAGAAAATAGGTGAAGGATCAAATGAAAAGCAATATTAATTACTTATATCACTATCAGACCAGTGTGTTACAGAGAATACAGTTTATTACAGTGAGGTTAAGTAATAAACCTCTCAATTGAGGTTCAGTAAGGTCATGTATGTTCCTCTATCAACCCTTCTATCAAACGTATACACTCCCAACCTGTTTTTTTTTGTTTTTTTTTGCGGAGACCAGGCGACTGCTATCTTCTCGGGTGTGTCCTGCTATAGGCAGCCATTTGCACATCAATGTGGCCTGCATAATCCATCTTTGGTGCATCATTAGTAGGCTTTACAGTAGGAACACCATTCACACATTAGCAAGGTTTAGGAAAGAAGCCAGAGCAAGCCTCAGTTTCCTAGCAGTCGAGGTAAAACCCAACCCTTCATGTGTGGCGCGAGAAAGTTCACAACTGGGTGCCAAACACGTCAGAACATTCTGCACTGAGTTCTAAAGCACGCTTGGAGTTGGAAACCACCTCCTTTGTTGTGGAAGGAGGACACGTGTATCATCAGGATGACACTGGCACAATTGAGTGGCTAATTATAGCAAAGTCACTGTTCAGACACCAATAACCCACCTAACAAAAATATGTTCTAAGAATGTTTTTTATAACATTCTCATTAAGTTAAGAAAACTTTTTTTTGAATGTTCTCTGAACACATTAAAGACCAGATAACTTTGAACGTAAGTTCTGTTAATGTTACTGGAGGGACATTTGCCCATAATGTTGAGAGAACCTTGTCAGAACATAAGCCAAAGTTCTGCGAACATTTCTTGTTAGTTTTGAATGCAATTGGTTTTGATTTACCTGAGTCTAATTAACTCACACATCTCAAAAGAGCATCTCAAACCACATTTTGTGCTTTTCAGAGAAACATCATTCATTTATCACCCATCAGCAATTAGATGGAAAAACATCCAGAAGGTCAGGTCTGATTATCTACTTTATATGTCTCCAGTGAGCCAACAGCTATTAATGGAGTGTCACCTGGTTCAGTATCAGTAGTTTATATATGTATATGTGTGGTGAGATAATGTGGAACAGGATTGTACAATAGTCCAAAAGGACGATTATAAACATTGTTCCTGCAGCAGAACAAGATAAAAGGAAGAGCAAATGTTGAGCTTTCTCTTTTCTATCATTCCCAGCCCTTATCTCAGGTTTTATTGAGACCACATAATGGTGATTCCTCATTCCAAGCATTTTACTGCTGGGTGAAGGTTTATCTCAGACACTTTAGAGAACAGCTGAAAAGACCAGTTTAGACTAGATTTAACTCCAGGTTGGTTTGTGCTGGTCTAGCCATGCTGGTCATAAGCAAACATTTTCTAATTAGAAAACCTGGGGGCAATATCATACTTTGAGTTTTTTCAGTGAAGTAAATCATTTGAAGTACAACCATTTTGTATGAAGTACATTTTGTCCATATAGACAAAATTTTCATTAAGCAAGTTAAAGATATTTTGAAGAATGTTGGACTCCAAACAATATTGGACTTTCATTGTATGGAGGACAAGAGAAACACAAGATATTCTTCAAAATATCTTCTTTTGTTTTCCACGGAAGAAAGAAAGTCATACAAGTTTGGAACGACATGAGTGAACTATCTTTCCTCAGGCTTTCAGTGTTCTTGTTGCTATAGAAATTTTACATCTACAGACAAGTCTTGAGGCATTGCTGGAGTGTCCTTACCTTCTGTAAATTTATTTCATGAACCGTTCCACACATGGCGTGTTGACAAGGCCAAAGAGTGCATAAACCCTAGTCATGAACTTCAAGGAACTATCATGAGGTATAGAAGTCTGCACGTGCAGCATCTGCGTGGTTGGACAGCAACCAGAATTACAAGTACCTGATGCTTACGTCACAGCATAGGGCTCACAGTAGGGACACATGTGACCAGTTTTTACACCAACATCTGAGTTTTCTCACTCTCTCTCTTTATCCCCATGATTTAGCAGAAATGGTGGCCTGATGAGTAGTGAAACATCAGCAGTGCTCAAGCTGTTTTTTGGAAAATGGTAGCTGCTGGTAATAAGTTACTGTAAATGGGTCCCCATTATATCTCTCCTCTTCTCTTCTTTCCTAAAGGAAACAGCTCGACGTCAAACTTCTCCTTACCAGCTGTGCCTTCATCACTGTCGAATGATGCAGAATATGATTATGACGAGTTCCAGCCTGCCCAGGGTGATGGAGGGGTGGAGGTGGTCCCTCTGAAACATCCGGAGGAACACCTGAGGATGAACGGCTGGCTCATCTGTAAAGAACAGGATGAGATGCTGAATCTGGCATTCACCGTGGGCTCCTTCCTTCTCAGCGCCATCACACTTCCTCTCGGAATCGTCATGGACAAATACGGTCCACGCAAACTCCGCCTGCTTGGAAGGTAGATGGCATGCGCTTAATTTTTCAATATCATTCCTATACCAATCACATAATTTAAATTAAAACATGTTTGCATTAATATTATAAAGCTTTTGCACCTTTATTGTAAATGTGTATCCTAAGGTCATGTCACAATACAGATGAATGACCATTACATTTTCCATGATTATTTGACCTCTGAGTGTCTAATCTTCCTTTCCAGTGCCTGCTTTGCCCTCTCGTGCCTTATGATTGCTTATGGAGCCAGCAACCCAAATGGTAAGAACGTCCTAAATGCAATTAAGTATGAATGTATTTCTCCATGCTTATTGAAACAGATACCAATATGTCAATTTTCCACTAGAAATGATTAACACATGCTTGTTTTTTCTAGAACTATCCGTTCTGATCTTCATTGCTCTGACCTTTAATGGCTTTGGGGGAATGTGTATGACCTTCACTTCACTTACGGTGAGTGTGTTAACTTATTCATGAATGTACACTTGTGCTTCCTTTTTCTAGTTCTTTTGATGTGTTTGAATTTGCTTGTTGCTAATTATCAGGCTGTAACTGCCATAAACATTGTGGGGGATACATCCAATTTGATATTCAGATTAACCTATAAGGCTTTTTCAGTGGTTGATTTTGAAATTGTTCTTGTTCCCTGCAATCCTGCTACATCCAGGCTAGTTAGAAGTCTCTGTCTCTTTTTCCTCAATCTTTCTCATTTGAGTGTCTCTCAAGCATGGTGCAGTAAGTTAATCATTAGACCCATCTGTGCGTCTTACTTCAGTGTTTTTCCTGCTGACTCGCTTCTGTCGCTGCACTGGCACCATGCATTAACTCCTGATTCAGTGTGCTGACCCTGTAAGATTAGCCTGCGGTTATCATGTGCTCAGCATGATCTGAGGAACTCTATGACCATGAACTCAGAAAAACACTTACACCCAGAGTCCACAATTAACTTTTTGCCACACCTGTTAAAGGATCAGTTCACTTTAAAATGAAAATTAACCCATGATTTACTCACCCTCAAGCCATCTTAGGTGTATATGACTTTCTTCTGTCACTCTTAAATCACCCTGATGCTCCCAAGCTTTATAATGGCAGTGCACGGAAACCACCTGTTTGAAGCTCCAAAAAGTGCATCCATCCTTCATAAATGTACTCCACACAGCTCCGGGGGGTTAAAAAAGGCCTTCTGAAGCGAAGCGATGCATTTGTGTAAGAAAAATATCCATATTTAACATATAAAGTAAAATAACTTGCTTCTGCCAAGACTGCCTTCGTATTCAACTTCCAAAGAAAGTGTAACGCCTCTCGGAGTTCAAAATGCTTACGCTACGTCCTACGCCTTCCATATTCAACTTAGGCTTTTTTCGTAAGTTGAATATGGAAGGCGGTCTGGCGGAAGCTAGTTATTTTACTTTATAACGTGTTAAATATGGATATTTTTCTTACACAAACACATCACTTTGCTTCAGAAGGCCTTTATTAACCCCCTGGAGTCGTGTGGAGTACGTTTATGATGGATGGAAGCACATTTTTTAGAGCTTCAAACAGGTGGTTTCCATGCACTGCCATTATAAAGCTTTGGAGCATCAGGGTGATTATTAATATAACTCCGGTTGTATTCGTCTGAAAGAAGAAAGTCATATACACCTAGGATGGCTTGAGGGTGAGTAAATCATGGGGTAATTTTCATTTTAAAGTGAACTAACTAATCCCCACGACCTGAGAAATGTCTAATGTCCACGAACTGAGAAAATTTAAAAACAACACCTGCCTCAAATATTTGACAATTATATTGATGGCTTAATACAAGGATTTGTTGATAATAATGAGAGCGTTCTTGTTTGGCGTGTTGCATTGTCTGCTTGAAGTGTACATGGAGTGGCAAAGTCGCATAACAATTGATTTTGGAGAATATCTTAACACCAGTTCTGACAGGAATTCTCACTGAGTCACAAAACACAACTCTTTCATCACAAAGCTGCTGATCACACACATTCAAACGCATTCTTACGTAACAGGACACTTGCTGTTGCTCATCCACTTGTTGTCACAGGAACAAGGCATAACTGTGGGCTGGCTGCCCCAGTTTGGGCTCCAATTAGAGTCATAAAAGAGACTCGGCTTCAGCCGGTTCAGACTGGATGGATCATTCCTCAGTTCTTACTGCCCTAGTTGTTATTCTTTTATTGAGGAATTATGAGGAACAGAAATTGTTGAGAAATTATGAGGAACAGAAAGAAAGTGAAATAAGAAAGAAGTGTGGATTAAGTGTTCAAAAACATTTTCTGTTCTGGTAGTCTTCTAGTTTTCTAGTACTCTGTCACTTGCTTTTTTCCTCTTTCCTCTCTTTCATCCCCCAACCTTCATTTACTGCTTATAGTCAGTGCCTCTGAACTGAATCTGCTTACACTGTTGACTTGTGCTTTCACCAGCCCATAATTGTTGGCCATCTCCCCTTGCCTGCTGCCATTTTTAGAGAAAGACTGTGGATCAATTGTCTTTATGCTCATAGCAGCCACACAGTAAAAAGATGCTCTGAATAATCAAAGTCTGAATATTATTATTTTTATATTGCTATGATTGTTATGTATTATTTATGGTATATTAAAATAAAAAAACTAATAAAAATAAATTAAAAATAAATGACTTTTGTTAATTAAAACATTAAAATAAAAATTATATAATTATTACAAATTAAATAAAATTACAATCTAAAATTAATTTATGTAAAAATAAACAAATAAACGTTTTTCTTTCTTGCCAGGATTGATATGGATTATTTAATTTATATACAGTGCTCAGCGTAAATGAGTACACCCCCTTTGAAAAGTAACATTTTAAACAATATCTCAATGAACACAAAAACAATTTCCAAAATGTTGACAAGACTAAGTTTAATATAACATCTGTTTAACTTATAACATGAAAGTAAGGTTAATACTATAACTTAGATTACACATTTTTCAGTTTTACTTAAATTAGGGTGGTGCAAAAATGAGTACACCCCACAACAAAAACTACTACATCTAGTACTTTGTATGGCCTCCATGATTCTTAATGACAGCACCAAGTCTTCTAGGCATGGAATGAACAAGTTGGCGACATTTTGCAACATCTATCTTTTTCCATTCTTCAAGAATGACCTCTTTTAGAGACTGGATGCTGGATGGAGAGTGATGCTCAACTTGTCTCTTCAGAATTCCCCATTGGTGTTCGATACTTGGCCACTGAATCACTTTCACCCTGTTCTTCTTCAGAAATCCAACAGTGGCCTTAGATGTGTGTTTAGGATCATTGTCATGTTGGAAAAGTGCACGACGACCAAGGGCACGGAGTGATGGTAGCATCTTCTCTTTCAGTATAGAGCAGTACATCTGTGAATTCATGATGCCATTGATGAAATGCAGCTCCCCGACACCAGCAGCACTCATGCAGCCCCACATAAGGACACTGCCACCACCATGTTTCACTGTAGGCACCATGCATTTTTCTTTGTATTCCTCACCTCTGTGACGCCATACAGTTTTGAAGCCATCAGTTCCAAAAACATTTATCTTGGTCTCATCACTCCAGAGTATAGAGTCCCAGTAGTCTTCATCTTTGTCAGCATGGGCCCTAGCAAACTCTAGGCGGGCTTTTTTGTGCCTGGGCTTTAGGAGAGGCTTCTTCGTGGACGGCACCCATGCATGCCATTCCTCTGCAGTGTACGCCATATTGTGCCACGGGAAATAGTCACCCCGGTTTGGCTTTCTACTTCTTTAGATAACTGCAGTGAACTTGCATGCCGATTTTCTTCAACCCTTCTCATCAGAAGACGCTCCTGTCGAGGTGTTAACTTCCGTGGACGACCTGGACGTCTCTGTGAGATGGTTGCAGTTCCATCTTTTTAAAATTTTTGTACCACTTTTGCTACAGTATTCTGACTGATAAGTAAAGCTTTGCTGATCTTCTTGTAGCCTTCACCTTTCTGATGTAAAGAAATTATTTTCTTTCTCAGGTCTTGTGACATTTCTCTTCCATGTGGTGCCATTGCTGACAGCATGAAATGGGAAGGGCTTTTAACACCCTTTTATAGTCAACTGTCTGCTGGATACATGTGTAATGAATAATTAGACTCACCTGTGGTTGAATTCTTGTTAAATTAGACATTTGTAGTCTAAAATTTAGCTTTGCTCCAGAGACTTTCAGTGGGGTGTACTCATTTTTGCATCACCCTAATTTGAGTAAAACTGAAAATTTTGTTCTCCAAGTTATATTATTAACCTTACTTTCATGTTATAAGTTAAACAGATGTTATATAAAACTTAGTCTTGTCAACATTTTGGAAATTGTTTTTGTGTTCATTGAGATATTGTTTAAAATGTTACTTTTTAAAGGTGGTGTACTCATTTACGCTGAGCACTGTATACATATATATATATATATATATATATATATATATATATAAGTTTAAACTAACTTTTATTATATATATATATATATATATATATATAGATATATAAAAGTTAGTAATATGTAAATTTATATTTGCATATTTACAAGAATAAAATACCAATAAATCTGTTGTAATTGTGTTTTCTGTCAGTAAATCTGCAGTGGATGTGTCATGAAACAAACAATTTTTTTTAATACCAGCTCCCAATAGAGCAGTCCTCTGTCTGCCTATCTAAAGTTATTTTTAACCAAATGAGTTATTAATCTGTTTCCATGTTTTCTTCCAGCTGCCCAACATGTTTGGTGACCTGCGTGCCACCTTCATCGCACTCATGATCGGCTCGTATGCTTCCTCGGCTGTCACCTTTCCTGGGGTCAAGGTTTGTTAGATTAAACAACAGGGTGAAAAACAAGTGATTGTAATCCTACCTTATGTTGTTAGAGAATGATTTATTTATTGTGCGTTGTTTCTCTTAACAGGTGATCTATGACATTGGTGTGACCTTCATCACGATTCTGGTGGTCTGGGCGGGCTGTGCAGGCCTCGTCTTCATCAACTGCTTCTTCAACTGGCCCCTGGAGCCTTTCCCTGGACCCGAGGACATGGACTACACGTAAGAAACACACATACACCGCTCTCATACGCATCAAACATTTACAATATCTCACTCTCATTCTGTATTTTTTCTGTCTCTCTGTCTATCCAGTGTCAAGATCAAGTTCAGTTGGCTGGGATTTGACCATAAGATTACAGGAAAGCAGTTTTACAATCAAGTGACGACAGTGGGCAAGCGTCTTAGTGTGGATAACAGTCAGAAACAGAAAGAACTTGCCAAGGAGGGTCAGAAACTTTGTCTGTCCACCATGGACCTGGAACTGCATTGTGAGCCCAAGGAGGAAAGTAAGTGACAATGTTTGAACATGTCTGACACAAGAAAAGACCAGAAACATATGCAAATACATAAATGCAAAGTTTTGACAGGTCAACAAATAATTTTGACTAACTCTGTTTACCTTTTCTTCCTTGCAGCCCAGTCATTCATGAAGAGTATTTTCAGCCCTCTATTCATGTTGAGTCTGGTGACCATGTGTGTAAC
Organism: Mylopharyngodon piceus; assembly: GCA_039654765.1. Classification (NCBI taxonomy): domain Eukaryota; kingdom Metazoa; phylum Chordata; class Actinopteri; order Cypriniformes; family Xenocyprididae; genus Mylopharyngodon; species Mylopharyngodon piceus. The sequence goes on from CM077438.1 coordinate 15,547,639, forward strand.
TCAGCTGCGTCTCATCTTCTACATGGGAGCCATGAACAACATCTTGGAAGCCCTCAGCGGAGGAGATCTCAACACAGGTAGATAAGCATGTTTGCATATGTCTGGGAAAAAATATAAATACATTTATTTAGGGTAATTCTGATGTGTAAACGCAGCAAAATTTTTTTTTTACTAATTACAGTAATTCAGATATGTGAATGCAATAAAATTTCTTTTCTGGGGAAAACCATTTTATTTAAGATAATTCTTATATGTGAGTGCAAAAAATATTTTGGGGGAAAAAAACAAAATAAAAAAAGAACAATTTTTCATGATAATTCAGATATATTAGCGCAGCAAATAATTTTTTTCTCTGTAAAAAACAAAAAAACATTTTAGTTCCAATAATTCAGATATGTGAATGTAGCAAAACAAAACTTTTCTGAAAAAACAAACAAAAAAAAAAAAAAAAACAGTGTGACGTGTCAACAGCAAAGAAAATATTTTCTAGGAAAATTTTTTTTAGTTATGATAATACAGATATTTAAATGCAGCAAAACATCTTTTCTGGGGAAAAAGCATTTTAATTATGATTAAAAAGATATTTTAATTCCAATAATTCAGATATATGAATGCAGCAAAATAAAACTTAAAAAAAAAAGAAACAAAAAACATTTTAATTATGCTAATTCAGATATGTGACCATGGTAAAGAACATATTTTCTGGAAAAAAAATTAATTAAGATTTTACAGATGTGAATGCAAAAAAAAAAAAAATCCTTTCTGGAAAAATTAAAAAATATATATTTGTGTTACTATTACAGATTGCATTTTTAACACCATATCAGCTCTTTTAATTATTTAATTAACTTTTTTTTCTGCCAGTTATGATATTATAATTGCCTTCTAAATTTTTTTTTTTTTTTACTATCCTTACAGTTGAGAAAATGGAATTGGGTAAGAATCTCAGTAGCGCAGTAGAAACCAGTAGAGCGTGTAGTTCCTTAAGCTTGTTGTTCTAACATTTAACCTTCTCCTGTACTCACCTCAAGCGTAACCCCCTCCCTGTCCACCTGTGCTCTGGGACGTAATACATACGCAAGCCTGCAGAGTGCCATAAACTCAGCCATTAACCAGAGTAGTTATTAACCAACCTCAGACGTTATCCATTAGACAGTGTTATAATTTCTCTCTCTCTCTTGTTCTCTCAGTGAGCCTCTACACCTCCATTTTTGGCGTGATGCAACTCTTGTGCTTGATGACGACGCCGGTCATCGGTCAGATCATGGACTGGAAGCTGAAAGAATGTGATGATGGAGAAATCGATGAAAAAGAACCCAACAAGTAGGTTACGGAACACTTTTTAGTGAACTTTGGAAGTAGACTAATAATGTGTGAAGCTCAAAATGCTAGAAAATCAATGACAGCTGTTTTAAGCATCTCTATTTGCTCTTTGTCCCCAGGGATGAACCCCAGCCCAAACGCAGAGACAGACAGATTCAGAAAGTCACCAATGCCACACGTGCCTTCATCTTCACCAACATCCTCCTCGTCGGCTTTGGCGTCACCTGCCTAATTCCTAATCTCCCGCTTCAGGTGTGTGTAATGTGTCTCTGTGTTACAAATACTCCATATAAATGTATCAATTCTTCAATAAACACGATGCAGGATGTATTCAGAATAGCATACTACCATACTACTCTATTTCTGCAGAATGTGTACTGTACGCAGTAAGCATATTTTCAGTTTGCATGGAATACCAGAATGACCTATATTGCCAAAATGGGCTGCACACAACAAAGCACAATGTGTGGAGTACTATATCCCACAATGCAATGCATTTGACTTGACCTTCCATTCCAATCTGATGAACGAACTGGACATAACATCACCCGCAGTTTTTAATATCTCTTTCTTAGCTCAAATGATTGGACTGCCAGTAGTTAAGACATTTTTACACAAAATTTGAATAAATAAAGCTATATATATATATATATATATATATATATATATTTACTGAAGTAATCCTGCAATATGATGAGGTCATTTAACTTACTGAACACTGGTGGCCACAATATAAATACTTTTTTCCCCGCATGTCATGTGCGAGGCTCCATATGTATACTACATCTTTTTGCAAATGTAATATTCATGGGTAGTATACACCTTATAACAGAAAGAGTAAGAGTGGTATGATAAGCAACACCCATCTATTTTCTGCTTAGCTGTACAGCATCTCCCTCTAGTGGCTTAATTGTGAAACTACTAGCATGTCACCTGCCAATTTTACCGTAGGAAACAGTAAAATAAACAAGTTTATGTTTGATTTTGTCATTTTAACCTCATGTCATCTCTCTCCAGATGCTCTCATTTGTCCTTCACACCATCGTCAGAGGCTTCATCCACTCCGCCATCGGAGGACTTTACGCAGCTGTGTGAGTTTATCAGTATTACCTCTAATACATGATTATATTCTGCTTGTGATCATCACTTTTGCCAGTAATAGCAGCATTTAAAGCATATCATATGATAACACATAAGCTGTTTGTGTGTCTGCAGGTACCCATCATCACAGTTTGGCAGTCTGACTGGTATGCAGTCATTGGTTAGCGCTCTGTTCGCTCTGCTGCAGCAGCCTTTGTTCATGGCCATGATGGGACCACTGAAGGGAGACCCACTCTGGGTATGAAACAAACAAGAGAAACCTTCTGTAATACTAAATGGATTAAATGCCTATTAGGCATGTTTTGACCTCCTCTCTATCTTTTTTTTTTTCTGGTGTAGGTGAACGTTGGTCTGCTGGTTCTCAGTATGCTGGGCTTCTTGTTACCGCTCTACTTGCTGTACTTCAGGAGAACTCTGCACAAAAAGAGGAAGGAGAAAGAAAATGATGCTAAAATCTATTTGAAAATCAACGGCAGTGACGTACCAGAGGCATTTGTGTAAAAAAAAAAAGAAAGAAAAAAAAAGAAGCAGATAAAGGGAAAAACAAAGGCATGAGAATATCATCACAGCTACACAAAAACACATACACTCAATGACGATTAAACACTATTGTGTGTCTCTTTCTTAGAGGCTTATTGAGTAACTCAATGGATGAAAAGAGGAATGAGAGAGACAGAAAGCAACATGGGAAAATTGGTATTCCTCCTCTTTGCCATTTTAATTCACAAACTTTCAAAGATATTTTATATTACGCATTTATACATGTGATAAATTTTCCACCCTGACTGTCTCTCCTTAATGTAAACCAGGGACATTTCAGTATACTGTATATTAGTATATGGTTTTTATATACGCCGTTTATGCCAACTGGAGGTTTTGGGGAAGACCGAAGCCAGCCTGGCCCGCACGGCGTAATGATACCAGTTGGCTGTTTTGCCCAGAAACACAGCCAAACACCCCATTCATTTAACTAACCTTCACAAGAGATTTCAATGTAAACTAGTATAGCCCCATTTTTTTACTTTTGATTTTTAACTGTAATAATAGTGGTGCAATGTAATTGCATTCACGAAAGACCACTTTTAAGAACATTTTTCATTCATAATGATACACAAAGTGCCTTTTTTTAAAATAATGTTGTATTTATGAAAAGGATTTAATCACTTTTGATCGTAGGTACTTTATGAAAGCCACAATTTATGTATGTCGATTTGTATATACGTTTTTACACTACATGCACATGAGATGCATACATAAAAGAGGCTGGACTGAACTGCTAATGATCTGCAGTGAGTGACTGATCTGCGAGGTGATGGCTGAAAGCTGAGGCGCAGATGTCAGGGCAACAACAGCACTTTTAACACATGTCCCATAAAACCCCTCATGACCCATAATTCCCTTTTTCTGTCTTTCTTTAACTAACATTCTGTGATTTTTTTTTTTTCAGAGTATGTTGAGTCATTTATGTGTCACTGATCGTTAGATCAAGTTATCATGGACCTCTGAAGTAAAATATCGTATAGAAAGCACAAACGTGCCTTTTTGTGCAGTTTACAGTGCAGTTAGTAATGCTGATGATAGCTGACAGGAAGACTGGAGCCACAGATTCTGTGGAAATTTTTGGTGTTGTGTGTAATGTATTTATTTCTTAACAGACCTTATGGACAATGCAGCCTTACTTGCAAAGGTTGTTATATTAACTTGCATCTCAGTGTTGCAGTGTTTGTTTGTTTGTTTGTTTGTTTGTTTGTTTGTTTTTTCAAAAAAACCTTCATGTATTGTTCTATATGGCATTACTGTTGAGGATTATATTCAATAAAGAAAAACATGAGGTTGCTTTCTCTGATTAAAATATTTGTTTCATTTGACCAGTGGGGGGAAAAAGCTGCTTTATTTTCAAGTTACTTTTAAAAGTGATGTTACAATATTGCGTTACTCCCTAAAAAAGTAACTAATTGTGTTAGTTACTTTTTATGGAAAGTAATGCATTACGTTACTTTTGCGTTACTTTTTCTCATCTGGGCTGGGCTTGCTTGTTTGTTTTAATTACAAAAAAAAAATTCAATTTTTGGCAAATGTAAAGGCCCTTTCACACCAAAAGTGAAATGAATAAGCCCCAGGCTGAAGGAAATTCACGCCTGTACAGTAGAGGGCGCAGCTCAAACAAATCTTTCAGTTGTGCTGCCATTCTGGATTGCAGAAGAATAGGGCAGGAGAAAAATGTTCAACACTTTTACTCCACCAATAAAAACAAAACAAAACATAAAACACAACAATTATGTTTAACTAATGTTGTTGTTTATTTGATCAGCAAAAGTCAGCAGCAAAGACATTAATAAAGTGAGAATAAATACATAAAGTACACATTTGTATTATTTAACATATTTAATTATTGGCCCTGTCCCAAATGGCACCCTAAACCCTCACAGTCTACCTCTGAGTCCGCACTTTCATGACGTAATGCTGCTTTGACTGCCGTGTAAAGTCCTCTGCGTAGCTCACAGTGGCCCTGTCCCAAATGGCACACTTCTATGCACTTTCGGTCTTGTGGATTTACAATGGCTGCCGCGTGCGCGTGTCCATTAAGTCCACGAGACCGTAGGGTGTCCCATTTGTCAATTTTAGGCTTCAGAAGGGTGCTCGCGAGCGCCCCCTTTGTGGCCGATATGCGTCCTCGATGCGCACTTTTGCTGAGCCCGCACTGGTGGGAGCTCCGCAGCAGACTTCTTCCCGACAGTCAAAGCGACGTTACGTCACGAAAGTGTGGACTCGTAGGAAGGCCGTGAGTGTTTAGGGTGCCATTTGGGACAGGGCCAGTCTTGCGGGCTCAGCAGAAGTGCGCATCGAGGGCGCATAGCAGCCGCAAAGGGGGCGCTCACGAGCACCCTTCTTTAAGCTTAAATGACGAATGGGACACCCTACGGTCTTGTGGACTTAACGGACACGCGCACGCAGCGGCCATTGTAAGTCCACAAGACCGAAAGTGCACATGAAGTTTGCCATTTGGGACAGGGCCATTGAAGGTTTGCATAATATTCTGAGTTTGCATTTCACTGTTTTTATTCATTTTGAGGGATAATGAATCTGTTTTTGTGCAAGTGAGATAAATGAGTAAATGCATGTTCACGTTTAATCTACAATAACCATCATGTTCACACAACGCCTTTGCACTTACTCCCGATTTCTCTCAACATGGGGACAGTAGAGGTGTCAGTAAATAAATGGGAAAATAAAGCAACTTGCGTTACTTATTTGAAAAAGTAACTCAGATATTTTGTAAATTTAGAAGTAATGCGTTACTTTACTAGTTACTTGAAAAAGGTAATCTGATTACATAACTTGCGTTACTTATAATGCGTTACCCCAAACACTGTTTATTTTACATTCTGCTTTAATCATGAGATTAATTATGATTATTTAATTCACAGCCCTAGTTTTTAACAGAAACTAATAAAAAATCTGCATAGTTTTGTGAAGAAAAAAAACCAGTTAATATTAGTAATAGTAAGTAATATAGAATTTTTGGTAAGCTACAATGAGCATTATTAATTATTGAAACATTATTTAATACAAATATTTTATTTGTAATATTTTTATACAATATTTTTTCTAAATGAGTCTAAATGAATGAATAAATGAAATTATACAGCTGCCATTATCCCTTCATCACCATATTTGGGAGTCCTTATAGGGATAGTTCACCCAAAAATTAAAATTTCATAATTTTTATCATTCATCATTTACCCAAGTTGTTTCAAACCTGTATGAATTTCTTTTTTTCTGCCGAACACAAAAGAAGATATTTTTAAAGAATGTCGGTAACCAAACAGCTGATGAACCCCACTGAATAGTTTTTTTTTTTTTTCTCTCCATATGACAGTATTTTCAGTTTTGGGTGAACTATCCCTTTAATTGGCATCAAAAGGTTTGTTGAAAGTCTGTGTATGACATTAAACGATGATCTGACTCTTTATTAAAATCATAAATCAGATTTTAAAACGCTCTATTCAGATTACTAGTCCACTGCAGAAACAAATAGATTGGATCTGGTTTTGAAATATATAAATAAACAATGTGAATGGGAGACACAGTAAGTGCTTTGAGAAATGCTTTGGTGGAGGGCAGATCATACTGTAACTACATGAAAATAATCGGATGGTGGGATCTTTCTCCAGATGTGCTATAAATAGACTGCACCAGTTTACCGTTACATAATTTGTGACAGATTGTAATTTGACTGATATATAGACAGCTATGCGACCACCAGCTGTTACATCACACAAGAGACCACCTCAGACATTACATCGACGCTCGTCCCCGTTTTTCTATTCAAATAAAACATTTAAGCTGACCACGATCACCCCCTCCTCTATGACGACATCACTCCTATGTCACGGCATCAGGGGTTGTCGTTAACGCCCCCCTCGGCCCTGATCAGGAAGTGAATCTGTGGGAAATAGAAAAACGGTCCCTAGAATGACATAGAAGCGGGTGAGGTGGGGTAGACCGAGACACCGGGAATAACGCAGGACTCGACACCTATTTGGATTCACCCAGGTGCAAAACGACGGTATCTTTGAAAGGCACAAAGCACCGGAGAAAATGCTCATTAAGGAATTGTAAGTGCAGCGTTATTTTTTGATCTGATTGTAATGAGAGCATCCTCTGTCTGTCCATGCAGCGCAGGTACCAGAGGCCATGGCGACATTGTAAACTTGACTTTCTGACAGTTCATATTTAAAGCCCTCGATCGTAATTATTTTTCAGGCATTTAATATACCAGTGGCTTTGGTGGTGTTCATCATTTTACCTTGGCCTACAAACCACTTTATATGTGTTTAAAAACGTGTCTGTGACGTTTTGGCTGGTGCAGTTATAACATTTTCCCCATTATTCTGAATCAATTAAATGTTTTTAAGAGGATTTTTTGCCACAAATATCTTATCAAGCGAGTTTAATTATTTCTTCATTGTGTTATTGATACGCTCGTGAAGGTGAAACGGACCGAATTGAGCACACCGCGTTCCGATATTAAATGGCGCCTGTGTATTTATACTAATACTTTCAGAAACATCCCGTTCATTCATCACCATGTGGCAATGCGATAGGCTATGCTATATTCACATTTTTGCTGAACCGTCCGCGCTTTTCAGAACAGCTGGATTCATTCACCTTGCGCATGTTTCATTGAACCGCGCGACTAACTATAACTTCAAAATATACTCCAAACCTCCCCCTGTCATTCACCTCTGAAATATTAATAACCTTTCTCTGCCCACAAACACCGAAGGCACCGTCAGAAAGGTCACTGAAACCATATGAGGCTCTCTATTCATCTCAAAACAGTGCAGTGCATATAATACCACATATTTTCTGATGTCCCTGGTGAAAAAAGGGAGGAAAAGATGCGCCTGGTCTGTTTGTTGGTTTTAGATGGGTTTTGGGTAGTGTGTGAATTGTTCATTGACTTTAAAAGAATTTCTGTCAGTAATTTCTGGGAGCCTGCTCTGTTCTTTTGGCGCCCCTATCGTCAAACTATCGTAAAGACGTTTTCAACAAACACTGGCGATATTGTGATGTGTAAAACCACTGTAATAAAGTGAAAAACATGACAGTAATTTTGTTTTGTCGATTTACCCACTGATACAGACTGCAATCGAGCAGCTGTTGCTATGGTTACTCACGCAAAGCCGATTTCTGTTCGCGTGCGTTTATACATTTAGCGCATTCTGACTAAACTTCCATGGTTACTGTGTAAACTTAAGGCACGTTTTCTCTCAGTAGGGAAGGCTACATTTTAAAATGAATTGGAAAAGGTTGAAATGGGTTTAAACCTCTTCAGGTTTCTCCTAATGTTTGTCCTTCAGAAATACCTCTTTCTCTTTAATTCCGCGGTCGACTCGAGGTGTTCTTTCATGCGGGAATGCGCATACACACATCTTTCGAATGACTCAGCCACGAGCTGAATCTCTATAACGCGACGCATGTAACACAAGGACGCGCCGCTAACGTATTATCATCTGTCATACACCGGCTTCTCTCTGACGTCACTTTCAACCACGTCATGGAGGTTTTGAGAAATAGAGAGGGCTCTGTAGAGAACGGTGTCCGTTCTAAAAAGATGAAAACTTCAATGCATCATATGTAGCTTGGTTTAAATTATGAAATAGTCTTATTAAATAATGAACAAATACTATCAAATGACACATTTATTAAGAGGAGCAGGTTCTCTTGGCTCTGAAGTCTGAAGTGGATGCTTGTACACTTCAGGTCCCTCAGGGTTTGCTGTCCATGGTACTTCATGTTTTCAATAATGCACTAAAAATAACTTTCATCATTAAAAATACCCTTGGATGAAGAATTAGACCTTTAACAGAAATTGGAATGTGGTTTGAGTTTCAGTTTTGATCAGTTGTATTTAATATAGATTACTGTCATATTTAAAATTCAAACTTCATTGTTATACATGCATTGTTATGACCTCATATTTGAGAGATTCATGGAATATTTGTTGTTTTAAAACAGAATTTGTGATAGTCGTATTCAAGTGAAACGTCTTTGCGAACAAGAAAAAAAATGTATGGCAGGACTTGATTTTTGAGTGACAGGTTGTCCCGCCCTTGCTCCAGTAAACACATCATCAGGGAAGAGATGTCACTGAAAGAGGGAGGGGAAGTTATTTTGATTAAAGATTACGAGAGCACAGGGGCACATTTAAAAAAAAAAAAAAAATAATGATGTGCACAGATTAATCATTTATAATAAATACAGCAATATCCCATAAAAAAAACAAGACTTTTCAATTTTGATTTCATGGTGACTTTAAAAATAATATGTCACATCACATGACTATTTAAATTACACCAGTGAAGGTAAAAATGTGTTTAAAAATGGTGATAAACTTAGAACAATTCGACCAGTTATAGGACATGAGATATACTGTTATAAATGATCCACGGACATGTTATAATATACACAAACTATCTACATCTACAAATTTTTGTGCTTTTATTAGACATCAGTAGTTTTTGTAGGCTATGTGAGCTAAAGCAGTGACCTCTTGTTCTGTGTGTGTCTCTTACTAATTTTCCTGTGATCCAGTTCACCTCCAGACACAATGTCTGCTGAGTCTATAAAAGACCTTTTTAGTCACCCATGCCTCAACATCATGGCAATTTTATAGATTATATGGGCGTTTCTTCAGCTATGATCACTTCTGGCCTGTGGAATTTTACAAAATAAACTCTCTTAAAACACTTTTCACACTCTCACTAATTTATTTAATTTGACTCACTAACAATATCCAACACATTCATCACACTGATCATTTTAACATTTTCTTAAATTACATTTTAAATATTTTTGGAACTAACTTTGTCTTACTAAGGCTAATTTTATAGCCTTTTTGCATCCTAAATACACAAAATTACAGTAAATAATATATATATATATTTTTTTTACACTTTTGGCTTTATTCAACAAAATTATAGCTTGACCTGAAATTATGTTTAATATTAATAACAAAAAAACATTGTGTTCATAAATGATTTTTTCTTTATTTTATTCACACATCATGTCTCATATTTCATCTCAAGCTCTTCACTGCCACTGACAATTTTTGAAAAACTATAGTTGTAATTTGTGTAAAAAAATCTTTTTCACAATAAATATTGAAATGTTTTATGACTATTCAACTTTAGATTATCATAGTTTTAATTATATAATTATTCATATTTTCATAATGGATTCCCATGGTATAAGATTGAAAGACTGGCATTAGGACAAGTGCAACATAAAATGTATATGTGACGAGCAGGGCGGGCGAGAGCCGTGAGAGACTCGAGACCGGTGCAACGCGCAGCTGACGCTCATTAACACTCGCGTCACCGGCCTCGCGCCGTTCCCTCACGGCTCTCGCCCGCCCTGCTCGTCACAGTATACATAAAACGCATTAGAACAGTTCAAAAAAAAAAAAAAAAAAAAAAAAAAAAAACTATATATATATATATATATATATATATATATATTAAAAAGAAAAAAACAGAAACATTAAACATCATATATAAAATATCACATTATTATGTTCTCATTTCTGTCTGAATGCAGTTTATTTCAGCTATATAGTAAAGTAGAGAAGCTGACCTTTTCGCTGAATATTGAATTTCAGAATCTATTTGTAAACTTGATTGTCTTGTTACTGAAACAATAAGTAAAGCCTGTCTTATACAGCGAAATGCAGCCATGCAGGCAAAGGCATTTATAATGTAGAAAGTAGCCAGGGTGTCATGGAGGCAGAGTACATGAGACACCGAATCCACCACGGTGACCGATAGTCCCTGTTCAGGACAGACAACGCTCGGGAGGGCAAGGTGACTCCTGCTAGCAGATGCTAACAGCAAACAGTAAAACACACCTGTGCGACCACAGCGTTTGATAAATGGTGAGACTTCACACTGAGTTTATGAAGCATCTGATATATGATTAGGACAAAAATTCCCTCAAGTACAAAAGACTATATAATGCAAAATCATGTCCATAATCAATATTTTTGACTTGTTTTCCAGGAAATATATCAAAATCATCATAACCATTTATTCTTATCAACATATGAACTTCTTGCCAAAGATCTTGTCATACATTAAAGTCACCATAAAATAAAAATTGAC